>OX388329.1:20897563-21408098 GCA_947579605.1 Athripsodes cinereus
TACCAATGTTTACTTTGTGTGCCCGTAAATTGTATCTTAATACTTAATATTTCAACAAAATTTAATATATTTAGTATATAATGTAAATTTAATGTCGCATTTGTGGTTTGATGTAAAAAAAAATCTAGCATGAGCAAAATAAATAATGAATGCAGTTTGTGCATACATGCAGATTTAAAAAATAAAATTTTGCTGAAGAAATACAGTTACAAAATCTGTAGGATTTAGAATTAGTATTGATACTTCCTATAGATAGGTAGGAGAATACAAAACACATAGGACGAAAATCCGGTTTCTCTGAACATAAAATCAGAAAGTAGTTATGGTGATAAGTAAAATGATGTTTGTTTATTTATTACAAGCACAAAAATTACAATAACTACATATAGGTATATATAGTACAGAAAAAAGGTGAATCTTTCAAAGATCAGCTATCATCTAACACCATGTGCCACAACTACCAGTAAGTATTGAAATTAATTTAGAGACTAAATTAAATATTATACTAAATCATACGCTATTTTAGATGTAATAAACTTATTAAATTGTCTGAGTAATAATAGCTAAGAGTACTTTACCTACACCATTTCCATTATTTATGTAGATTATAAAGTTCTACTACTAAGCCCGGGGCTTGGTCAAAAAAATGTTTGCCATCCTTTACAATGACACCTTATAGTAATTACGATTTCTCCAATCAGGTATTGTTGATCAATTTTACAAAAATAATGTTTTGAGATCTACGATTCCGAAATTTAATGATTTCCCTGACATCACATATTCTATCACCTCCTGCTGTAGCTTAATTTATAAAGAGGTAGATATAGGAATTTGAAATATTTAACGTGGAATATTTTGAATTTTGGCATCCCTTGGGTATGAGTTTCGCCTTTCTAGGCGTTTGCCCGAATCCCCCCCCCCCCACCCCCCTTATATAGGGCCCTGACTGAGACTATGCCGAGAGCTATGAGTTGAAAATGGCATTAGTCATAATACATATAATCGTAACAACAACACTGAGTCAACTTTCCACATCAGTTATTTACTTCACAAACCACATCAGATGGATTGTCTAGCCACAAGTATACTGACGTAAAAAATATTGCTATGTAAATTGCTACAGAAGGATTTAAATTAAGTATTTGATTCTTACCTAAGACCTAATCGAGCATTTTAAACAAAGAAAAAATATTTTTTAGTAATACTTTGCGAATGAGTGATTTGAACACGTTTTTTTTTTTTAATAATAATTATAATATAGTTTTTACTTATTTTCTGTACCAAGTAACACAAAGAACATAGATTATAATAAGAATTTCATTCTGAAATATTATTTGATAGGTATCTATTGTTCTTTATTATCTCTCTCGACTTTATAAATTTATTGAAATTTGATTACAATTCTTTAATTCAAACTATTCAAAGTAAATAGATTCAAAGTCGCTATCATCGGCGAAAAAATAACCAAAAACAGGTTAAGACGGTACGGATACATTTTGAGACTACCATAGGATAATACGATCAAAAGGACTATGGAAGTAGAAGTAGGACTCAGAAGACCAGGCAGATCAGTGACCATCTGAATGTCCATAATTACCAGGGACCTGAAGGAGGCAAAGTTGCGCTCGGAAGATTCAGGGCACCGGTAAATATGGAAGATGAGTACTAGTAGAGCCGACCCCAAGTAAATAGGATAAAGTCTAGGGCTAAGAAGAAGATTCAAAGTACGTAGATACATAATATCATCTCGTTTATAAAATTATTTTATACCTCCGTACTCCTTGTTTTGTGTACACAATAATAATAATATATGTTTATTAAACTACCTATAGGTTGAGTAATAGATGCATACAAAAAATGAAGGACATTTGATAGGCTTTATTTGACAATAATGTAAAAATTAATGTAGCATTAGCAAACGAAAAGATATCCACAGTATTGTATTAAATATTCGTGCGATTGGTAAAATAAAAATACAAAATAATCACTATTATTTATACGTATATATCTGTTTACATAGTTTGATGATATTTTTAAAGGAAATCATGATTTAGATATTAGAGCGTGAAATGTGAAACAGCAACTTTATTATCTCTTGTAGAAGCGGATAATAAAATCCATTCAGTAAACCTGAAAAGTGTTTGTAAGAATCACACTAATTAGTTAATAAATGCAATAATTATCATACTTCTTCTTATATGAAACAATAATGAATTTTCATATAAATATATCAATTCGTTCGTAAACATCTATGTATGTGTATTATGATTATATGTATGCCTTCAGTGGATACACTTATTAGGCAAGACAGAGGAAATAATATACAGTAATACCTACGCTATTTATAAAATCTTCCCTATTAACATGTTTCTGCAAAAATAACCATCACAATATCTTAATTATTGTCAAAAATTTTACAGTTTAAATTGTCCAAAAATTTAATATGGAATGTACCTGATTACCTACTCGTGAACGAGTGGATGCCCTTTAAGATAGAATAGACTATGGAAAGTGAACTATCAATACATGTTTATCGTGTAAAAAAATAGCTTTTTCATTCCATTGCATTCTCATATATTTTATGTGGGTCTCTCTCTCTCTCTCTCATTACGGTATTTCTCGCAAGTGGGGTAGCCAGTAGACAACTACTTGTATTAAACAGACAAGTTATTTTATCTGCTATTTTTCATTTTTGTAGTTCTATGAAAAATATTGGAAACGCTACCTTCTAGGAAGGTAGAATACTACCTACTAGAAATATTGAATCTGATGACTTATAAAAAATATGTGCCTTTGAATATTCCAAGGTTCACCGAGGCGCTCATACGTAATTATTTTCAAAAAAAAGGCGTGATATTTCTTTTGAAATAATTATTTTATAATCGTGGCTGCGCAATATAGGTACGAGATTGGACTGGAATGATAGGTGTGGAGGATTTGTTACAGACAGCGCAGGACCGAGATGCCTATGCCAGAGTGATCGCCAACGTCGGGGGGACCTGACAGGGCACCTACAGAAGAAGAAGTATTATAAAATATAACTGTTACTTATGCCAGGTATCACTCATATTTTTGATAATTTGATAAAACCTTTCTTGAGAGAAGCCAGGTTACATATTCATAACATTATGGCCTGGTGAACATAAACATAATATTATTCGTTCAAATGTTCAGTCGTAGAATGAAATTATACACATCAGTGTTACTTTTAAACATTTTATTTGTGCCTTACGTTTTATTCAATCGTAAATGCAATTATTATTATTTATGTAGAAACGTATTATGTTGATTACACGAGCATACAATTAGGTACAGCGAAGTTTACAAAGGTCAATAATTCCAATCACCAGTTACGTGGTTACAGAAAAAAAAACTAATAGAAGAATACTTAGATAGGTAGGTAGGTATCTCTAGGCATTTTATATTATGTATGTGTCTTTGTATGCTATCACGGTATCTCCTACAGGGGGTAGCCAATGTATGTGATAAACATACTTCGTGTCATTAAGAAATATATACATTCAAGACGGGTGGTATACCTCAATGGCGACGTACAGACAGTTGGATGCGAACGTCAATCATCAAGCAAAAATCTTTCGCGTTAATTTGGAGCATTCTCCGAAGAAATATTCCAACGAATGCCTTCGTAACGTCTCATGGACGGGTAACGAAGGCATTCATTCGAATATTTCTTCGGAGAATGCTCCGAATCGTCGCCGAAAGATATAAGATTTTTTCTTGATGATTGATGATTGACGTTCGCATCCAGCTGTCTGTACGCCGCTATTGATGAATTCATCGGAAACACAGGACATAAATAATATACTTATTGTCTTGTTTTACATACCTGTGTTACTGATGAATCTCAATACACCCTCTCATACTAAACAATATCTTGTGTTGTGAAGGGAGAATAAACTGCCAACAGAATGTGATTCATTATGAACATTTTCATTAAAGTGTAAAGTATTATTTGACATTTTAAAAATGTATTCTAAACGAAACGGTTTGTTCAGAAGGAAAACATATTTAAGATTATAAAATATGATAACAAACCAATACCAAATTAAATAAGAAACTTTATCAACGAGATGGCATCATAAAAATGTAGATTATCTTTTAAAATGTAGATTAAAGTCGATGGATCGAAATGATATTATTATCAAATATTTGATGAAAATAAAATGTAGCATAGTAATTATCATTCATCAGTAATCGGATTTGCCATTTAAATTACAAGGCGGATAAATTTTGTCATGAATTGCATTAAATACACAGATAATAGATAACAGAATTAAATAATCGTTTTTACCTACATTAATCTAGTACCAATATATTATAATAGCGACCATATACACGATACAATTATTATAACAAAACATGATTTAGACAAAAGTCTATAAGTTTATGGCCGTTATAACATATAAATTAATCGGAGTAATAATAAAAAATTGAGTCTGGAAATTATAATATAAAACTTTATTTAATTAATATGAACAGATGTTGAATGTACTGTAGATGTATTAAAAAGTAAGAAGTGTTGTATGTTTCTTATACTATTCGTTGTTTTTATTGCTGTACAATATTGCTTTTATATAATAATAATAATAATAAAGACAATTTATATTTGGCGCCGTTTAATGATCCGTGACCATCTCAAGGGCGCCATGACTTTTCTTGAAAAGCAGTGTTTTCAGCTTACTCCTGAACGTTGCAGTGGGCTGGTTCTTTCTTAAATCCGCTGGTAATCGGTTCCAGGCAGTTGGCCCCGCAACGCTAAAGCTCCTCTCTGCGAATTTGGAAGTGTTTGCCCTGTTGGGCTCCACAAGCTTGTTTACAGCGGTGGAAGCTGATCGCAGTGGTCGCCTCAGAGTTTCGTCGAGGGGACATAGCTCAGCGAGGCATAGAGGTGCTGTGCCGTTCAAGGCTTTGTGGACCGTGAGGCACAGCTTGAACTCTACTCTCTCTGGGACTCTAAGCCAGTGTAGCTCCTTAAGCAGTGGTGTGATGTGGCAGCGCTTGTTCTCTCTATAGATGGTCCTGGCAGCAGCATTAAAGGCCATTTGGAGACGATTCAGAAGGATCTGGGGCAGTCCTGTACATATGATGTTACAATAGTCTAGACGGGAGACGACGAAGGCGGCGACTAGACTCTTAACCGCGTCTACAGATAAGTGTCTTGATACTAGGTACAGTTGGCGAATATGAAAGAAAGCTGTGCTCACTGTCTTTGACACTTGGGCCTCCATAGAGAGTGCTCCATCCAGTAGGACGCCGAGAACAGATATGGTGCGCGATGGTGTTATATCAGTGCCGGAGACAGAGATCGGTTTGGTGTCTAAGAGATGTTGCCGTCCAGGAGAGGCGACCCACATAAATTCCGTCTTAGTTGGATTCAATTTAAGACGTCTCTGGGCCATTAAGTTCGAGAGTTTTGCCACACACTGGACAGTGGTAGCTACCAAGTTGTCTCTTTGATCCGGGCTACAGAAGCCTACGAGGACACGATCGTCAGCGTATGCATAGTTTCGCAGGCCACACTCTTCCAGCAGGCGATCAATGCATCCTATGTATAATATGAAAAGTACTGGACCCAGAACCGATCCTTGTGGAACTCCTTGAGTTACGATGTCTTCATCAGTTGAGCCAGATTCGACTCTTACAGACCACCTTCTATTGGTCAGGTAGGAGCGTAGCCATTCTAAGACGGTGCCGTTAAGATTGTATTCGATCTCCAGACATTGAAGGAGCATTTCATGTTCTACGGTGTCGAAAGCGGCGCTCATGTCAAGGACCGTTACCAGACCGATGTTTCCTGATGCAACGCCTGCAATCAAGTCAGATGTCAGTCTTGTGAGGGCGGATTCGGTGGAGTGGTGTTTTCTGTATGCGAATTGGTGCTTTTGATACAAATCGTTACTCTCAAGGTAGGCTGTAAGCTGGGACGCTATGACACGCTACATATGATTTGGCAGACTGATTGTACATACTAATAGTGTTACCTTACCTTTATACTGTATACATAATATATGCCGCCGCTAATTACTTTATAACTTAGTAGGTACGTACACAATATTATTATTCATAATATAAAAATGTTGTTTTCCTTGATACCCATATCTTTGCGACATCGCACTGGTCCAACAACTGGGATAAAAACCAATAGGTATTAAGAAACATAATATTATAAAAAAAATACCTACATATATCTCGTCATAATAATATGGAATATCATTTGCATGCTGTTTTTATCGCAATCTTGTGATCTGTATAGTAGTCTAGTGTTTTGTTTAATTAAGATATATAATTTTTCAACTTACTTTAGGTCTTTTCCATACAAATTGAAATGGCGGTGTCTGGTGATAGAATACAGATGCCTGAGTGGCAGGGAAATCTGGATCCTCCCATAGTTCACCACGCTTCAGACAGGAGCGCTGAATGCGCTCGTAATCACTCATCGTGCATCACACCTGAAAAACAATGAAATAAAGTTAAATCGAAATGAAACCTAAATGCAACATTAGATTGTTACAATTACTTTACTTGTTATTTTTTCTTTGTTTTGTATTTTAATTAATGTCTTTAGTAATTTTTAACTTACTTAACTCTTAAGTTGTTTATATTTTATCGTGTATTTTGTGTTATTCTTGTCCTACTTTTGTTTCTTATCTTATTGATGTATTTTTTTATATTAATATTTTTTTCTCAATTATTTTTTTACGTCCAATAGGAACATTGAAGAGAAAATAGCAGTATAAAAAAATCTCTCGTCGGCGGTCTTCTCCGGACGACCCTTAAGGCCTGCTCAATGCCTTCCCATGAGTACAATTTTGGTTTGAATGTGTGGATAAATAGGAGTTCACAACTCCTGAGATATTCAAATGTATGTAAGGTGGTTCTCTCTTCAATGTCACAACTAATTGAGCTCTCTTAAATACAGTCATGATTATTCGTGTAAAATTTCATTTAATGACTCAACATTTATCAAGTTGGGATATTGGTTACAACATTGTGATGAATAATCTTTAGTCAAGATGATATTTACCTAATTGCAATATGATTACTTCTAAATGTATCTTAACTAGATTATCAACTACAGAGAGTAGGTACTACTATAAATCAATTTTCAATTTTTTTCTATAAATCAAAGGCGACTGCAAATGGAGGGATAAAATGTCAAAGTTTGCAGTTTGGGTAGACCGAAAGGTAGGAACCAAGCTGCAAAGGAAGAGGAGGGGTTTTAGCCGGTAGAAGTCCGGCACTACCCGGTCTGAAAGGCCAGGTGTCCATGATGGATTTCCCCTCAGATTTGGTTTTATTGCAACTACAATAATATTGAATCAATACGGAGAAACGCGCCAAGTGTGACTCAAAATTTAAGACAATAATTACAGTCACCATCAGAAACATAAAATAAAATTTGATGGCAATATTGTTATCATTTTACATGGTGAGATTAACCCAGGTAAAGTAAGTATGTAATAAAAATCATAATAATATAAATTAAACAATAGTGAAGAATAAAATTAGAAAACAGTGAACTCTTCGCTGCTTTAGCCTACTTTCATTCGTTGAGTTGTGATACTGCCAAGTTAGTGCTAAGGTAGTTAAGCTATACATACATAGATGCATAACAACTGAGCATAGTAATAATGTAGGTACTTTTCATTAATCTGTGTACTATATAATGTGTATTCACAGAGTTGTCTTGCTATAGTACGAACAGAAATAAGGTGAGATTGATTTGAAAGATGACGACTAAGTAACCATTAAACATTAACTATAATTATTATTACGAGATGTAATGAATATTGAAAGAAAGTACAAATAATAGACAACATGTTTGGTACTGCATGGCTGATCAAAGTAAGCTCTAGCACTTATTATTATTGTCTTCACACAACGGGCGGTATGTATAAACATATTTAATGAATATCTACTTCATTTGAGAAAGAGTTTTTTTATGTATATCAAGGGCGAGACAAGATTGTTGCTCATCCCTGATGTTTTTTTTTTATTATTTCCAAAATTTGGTATCGGACTCAAAGCACGAGCACTGCTCAATTTTGAGGGTCAAATATGTAATAAATGTGTTTTTTTTAGTAATAAGGTGTGTATGTAATATTATTAAATTGTAAATTTTATTTTAATAAAAATATTTGAATTTGGAATTTAAGAAACCACCCAACTTTTAATATTTTTACTCGATGTCACCAAATTCTCATTTTGATTTGTTTATATACAACAAACTTACCCAACTTTTCTTTTGTAGGCATGTGATGCTTTTTGCATATATGGAAATCACAACACTGATGTTTGTAGGATATTTTCGTCCAATCCTAGCTCAGAAAATGACTAGTTCAGCGCATAAAGAGAATGAAATATCCCAATCAAAATGTATTAAAACTTCGCTATACAGAAGATTTAAAAAAGTGTTTAGATTAAAATTTAATCCATTTAATGGTAAACAATGTCACATTGCTATCTCATATTAAATTCATAGTGTGGCGAATATTTTGTCAGATGACATCATAATATTTTGCGATTATAAATCCGACAATCCGAGTATTATTATTTGTAGGACATAATACTTATTATAAACATGTTTGTAAGATAAAAATATTATGCATGGTATTATACAAACGAATGTCGTCATGACAAAAATTATACTTTCAAATAATTGATCAGTCAATGCTAATATAAATTGAATTATAATTTTCTCATAAAATCACAAATAGTGATTCTACACGTCACCCAACACGTTGTAGAAAAGAAATATGTAGGAAATGCATAATAATATTTTCCCAATTTTTTTAAACTTAGGTATTTCAAAATATATACCTACATTTTTTTTTTAAAAGATATATCTGGGTTTTGTTATAAACCCAAATACAACGTTATATACCTTTCACAGTAAGCTAAAAGCTTGTGTCGTGAAAGGGGAGTTTGCCGGCACCTGGGATCGAACCGCGGACCCCTTGTTCAAGATGCCGAGACTCTACCTACAGGCTGCCGACGAACTTTACCGACGAACGACGAAAATTATTTCGTAACATTCAGTTCCTCAGGTATTTTTTAGTTTTTACAATTGACCTTCCAATACCTAAGTAAGAAATCGAATTTTTGTCTATCGCCGTAAATCGAATCTAACTTATTTTTGTGTTTCTTTCTTTTTTTCTATATTTCTACACGTATGTTTTCTGTTTACAGAAAGGAATCGCTTATGCAACCAGCTCGCCTTTTGGTTATTTTTGTAAACATTATAATATGTTTGTAATCTATATTGATTTCAATAAAATTTAATTTATTTAATTTAATACCTACTTTTATTCTGGTTTTCATAAATTTTAAATGAATATTTTTTTCAAATACACATTATCGGTTAAAAGTAATAATTATAACAAAAATACTATACATATTTAAATTGTAAGTAAATAAATAACAAAGCTTAAGGTCCATAGTAAAATGACTTTTGCCGCTCCTTTCAAGTTTTAAAATATGAAGTAGCAGAACCTAAAATGCTTTATTACTGATATATGCTGGCACAATGCTTCCACAAGAGTATAGAAAGAATATTAATGAACTCTATTATGAATAGGTACAATACAACGGAATAATATATGTCACGTGTTTCACGACAAAGTCACTGAGAAGAAATTTAACTCAAGAGTAATGTTTACTTTCCTATAGGTGGGATAGTATCTACGTATTGTAATGATGTAAATAATATATACTTATATACTTGTTGAACACCGCATAATAATAAGACTATATAAATACACTTTTAAGATACAAAGTATCTAGACATGTACGTATAACAAACAACTTGTCTTGGACAAAAGTTGTGTTACTTGTTTACCATAAGTGGAAAAAAGAGCTAGTGCTACTATCTTACAATATAATACCTATAATAATTATATCAGGTGTATAATATGGACGTGCCTACTTACACTATGAAACTCTCATACGATATTCTTGAGCATTAATATAAATAATATACCTATAGGAAATTGCTTCGAGCATGCAGATCCATAATAGTGATGATTCATTCCATACTGAACGAAACTTGAATGTATCGAGTCGTTTGATTGGATATTATAATATTATCACTCAAATCATTATATTGTGATTTATTTAATCTTCCATATAAGTGGGGCTGACGTTTATGTTATAGCCGCTATTTTCTAAAAGGGATGGGCACAACATTAGGTGCAGTATAAATAATAAACATACCTACACATAACTGTTACACTTTACAGTTCACCATCATCTCTTGTTGTGCATATCAATTTGTTTTCTGGATGTAATCCAATCCAATCGCAGATACAAATGATTCCCATATGCATTTCATTCAATGAAAGTATGCCATTGAATGAAAGTCTATAAAAAATAAATCAAATAATATAAAATATTTAATAATGTAAAAAAATAATCTTTTACCATGGACGTACCTAGAGTTTTCTCTAAGAAAGGCAGTAGCTTATAATTTTTTATTGTTACCTACTCTTTTAGTTTAGGGCTATTTGACGATTTCATCGTTTTGTACAACAATTTTAGAAGCAATTTAGTGTTATAATATAGTAGGCGCATATTAGTCCGGCAGAGAGATAGTTTCCCATTTCGATGCCAATTTGACATAGTACTTTAACACTAATTTTGCATTTTTATTTTCTACCACATTCAAGATTCTAGGGTGGAGTGGCAGCTGCCCGAATAAATTTTGAGAATACGTGTGATAAATTATTTGTTCGTAACATAGTAACAATAATAATATCACATACTTTGAAAGAGAAAGTGAGACGAATACCGCAACTTACATACAAAGTAACCAGATATGTAATATATTGGCATTATCTGGATCGCAAATCAATAATGATTGCGAACAATCGAAGACTGTTGTAATATTTCAAATGATAAATTATCGTAAAAGTTACTAACTATTTATTAACAGCATATTTTAGTAAATACTTTAAGATTTCCTTTAATACTACACCATAAATATTTACAAATATCTATTGGAACGATACGGCTACTGTAGGAATAATTTAGTCAATGAACGCAGATTCTCTCTGAAAAATATAGGCCCGTTTCGATTTTGTTTTTTCCGAGAGGAGCGTTTATGGACAATTCAGTTTTCAATACTTTCTGATGAAATTGTAAATACGAAGTTCATAATATGACTAACTTAAACCTACGAAACAACTTAAACAATTTTGTTGTTGGTAAATTGTAATAATAACTTGTATAATATAATATATTAGATAATAAAAAAAAAAAACTAATTACTCAAATGTCAGGTTATATACACTAATTAAATTAATACCGTTGTATTATAGGATTACAATGATACTTGCTTATCGTTTAATGTGATTAGAAGATATATCTCCATACCTACCTACAAAATCTAAATGTGAATTCCAGCGATAACATACATAGTAAAAATAGCAAAACCATTTCCCCTTTGAATTAGAGATAATAAAATGAAAATCGATTTGTTTACATGTCTATACTGATAGTTGTGCCTAGTAGCTATATGTAATGTTGGATGGTTCTATGTTCTATGCTTGTTCTATACTACTTAAATCATTTATCGGTGAATATCGAATAAAATTAAGATTTGCAACCAAGCCAGAAATATTATTTTATACTCAACATTTTTGTCACCATTGCACGTAAAATACTCTTGATTGTTTCAGTAGTAGGAGGAACATTTTTTTGTTAGTAACAATGTTTTTGTACAACATTGCATATTACTATACATCAAAATAATATCATAATATTTATATGTATCCCCTTTTAATAATACATCATCGCTATGAAATATAGGTTAAAGTGTGTTTTTTTTACCAGAAATTACAACGTTATTATTTTATGAAATATCTATACAAAATAATTTTATTATCAAGAAATACGCTTGATAGATGAAAGTCTGTACAAAGTGCATTGGTTTCCGTATTACCATTACAAATATATAAATAAAAATACATTCAAATTGTGAACGGACTGAAATATTTATTTGTACCTTAGTTACTAAACCATGTATAGTATAAATAATAATGTTTTAGGTATATACAACGTCACGAAAATTCTGAAAATGTCCTGATACAGCATGACACGTATTTAATTGATTTTCTTATCTGTTTCAACATTCGGGAAATAAAATAATACATTTTCAATGTTTAGAATTTGATAAGTTACACGGACTTGATAGAATCTGATATATCATTACATATTTAAGTATTCAATATCATTTACTTTAGATTACATATTGAGAGCACTCATTAAAAGCAGACATTGTTCAACACAAAGATCAATTACTTACTCTATGGTTCAACATTTTAAGTATGTAGGTAGGTAAATAAGAATAAAATAGTTTGTCAAGTCAGTGACACCCAACTTTTGCGTACGTTTTTAAAGTATTTTATGTTTGTCTAATCTAAATGCATTTAAAAGCGGGATTTTATAGAATATAATAACTTATTTGTGTTTACGTAAGATCTTTAAAGGGTGAATTATACTTAAAATAGTTTAGGATTTTTAATCAGGAGGCTCTAGGTTCCGTACCAATCCACTCTTTCATTATGGCGCAAGATTATTCCTTCCTATTTCTATTCATGAGATTATTTTTGAGTTTTTGATAATATCAATTTTTTTGTTAGGAACGCACGTTTGTCGGTGTTTTTCATCCATTTTTTATAATACGATAACCATAGGTTGGAAATATTTTTAAAAATTTGTAACTAATGATATTATTTAAATATGTTTATAAAATAAACTTAGGTAGGTACGTGTATCTAAATTGAACTCGAGTTTAAAATAAAATTGGCAAATTATTCACGAATCGGGTTCAGTGATACCTATAAGTTGGCAAATTATTTAACAATTTACCTAATTGGAATTTTGTATTACAAATCCTATAATACCTTTATATGTAGGTATTTATTAATCTATTTAATAATGTGTTCGCTTTGTTGGCGTTCGCTAGGTTGGAGGTGAGAACGCCTATTAAATTAAAATTAAAGAAGATGATAGTTTTAAACATATTATTATCTACGCAATACCATTGTACTAGTACGACAGAAAATAAGATTATGTTGATTCGTTTGAAATGTGAAGCAGGTGTGTCCCAACTTGAAGACGATCATTTCTAATATTATGCAAATAAACTCAAGATGTCGAGATGTGTTCAGACTTACATTGATAATCTACACCATAAATATTACCAATTCCATAGAGAATAACTTTTTCCAAGTAAATATATTTTGTTTCAAATGAAATAGAGTTACACTAAACTTATCAAAACTATTGTTGTTCAACTCATTAAAAAACCTAAGAGATACAATAGGGTTTTAATCGAACAAAAGAGGATAGCTGCCAGAAAAATATGGATTCAAGCTAAAAGTGTAATAATCACGATGAATATTTTTGTTGTAAAAAGATGGAGCTAAAAGCTTGTGTCGTGAAAGGGGAGTTTGCCAGCACCTGGGATCGAACCACGCATCTCTTGTGTATGAGCTCGAGATTGTACTTCTAGGCTACAGACAAACTCGATTACGAATAAGATTCCTCAACTTCGTTGGTACTTGGAGAGTATGACAACGGATGTAGGTACGATAACTAACACTAGGTATAAATAAACCAATGTCACTGAATTCCCATGTACATATCTATATTTCAATGTTTTTAAATTTATGTACGTAATAAAAGCACGGCAGATGAATATAACAAAATCATAATATTACGTGTCACGTATAAATGTAGGTGTGACACCAATCTAGTACCTACTTACTATTTAGTGTTACCTACGTATATATATATATAATATGTAGTATTGACGAAATATTGGAAACCTTGTGCATATACCCACGCTTCTGTTACATCAAAACAAAAGTATTGCCTACATAGTATATGTATTACCATATGCCCACCAATAATAAATTACATAATGCCCAATACACTTTTCAAGGATGATAGCATAAGAAAATCATAAACATGCCTATACCTACATTTTAATTACGACCATTCTCATACGATGAGACTAGTGCTGCCAATCAGAACCCATCGAGTCGGTGGTAAAAATTTTCATAAACAAAAAGCACGAGTCAATTTACTCGAAAAACAAAAACAATAGGATAAATAAAATTGTACATACACCTTCAACGCTTTTGCAATATTCACATTATTTCATCTTTTCTATCCTGTACGAATATTTGAAAATTGAGTCAATCCTTCCCGTAACACTATTATTAACGTTCTTAGGTACATTATTTTATTCTCAGTGAAGAAGGTGTAAGAATACTGCAAAAAAGATTTGGTTTACAACAACTTATTGTTGGACAATTTCAAACCGCTAAACCCGAAAATCTCAATTAGGGAAGTATTACCGTCTTTTTGTAGGTCTAGAAAACTTTATTATCTTTGTATAATCGCAGTCTCATCTGTTACATCATGCTCATACAACTCTACATTTTCTATCATACTATGAATTCGGTACCTTCATACAAAACCAGTCCTAGAGATGAACATTTTCACTGAACAAATCGTACTGAAACCGCGTATATGTGTAGGGTGAATTTCATACACCAACAAGGTCTGTAGAAATTCAGTTTACCGATATTTCAAAGTGTGAAAATTGTTCGAAAATTAAAATTGGTATTAAGTATGAGTATAATAATATATTATTTAGATACGTAATTGGGTAAGTACTGCGTACCTGCTATCGTAAGTACGTAAATTTGTTTACTCACGTGTAAGACAAGATAAGTAGGTAATACAGTAAAAAAGATAATTCAGGTATTAATATTTTTATAATCTATTTTAATTAACGAGTATATGGCGCTGAAAATAAAGGTAGTGTTATTGATTACTTACACCTACATAATGACACCGTTTACTTTATAGTCTAGGTAAAGTCAATATGAAATTTCGTATTATGCGTTCCATGATTTCTCATTCAGAAACCATCCTAATTTTATTGGCAAATACATAGGTAGAGAAATTAATATCTTTGGTATAGTTGTAGTAAATTATAAAAGAAATATAATATTATCGACGGAATATATTTTCCACTTTTTTCTGTAAGATTTCAAATGTAGGTATGATTCAATGTGTACACTTGAACAACATAATTATAAATAAGAGATTTAAATTATTGCACTCGTCAATAACGAAGTTTGCTCTCCATTTTGAATGCATTATAAATCTAATGTCACAGAGATGACGACTTGTATAGGATATATGTTTAGGTACTACACACAATTAGTCCTCTGGCTACCCTACTGATGGCAGATGCCGTGGTAGTAGGTACAGATGGACAAATTTAAAATAAAATTTGTTTGAGTTTGAGCCATGAAGGAGGTAAACGTTTTATAAACAATAGTTTCACTATAAAATATATATGTATACACATTTTATTATAGATCAGTTCGACTTCAAACAAGGCGATGGTGTCACTTGAAAATAAAACTTGTTTTATGTGCACGATAAAAAAAAACTAATATTCAGCTCGAGAACAAGAACTCAATTTTTTATTTATTTAAACCAATTCAACTTGAAATTTACGCATTTTCACTGATAGTTACTTTATGAATACTTTTTCAAAAGGCGCGAAATATGAACATTCATCTTCGCTATATTCTTCTAGTAAAATAAAATACTTAGATTATTATTACCTTTAGAACTTCATCCAAATAACAACGAATTCATTTGATCAAGTTTCACATTAAATATTATGTACAGTTACCAAAAATTAAAACACAATATGAGGTTCAAAGATATCGGAGCAACATTATGATAGTTTCTTAAACTGTTTATGGTACTACCGTTATCTGGCTATCTGATGTTGTTATACTCAAAGAAGTTGTATGTAGTTATTTTAAATGTTTCAGTTTATAATATTGACAAAATTCCTTCAATACATCACTATCCTTTTGCTTATTGTCACTAAAACATTGAATATTAAACAACTTTTTTATTGAAGAATAAATTAAATATATATTTTAATATTTTTTTCCGACCGACTTTTTTTATCCAGCTGACTACAGCGCCGCACAACCGCCTTCCAACGAGCTAAGAAAATTACTAAACTAATACCTAGTTTATAACTACGCTGCTATCTCAAGGTTGTTTGGCAAGTTTAGCAGTACATACAGTCGCTACAAAAAGGAAAAGCCTCTTCAACTTTCATCAAAAGACACATTGCATTTCTTCTTTAACGTTAAATATCAACTTATAGAATTTTCCCTTTCCTACATAACATGCATTAAAGCTATATTATCTGATGTGTAGGTGCCTATTATTATTATTGCGAACCTATTAAAAAATATTTTCACCTAGCCGTGATCTCTAGAATTAGCTATTACTTTCGAGCACATGGTTTTATAAGTTCGTGATTTGGCGACTTGCACATGTGTCCAATACCGGGACATTCCTATTTACAATACAGTATAATTCCTATATACCTACAATATTATGCATGTTCATACAATGCATAAATATTATCTTTTCATGTAGACATTTGATTGATAAGGGTGCGATAAATATCGATGCATGTGTAATAGAAAGTTCTACAGTAATAATTAATAGGTACCGAACACTATTATATAAATCAAACTAATTATTTTTACAATGTTTTATATTATAACCGATTACGTTACAAATGTCGTTAAAGTTTGTTACTATCATTATGTTAGCAACCAATAATATGTTTTACTCCATAATGATACTATATTAATATGCATCTAATCAAATAAATGCATCAACCAATATGCTGCTGTCTCTTTAGATAAAAATTAAATCCTTTGGATTCGTGCCTTAGGCGGGCCCTGTATTATAGATACATTTGTGTGTGAGTGTGTGGAGGAGGGGGGTAAATGAAGGGTACAGAATTTTCACAAAAGAAAATAAAAAAGTTAAGACATTTTTTTTTTATTTTGTTAAGAAAAATATAGGTAAGGGTTGTATAGGTTCTGCAATCTTTAGTTAGTTTGAGAAATTAATTTACCTAAACAGTTATAGTACACATTGACTTGGAAATACGATTCCAGGTCTCAAATTTTCTCATCTTCTGATAACTCATAAAAAAAACGCTTTATCATCTTGTCTTTTATTTTTGAAAACAGTTGTTACCCCCTCTTTTGTTAGATTTCTGGACTCGTTCAGCAAACCATGAAATGAATTTTCATTTTCTTATTTCGCTCAGTTTGTTCAAAAAATTACTTACATTGGATAATATTTAAAGAATATTGCTCACACATTATCGGGAACTCGTATCGTTGATACGGCGGGCGGTAGCTACGCCCCTGAATTTGGCACATAAAAAACATGTCAGTACAGCTGATTGACTTTTTGAAACATATTGTATACAAATTGATTACACACCAACATATAAACTACTTCTAAACAACTCTCAAATCCTTTTAGGAAGTCTGTAATATATTATATCCAAAACCAGATTACTTTAAGAGGGCTGATTCTCTTTACGTTTGGTTACCATAATTCGACTGTCGAGTTCCATAACTAATTAAGTCGAAAATACACATAATCCACGCCACATTTTTAGTTCCACACGGTCCCCTTTTTATATTGAATATTTAGTGATAAAAAGGCAAATTCAGCAATGGTGTTTGCCACCCATCCCAAATGTCTTGCATTATTTATTTAATGCAGCTGATCTGCTTAGTATTTATTTATTTTTATTACCTACAGGTACACTGCATATGTACAGTTCATTATATTGGTAGCTTGATTTTTCTTCTTCATTCCTCCTCATCTTCTGCCAGTCACCTATTATACATATCATTTGGTTTGGTCATTTCTTCTAAACATTAAATTTAGTCCATTATTTCTTTTAACATACTAAGTATATGTATATATTCCTAAAGTGATACTTAGTATAATGAGTGAGCTGTTTATGTGAGATTATCCAAGGTGATCACCAGTATCTTTGGAAAACCTGAATTCATACATTCGATGAAGAATGGATACTTAAAGGACAAGAAAATAAAAATGCAAATGTGGCATAAAATAATATTTTACATTTCAAAAATGAGTCTTATTATAACAACACATTATATCACAATAAGGAATTATATAAGTAAGTAAAATACTTCGGACAAAAAAATATATTCATCTTTACATCAGAAAAACGTTGGCAATCAAAAAGAGAAATAAAAATAGTCTTTGTCTAATACTCAAATCTATCATAAATCTAATGTAATAATTTGTTTTAAAATATTTTGAAGTTGAAACTAAAACAAATCTGTATTTTAATTAATATTACGTTTAGATTCTAGATATTTTAATTAAATACACACATATCAGAATAACACCTATTTTTTATTTTTCTTTTAGTTTTGAAATTTACATTTTCCACATTTATTCTACACATGAAGAAATTATAGATATACACATTTACTTCAACTCCAATTATGACAACTAGAAGTTGTTCATTAAAATGTATATTATCCACTATAATCTTAATTGTACATAAACATGCTGTTTACATGTGTAAATTACTCTTTATAATAATACAAACATCTCCTTAAAAAAATAATAATGTGGAAACTCTTGTATAGTAATTACATAATTTGGATAATGATAGTTATAGTTATATTCATTTAATATACCTATAAATTAATCTCTGATTTGTCATAATTCCAAAAAAAAAGGTATATTTATTGCCTGTTGTAAAAAAAAGATTAATAGCTCCCTTTACTTCACATGCCAGTTACAGCCGTATTTGCAGCAGCTCTTACTTCATTATATGATTGATCCAAGGCACGCCGTAACTCTGCATACGTGACAATTAGAATGATTTTGTGGTCCCGGGACATAAGCTGGATCTAAAACAAAACAATGAGGAACAAAAATCGAATCAATCCAATGTAAATTTAATTCATAATTAGTAATAGTCTATCGCAAATAGAATTTTGATTGTAATCAAGTCAAATAAATTATTTTATGATTATCTTGTATACCTACATTTAGAGTGTCCAAATCTGTTAAATATAAACCTCAAAACACTCCCAAACATTGATTTACGTTAAGATTACATATTTTCATTCTATGATCCTTTCATTTGAATTAACAATATTTCTGTCACACAAAACACATAATGTAAGTATAACAAGAAATATAATAAATTCACAGGACATTTGAAGATACGCATAGAAGGATCGTATGTAAGTAGATGTCTCAAAAGCTATTTGAATGTGAGGTGCTAACTATTAATGCGATTGAAAAATTATTATTGAGAAAAAAATTATATCTATGCAAAATTTTGTGAATAAGACTTTCATGAAATTACATGAATTCCAATACACTGAGAAAGTCTATTGTTTTTCGCTCAGAGTTGAATGTATTATTGTATTCAGGAAAATTTAATGGTTTTTCCACATTTAGGGTGACTATATCCATAAAAACAACAAAATGAATATTTTTTTAAATCATTCATGGAATTGATTAGTTTATAAAAAAGTTCGCTGCTTACTTTATAAAAAAAAAAAAATTCAAAGGACATCCATTTTTTGAGCTATCTTAAACATATTAAGTCTCAGGAGGACACGCAAATAGAATTCTATAAGTGTTAGAATTTTATAGGGGGTTTCAAGCAACTGGGAAAGAAATCATTTATGAAACATCAATATACAATTATTTACAGTGAAAGAGATCATATTTGTTGATATATCTTATTACTCATCCTGAAATTATTGTAGCCATTTTATTTGAAAATTACTCAATGTTTATGCAACATGAGTAAGTAAATACTATTAAATAAATTTTGTATGATATAAATAAACTTTGTTATTCTGTAAATAATTTTTAATTATCCCAAAATTAACAAATCAAATCCCTGAAAAGGCGACAAATTTCTACGTTAACGAATACATTTTTATTACAACAACACACAGTCACATAAAAATTGTGATGTGATTCTGGATCATTTGCAATTTGAGAAATTCCAAGTGTTCAAAGTAATAAATTTCAATAAAACAAATTTTGAAAATGTAAGATTCCACTGTATTATTAATTTAATTTCTGATATAACAAGTATCAGGTAAAAAATCATTTCCTTCACTCTGTAATCCCATCAATTTACCAGTAATGTTACAAACAGTTATACACCAACTTTATAAATACATGTTTAAAAAATATATAAAGAGGAACAAAAATACATAGAATAATAATAATGATAATAAAGGAAATGACAAACATGCATAACATTATTATTTGGCAAATAAAAGTCCGATTGTTTGCACAGTTAGCATAATTTATAAAACACACCTTTGTTGGTTGTGGATTGTAAGCAGAAGTATTCCACATCAAGCTGACCCATATAGACATAGAATATAAATATAACAAACAAACTCTTCATTGCGTAGTAAATGGATTAAGGATGAATGATAAAGCAATCTGTATATATTCTATGTATTTCTGTGGATGTGTGTATATTACAAAATATATTCAATTTGAGTAATGTGCCGATTGTCACAAAATAATGACCTAATCCTACGACAGACATAGTTCCAATTTCATTACAGTGTATTATGATTGGACAATAGTGACATAATGAAAGAAATGTCCAACATATTCTTAGCTTAAGCATCAATATTTATTGCCTAACAAATCCAACTTCTGTCGATAATCTTACATAATATTGAAGCCAATGCTAAGTCATTACTCTACTATTACAAAGTAAGGTATATAATATTAATTATAAGCGGTTCAGATGTACTTTTCTGGCCCAAAATTAACAACAAAGTTGATTTTGTTAAAGTAAAATAATTGATAATGCTGCTGAGATTAAGAAAATTTTCGCTGCTGAATTCTACGAGCATACCTTGTGATGAGTTCCCGCATCCAATTGGTTTAAATTATAAACCAAATGTGAATAATCCAGCCAAGGTTTGCCATCTGGTGTTACCGAATGAAAGAGATAATCACGAAACAGTTTTAGAATGTAGCGCTCTCCAGTTTCTGCCCATGTAACATCCATGTTAAGACTGAAAAAATACTCTATTCAACTTGTTGCAAGATTTCGATTAAATATACAATTTCAACGCCAACTTTTTAAGAATTGATAATTATTATTGTTAATTTTTCATGATTGACATTTCTATACACTCAAAGACAATTTGAATCGGATGTTTACACTTTTATAGAATTGTAATTCTTTATGAATATAAAAATCCATAAGATTGTTGGTAACAGAAAGAGTACCTAATACATGCTGTGTACGTGCTTAACAATGAAAATCTTATTGTAACATGATAATACACATATAATCTCAACTTGCAATGAAATCGATTGAAAGATCACTTATAAATTAAACATGAAAAACATACTCATAAAAAATATTGACATCAAACACCAAATGACACTAAATTAATACATATAAAAGCACATCAGATGTATAAAAGCATGTCAATTTTGGAATAAAGACAATAAATACGTACAAATGGCATGATGCCATTGTTGCTGTCTAGGAGGCAATACTCCTCGTCGTCTCAGTTTCTCGTATATCAGCAAAACCCTATAGGTTTAATGACAAACTTATAATAAATAATTAGCACTTGCATCATACGCAGCAGTTGTACAGCACATTATAAGAATATATTAGCAGAGATGAGACAATCATTAATTGTTGCAAAGTTGATCTGTAAAAATCTGGATAGATATAATCAATCATTATATGAATATAAAACAGCACTCTCCATATCCTTGACCAATGAAGCAGTTTGATTTAAAAATTTAAATAGAGTACTAAAATTCACAAGTGCATAAACTCTAACAACATATTGTATAAACTAACTGTAAAGGTATGATGGAGAATAAAGACTTACTCAGGACGTTCATTTATGGTGGACATTTTGACTAGAAGGTTAAGCAGTCTTGCATTGTCAATCTCAGTGGCCAACTCTGTCTCCATTGTATCTACACGACGCTCCAAAGCTTCAATCTGAGTGTAAAACCTTGCTCCAATCATGGGCATGAGATCAATAACACTGCGCCTCGGGGAAATTGTCAACAGGTATCTGAGAACATTATCAGGTAAACATAACATGATTTAAATGCTATATTTGTATCAAACTATCAAAGTGGTAAGCAAAAGGAAGAGTTCCTTATGTATCCTGTCTCATTCAATGAGCTTGACATGCATATCGCATCATATTGTGACTCATCATTCATACATTCAACAGAATAAAGGTATTTTCAAAATGAATCTGTGTTTGAAATAAATATACTCCAAAAACCTTCACATTAAGCAATATACGCTTACACAGTGAAAGTAGAGTAGTACAAGAGTTAGAGGGTTCGAACTAGGTGATTCAATCCCGGGATCTCGGTCGTATTTTAGTCCCGAAAATCCCGGGATTTAATTTAAGAAATGCCGGGATTTTCGGGATTTATACAATTATACAATAAGTCAAGAATTTGGGACTCATTCGCATCAATGAATCACTGACAGCCAAAGCTTGTGTTAGTATCTTAAAAGAGCGCTATTCTGAGTTCGATATCTCACTAGATACGATATTGTGGCAATAGTCACTGATGGTCCAAATTATAGTTGGAAAATTTGTGCACCTAGCACCTAGTTTGTTTTGCACATGGTATTCACCTAGCCGTTTGTGATTTATTGTATAGAAAAATACCTGCAAATGAATCAGTGACGATATTTTATTTATTTATTTATTTAATACATAAACGGCTATCGCCTTTTATTGATGATTTGGATGATGATAATGAAGAATTGGACTCAGGATTAGTCTATAAAACCGATAATGGTGAGTTTGACCAATGACTGGAATATTAATGAAGTCGTAAAGAAAGTTTGTAGTGATTTTTATTTTCAAAACAGCATCTTTGAAGAATGATACTATGCTTCAAAACTGTATTGAAAAGGAACATGGAAATGAGTTTAATTTATTGTTTAACTGCAAATCGCATTGGAATAGTCTCTTAACAATGCTTGAGCGATTTGATATTTTAAAAAATAGCATAAAAAAATCACTCACCGACCTAATTCAAATAAATAATTCATAAATCTCTGGTCAATTTAACATAAAAATACGAGTTCAAACATTGATCCCTGTAGTATGTATTTTTTGTTATGGCTTATGCTAAATAAGTCTAACTAAGTTGAACTTTAAAAAAAATATTCCAAAATAGTACATGCAAACAAACATAAATAACAAAATTATTGAACATATTGCCCCACAAAACTAACTGTTCTTGGTTAAAACTATGAAATAAATACAAATACAAGAATACAATTTAACAATATAAAAAAAGTTAGTTTGTTAGTTTTATAAATCAGTGCCTTGTTTGTTTATTTTAGAAGACGTTTTTATTCTATTCTTCTCAAGGCCATCCACTCATTTGAGAGTGATTTAGTAGAAGACGTTTAAGTTTAATAATTAGTAATATAATTTTGTTTAACTGACTTTTTGCAGATTTAAAACTCAAATTCATTGCCAGATAAATAAAAATAAAGCTGATTTTGACATGGTTTACTGACTTTTTGTTACCACTTTACATTACCAATACAATCCCGGGACTAGTCCCGGGATCAACTGTAGATCATAACAGTCCCGGGATTAGAAAAAAGGGCCGGGATCGAATCCCCTAGTTCGAACCCATGATTTCTCCATTAGAAAATTCGAGACTATCATCAGGCTCAACTACTACTCATCCAGCTGTTTATGTAATACATATTCACATAATATACAAGTATAAACCAACAATATGAGATTCTTCAGATCAGGTGAGTATCCCCTCATAATATACTGCACTTGAGAATGAGTCAGATCAACAGGAATCACTGTCCTGCAAGCCAAGAACAGAACCATCCTTCCCAGAGCTGTGAGATCTTCTTGTTGTGCAACCTCTGGATCAGTACTAACAGCTCCAGATCCACCACCAATAGCTCCAGCAATTTCTTCAACTCCACACCAGGCCAGACGAAGTCTGTTCCCCATAATGATCACCTTGTGAGGATCCAATTTCCTAAAAAAATAAAAAAAAAATGGTTTTATAATGTTTTTGTAAGATTAATTGATTTATTTACACATTTGGTATCCAAACTATATAAATTGATTAGAAACTATCTATCAGTAAAGAATATTAACTATATTGTGTTTCCTTTTCCTACCTATGTAAATTAAATAGAATTAGAGCATAGCTATAATATAATTTTGATGAACTTAAATTTTTTTTACATACTAATTTAGGAAATTGTCAATATTGGGTTTAAACAATTTCAATATCAAAGAGTTTATTTAAAATTACAATATTGGCATCAGCTACATTCATAATAATTATTCTTCATATACAAACCTGCAAGCCAGCCCTGCTGAATGTATATTCTTCAGAGCTGCTGTTAGCTGAATCAACAAACTCCAAATAGTCGACTCCGGCAATTGTGTTCCTCCATGAACAGCTCGCAGCAAAGAGTTTTTCTACACAAATGGAAACCAGTAATGCACACTTCATTAACAGAGCTAATTCTACTCATTCATTCATTCATATTATCATGGCAAGAACAATATTTTAAGTGCTGTAGCCAGTAAACCATTTGCAAATAATTTACATTGAGTAGCATTTCTTATCACTCAATTACAATTGTTATAGGACACTTGAAAACTACGGAAAAGATTGGGATATTTATTCTAGTGGGAACTCCACATGGCACCAGTTAATTCTAGAATAAATAACAATCACATTTAAATCACAAGCATCTAAATATACCTGATGGGTGTAGGGACGTGGAGCATCAGGATCACTAGAGAAATCTCCAAAGGCTGACAAGCCATTATTCTCATGAGAGCCATGAATAGCATATTGCTGTGCCAGAGACACACACCCGGGATGGAAGTCAAAGACAAAAATCAGAGCTGAAAAACAAACAAAAAAACACAGGAAATTTCATTGCATAAGTCATTAAAAATAGAGCTGGTTTGTATCATTGAAAAAAACGCTAAAATTAAAAAAATGAAAATTTAATCAATTTCTTACAAGTATCTCCAAATGCTTTTGTAGTAAACACCTCCCTTAAGCGAACAACATTGGGATGTTGCAGATACTTCCACTTGTCAATCAGTGATGGACACTTTGTAGATGAGAGACGGAACTCATGCAGTCTTCTCATTAAGACTTGGTTGCCGTTAACAGCATGCACAGCTCTGTAGCATGAATGCAGATTGTTTAAGGTACAACTATCTAACGGCATCAGCTCAACATAATTCTCAACTTGCGCCGGCATGTCTGTAAAAATTAAAAAAAAAATCATCAACAAAATGCGATTTCCCTATATTCTTGGTATTTACAAAGAAAATGTTCTGTACAAAGCAGATACTTGAGACTGGAAGACAATCACTCACAATAATAATTAACATTGCTATATACTATTCTATTTGTCATACATGAATCTTGGTACGCATCATGAACATATTAATATCATTTTTTTTATAGAAGGTGGTGTATGTGACCACATTAGATAAATTATTAGACAATATTTACCAGGGTAATGTACAGGATCCTGTTGAATCTGAGATACTTCATTTCTGAGCATAATCTCTGCCCTTACATCTTCAGGTAAATAGTAAGAAGCCAAACCTACAAATATACAAAAAGAAAACTGAAATGAGTATAATATTTGGCATCAGTGAAAGACGGCTCATGCTTCGCTCAGCACAGGGTGAGGCAAAATGCAGACTGATTGAGCCATCTCGATCTCGCAAAACAGGCTTTGGAGATAGAGCGTTTAGTGTTGCGGGTCCCAGATGTTGGAATAAGCTGCCTCTGTGTCTGCGAGAGGAGGTGAATGGAGAGAGTTTTAAAAGAGGGCTGAAGACACACCTTTTTGCTGGGAGTTTCGGGTGATGGATACGATATACAGCGCCCTTGAGGTCATGTTATGAGTAATATGTGACCTAAATCTAATAAATTGGAAACAATTATGTAACAATTATTTGTTACATAACGAGGAAATGTAATCTAGTAATCAAAGAGTTGAAATTTTATTCACCTGGTTTCATTCCGGTTTGGATAGTGTTGACTTCGGGAGATGTTCTTGGGTAGAATGTTGGCAAGTTATAATTGATAGATGAAGAGCCTATCAAAGAATTCTGAGATTCAAGAGTTGATGTTTGTTGCTGAGATATAGAAGATTGTTCTGTTGCAGTGTTAGTTGGATAAAAATATGTTGTCCCACCAACATTCTCTTGCATAATCTGATGAGATGTAGTTGCCAATTGAGCAGTAGCCAACTGGGCAGCTTTCATCTGAGCGGCAGACAGTTGAGCAGCATTTATCTGAGCCGCAGATAGTTGCATAGCTGACATCTGATTCATCTGCGAAGCTGCAGATAATTGGGAAGCAGATAGTTGCTGAGATGTTAACTGAGCAGTGGACAACTGAGTGTTGCTTATATGTATAGAAGATGACTCTCTTGTACTCGTCATGTCTATTGCAGAGAAGAAAGGATTTTGGATGAAATCCTAAAAAAAGTAAAATAAAAACAAAAGTCTTTCACAACTATATACCTTCATTGCCCTTCTCATATTTGGATAAAAAGTTATGATTAATGTGTAGCGATAAGTCAACACCAAGAAAGAGAATTGTAAGTTAACAAATATAGGTATTACAGAGGACCAATTAAATTTGGCTACTCAAAGATTTTAGCAAAGCAGGAATGTCATTTTTAGGTATGAATTATTATATTAAGTAGTATTTTTATTTAATAGAAAGGATTATATTATTGTATAAAATCCATATTGTATACTGAAAATATTTAAAATGTTCAAATATTTGGGAAACAAACCTTTCTGCTGCTAGATGGAGGAGATGTAATAGTGCTCGTCAGAGGAGGACGATTCTAGAACACATAAGAGTTTGAATTCATAGCATATTTTTTTCATATTGAACTAACTTAGGTAACATATGAAGCAACAACAAAGAGAAAGGAAACTTACCATGTAAGTGGCCAATTTGGATTCCTGTGGAATCACAGAATTGGGAGTAAACTGATATTGTGAAGGATCCATGAGCTTATGCCCTGAAATACAAAATAAAGCAAAATATAAAGATTTTTAATTATGCAATCTGGATGGATCATGAGCTTGGTAAATAAAAATTTAGGTTTAAGTGATAAATTCAGTTTTATTTAAGATTACTGTGCTTACAAAAGTTGGGATTCATGAGGATAGTTAAACTCCAAAATTTTATGTTTTCACAGATATTTTGAATATCTAGGAACCAAGGAAAATTTTAAAAATAAATCCACTTGTTGCCTGGATCAACCCACCCTTTCGAATGCGCAAACGTAACAAATACACCCACAAAACAACTCCTACTCACACCCCTTAAGGTGTTTATTTGGAATGCATCAAGATGACAAAACTAATAAATATTAATGTTACTACTGAGTTTACTATGTTGGATGACTTCAATCCAATGTAAAAGATATTTTATGAAAAACGCTGAATTTTCAATAAACGTTTACTGAAACCATCTACGTAGTGCAAAATAAAACCACGCAGGCGCTACAAATTAAACAAGCCAGTAGAGTTCAAGGATGTAAATGATTTAGTATATTTTTTTCCATATGTTGAAGACAAAAACATGATAATATAAGTACTACGTAAACTGCTGTAAAGTAATTAGGAATAACTTGAAAAATAAATTATGATTACCTGGCAAATCTGAGACCAAAATATAAAAATATGTTCTAAAGTTCCAAAATTCTCTAGTTTGTTAAATAAACAAGGATTGACTTTTTTTCGAGTTAGAAACGTAAAAAAGTCGTAGTTAAAAATAAACTATTTAATACGCTAACAAAGTCAAGAAATAAAAAAAGAAAACGGCATCCGCAGAACGCCGTGAAAAAAACACACTCCACATTACTCCACAACAAATTTAATAATTTTAATTATTATATTTTCGACACCAATCACACCATAGAAAAGAAAGCGAAATATTTTGACACATTTGCTAAGTCGTTCAAATTATTATGGCTATGTAGATAAATATTTTTAATATAGCAACATTTCTAATTTTTATTATTATACATAATAAAATCTCTTTTAAATGAGGCATTTTTACATTGATCATTTGCTGCTTTGCTGGTGAAGATAACAATTTTATCGGTGCCGTTTAATGCAGTATCCACCTCAAGGTCTAGCAAGCTCTATAAGAGCGGTGTCTTCGATATGTATCGGATAATTAATGTTTTCGATTTTGTCACGCATGTGAAAATTGATTATATATTATATTCATTCAATATATATTTGTCAACGGCATTCGCGTTCTGTAGTTTTGTTCTCACTTTCACTCCCTATGAATTGCAGGATGGAAGATATAAACAAGACAACAAATTTTCTGAAACGGCCGGGCTTTGCCCTTGTTTGGATACTATGTAAAACTAAAAAGGAGCACTCTATAATAATCTCAAAAATAGTAGGAAAGTGGGCAAAATAAATATTTTTAGTAAGCAAAATTGTTATCGTCCAGAAAGCGTCCGGTCGGGTTCTACGCGAGTTCTAACACGCAAAGCAGACGATAAAAAATGCCGCGTTCTGTTTACCCAACAAAGCTTGTAGGTACGTGAAACATATATTTCGACAATGTCGAAAGTGGCAAAAATGCTAGTGCGCAATACCATTGGTATCGACACTTATGTATGCAAGCGAAATTTGGACGTGGCTGAAGAAGGACGAGAGTGGAATAAATGCTGCAGAGATGCGTTCACTGAAAAGAATGGTTGGTAAAACGTTGCGAGATAAAGTGAAGAGGATATCAGGAGAATGAGCAGATGTGAGAGGAGTGTTGTGGACAGAATGCGTGTAAACAAGTTAAGATGGTTTGGATGGGTTGAGTGAATGCACGATGAAAGGATGACGAAGAGGATGTATTAATCTGAAAGAAGGGGTGTGAGGAAGCACGGACGTCCAAGAACCACGTGGCTTGATCACGTGGACCAAATTAAGGACAGCTGCGTGTCGAGTAAGAGAAATCGGCGTGCATGTATGAGAAACTGGATGAATGTAGAGGAAGCGAAAGAAGTATGTAAGGATAGATCTATATGGCGTTCCCTTCTCTTTGCCTACCCCTCCTGGGACATGGCGTGAGGGTATAGTATAAGTATAGTATAGGATCACTCTGGATGATCCTCCAAAGTGAAAAGGTGTGAACGGACGTTTCATCAATAGTGATCACTAGCGATGACGGATGAAAGCGATTACTACCCGACATAATTTTGATGAAGGTCCTTTCACTGAAATAACCATAAACAAGTTTTCTCCTATTATTTGTCTTAAGGGGCGTTCACATTTGTTCACTTTCAGTGATCACTCTGGATGATCCTCCAAAATGAAAAGGTGTGAACAGGCGTTTCATCGATAGTGATCACTTGCGATGACGGAGGAAAGAGATTACCACTCGTCATAATTTTCATGAAAGGTCCTTTCGCTGAAACGACCATAAACAAGTTTTCTCCTATAAAGGGGCGTTCACATTTGTTCACATTCAGTGAACACTCTGGATGATCCTCCAAAATGAAGCAATGTGAATGCTACTTTATTCTTAATGAATTTGTATTGGAAGTCAGAATCATAGATATGTTATGGTGTTCAATTAATAATAAAAGACTTAAGATCTTGTTGACGACGTTTATTCATGTGTAACACATGTCAGACAAGTAATGACAGTTGTTCATACCATAGACACATGTGTGTTGGTGTTACCCTATGTAACATGTTCCTTTTTTTTTATATATATATTATAGAAATGAAAATACTTAAAACTATACACAGAAACAATATAAACTTAAACTATATATGTAATTACAAATCAAGTATTTTTGGTTTCTTTACTATTCTACCACTTCTTGTTGTATTGATATTGTTATGTGATGTTGGATTAGTTTCATGCTGACATTGCTGACTAATATTATTTGTATTATCTTGATGTAACCCACTTGGCAAAGTTCTCAAACTTGATTTTAAAATATGTTGTCTATTTCTACGATAAAGTGTTCCACCTGATGCCTCTATAATGAAGGATCTTGGTTCTTTACATCTTGCTTTTATTCTTCCTCTTAACCATTTTGATTGAGGTGTCTTCTGAAATAGTACATCATCACCTTCACCTACATATGGTAATAAAGATGCTTTTTTATCATAGTATAATTTCTGTTTTTCTAAACCTTTTTCCTTGTTACTTTTGTAATCCTCATACTTTACTATTCCGGGCTTCAAATGTTGAATTGTTGTTGGAATTTGAGTCCTTAAAGACCTAGACATTAATAGTTGTGACGGTGATGGCAAGTTACCTCTTGGTGTTGTCCTGTACTGTAATAAGGCTAGCCATGGATCACTTTTTGACTCCAAACATTTACTGAATATTTGTTTCACAATTTTTACTCCAGATTCTACCAAACCATTGGATCTTGGTAAATATGGACTAGATGTTGAATGCTCAATGCCCCATTCTATAATAAAGTTTTTGAATTCCACAGAATTAAATGGAGGTCCATTGTCACTATTTATTTCAACTGGAATTCCGTGTCTTGAAAACATACATTTTAAAATTTGTATTAAGGAACCAGCACTTGTTGCACATCTTTCAACTTCTATATAATTAGAATAATAGTCCTCAACCACCACATAAGTGTTTCCGTTAAAATGAAAAAAATCAATCCCTACTTTCTCCCAAGGAAACGTAGTAATTCTGTGTGATATGAGTGGTTCCGGTGGATTAGACTTTCTATGTGCAAGACATGTTGAACAACTTTTCACTAAATTTTCAATGTCGTGTGACATGAATGGCCAAAATACTACTCCTCTGGCAAAACTCTTGGACCTTTCTATTCCTTGATGGCCACTGTGTATCATTTTAAGTATGTCACTTCTTAGTATACTCGGTATGATAACAGAATTGTTTTTAAATAAAAGGCCATCATTTTCATGTATCTCACATCTAAAATTCCAATATGGCATTACAGATTTATCAATGTTTTTCTTATCAGGCCATTCATCCCTGACATACTTTTTTAAAATTTGCATGGTTTCATCATTTTGTGTAGCTTCTTGAAGCCATTGTAAGCGTTCTGTCGATATAGGTAAACTTTTCATTAATAAGTTGACATGAAGAACAATATCCTCATCCATTTCATCTTCCTTAGTTTCTGGTAATGCAGCACGAGAAAGAGAATCAGCAATATACATTTCTGTACCTTTTTTGTATTCCACTTTTAAGTCATATGCCTGTATTCTCATCATCATTCGTTGAAGTCGAGTAGGAACTTCTGCAAGAGGCTTTTTAAAAAGTGTTATTAAAGGACAATGGTCAGTTTCCACGGTGACAACTCTTCCGTAGACATACTGATGGAATTTTACACACCCAAAGACAATGGCATACAGTTCTTTCTCAATTTGAGCCATTCTGCTTTGAGTAGATGTCAAAGTTTTGGAAGCATAACAAACCGGATGACCATTTTGTATTAAAACAGCCCCAACAGCTGACTGACTTGCATCCACTGACAATACCACAGGTTGACTATTATTAAAATGAGTAAGTACAGGTGCTTGGCAAATAATATTTTTCATCTTGTTAAATGCAGTTTCATGACAAGCATTCCAGTCCCATTGTGTTGTTTTCTTTAGTAAATCCCTTAGAATCTCATTTTCAGAAGCCAAATTTTTTATAAATGATCCTAAATAATTAACTAGACCTAAAAAACGTTGTAAATCTTTTACACATTTGGGTGATGGCATATCTAGGACAGCACGGACTTTCTCAGGATCTATTTTTACACCTTCTTCGGTATAGATATGTCCCAGATACTTCACTTCCGTGGCATTGAATGTGCATTTCTTTTTATTAAATTTAATATTGGCTTGAAGAGCTCTATCCAAAACATTTTTTAATTTTTTATTGAGATCAGCTTGTGAATCACCATATATCAGAAGATCATCTACATACACTAGCACTCCAGGCAGTTCTCCAAAGATTTCTGTCATCGTTCTATGAAACAGTTCTGGTGCACAGTTAATTCCATACGGAAGCCTCTTGAACCTGTAACGACCAAACGGAGAGTTGAAGGTACATAAATATGAGCTCTCCTCATCCAATTTTAACATCCAAAATCCACTACTGGCATCTAGTGTGCAAAAATGTGTAGCGCCATGTAATTTAGATCTTACTTCATCTTGCGTTGGTATGGGATAATGAGAACGTTTAACTGCTCTATTTAAATTTCTAGGATCAAGACAGAGTCTTAATTGTCCATTTTTTTTCTCAACCAAAACAAGAGAATTTACCCAAGCAGTTGGCTTTGTTACTTTTTGAATCACCCCCATATTTTCCATGTCAGTCAGCTCTTGTTTGAGCCTATCATGAAGAGCAAAAGGCACCTTTCGTGGTGGATCTATTCTTGGCGCTATGTCAGAATTCACATCAATATGACATTCATTTGCTAGACAACCTAAGCCAATGAACACACTTTTATATTCATCTAATAATTCTTTGGTACTCACCGTATTTTCTGAATTTGCCTTTTTAATATTAAATATTCTTTTGACCAAACCCAGTTTCTTACATGTGTTTTTTCCTAAAATTGTTGGTCCCACAACATTTGTAATGATGAAATTAATATGATTATTTATTTCAATATCGCTTCCTTCATATTTGCACAACACTTTTTTTTGTCCTAAAACTTTAATTGCTTCTGCACCATATGGCTCTACACTTATTTTACAAGGTAACAAATCTGTATTTAAATTCAACTTTTTTAAGGTCTCTATAGACATTACATCAGCTTCACTACCAGTATCCAGAAGACAACTGACTGACTTATTGTTTATATTTAAATTAATAGACCACTCTTTGTCATGCTTATTGTTAGAGTTTAAGTGTCCAATGAACAAATTTTTTACACTGTCTCTGTCTTCCTCACTTTCCACTTCAATAAATTGTACTTTCTTGTTCCTACAGCATACAGCATAATGACCAATTTTATTACATTTTCTGCATTTTGCTTCTGCGGCAGGGCACTTATATTTGTGTTGTTGTCCACATCTATAGCATTTCTTCTTATTTTGCTGTATTGCATACACTGGCACTTCCTTTACACCATTTATTGACTTGACATGTTCTTGCGTTATTTCCAATGTTCTGCATATGTTTATAGCCTTTTCTAATGTCAAATCAGCTTCTTGCAAAAGCCGTTCCTTCATATATGTGTTTTTTGAATGTAGCCCACATATTAATATGTCTTTTATTAGACTTTCTCTCAGTAAAGAAAATTCACAGGACGCACTTAAATTTTTCAGAATAGTTATGTATTCCTCGACTGTTTCCTTATCTTTCTGGTATCTTGTGAAAAATTTATGCCTTTCTACGGTCAAATTTTTCTTTGGTTCGAAGTGCTGGTCAAACAATGTGGTTAACTCTATATAGGTAACCTCATTGGGGTCTTTATTAAATGATAAAAATACATTGTATCCCCATTTGCCAATCATCGATAGTAAAAGGGCTACCTTTCTTTTATCTGGAGCATCATCCAGACCTGATGCAATCATACAGAGGTTGAACTCCTGGAACCACGTTTTCCAACTTTGGTCTTCATTGCCGCCACTTTGTTGTAAGGCGGTGATATTGTTGAATAAATTTGCCGCCATTTTGACTCGACACAACAACACTGGGAATTTTATAATGCAACAAGACTCTGTGTGACTCGACACAACAACACTATTTATAATGCAACAAGACTCTTATTAATTAACCCCACACTTGACACCATGTTATGGTGTTCAATTAATAATAAAAGACTTAAGATCTTGTTGACGACGTTTATTCATGTGTAACACATGTCAGACAAGTAATGACAGTTGTTCATACCATAGACACATGTGTGTTGGTGTTACCCTATGTAACAAGATATACAAAATTTGTCATGCTGTCGAGAATTTTCATAATTTGTTTTAATTTTTAATAAGTATCTATCTATCTTACCCTCACACCATGTCCCAGGAGGGGTAAGCAGAGAGAACGGAACGCCATATAGATCTATCGATACAAACTTCTTTCGCTTCGTCCACATTCATCCAGTTTCTCATACATGCACGCCGATTTCTTTTATTCAACACGCGGCCGACCTTGAGGTCTTTAATAAGTATTATTTTTCATTTTTATTTATTTGGGAAAAAGGTTGACATGATTAGATATGCTGACGACATAGCACTGCTCGCAGACTCCGAGATGGAGCTGAACGAAGCCTTACGAAAAATGGAAAGTATACTGTTGTCAAAGTACAACATGAAAATAAATAAAGATAAAACAAAATGTATGGTCGTTGGAAGGGAGGAAGCGACTGGGAACATTGCCATAAATGGAGTGAGCATCAAACAAGTAAGAGAATTCGTGTACTTGGGCAGCAGAATAAACCAGGACGGACGCTCCAAATCAGAAATTGTGAGCAGAATAAACCAGGCACGAATTGCCTTTAACAAAAAATCCAAAATATTAGAATCCCCTAATATTGATCTAAGAGTGAGGAAGAATCTCACTAAAGCCTTTGTGTGGAGCATTCTGCTATATGGGTGCGAGACGTGGACCATCAGTAAGAGGGAAAGCGGACGGTTAGCGGCATTTGAAATGTGGTGCTATAGACGCATGCTGAAGATTCATTGGTCGGAACACGTCGAAAACGAAGAAGTGTTAACCAGGGTTGGCGAAAAAAGGCAACTCCTCAAAAGAATCTGCCAACAACGAGCTAATTGGATTGGCCACAACATCAGGCACCCAAGACTGCTCATCGCAATCGCAGAGGGCAGGACCGAAGGCACAAATGGCAGAGGTCGGCCGAGAGACGCCTATATGGACCAACTGAAGAGGGACATGAGCTGTGGCTCATATATGGAGTTGAAGAGACTGGCTGAGAATAGGGAGGAGTGGAGAAATAAGTCAAAACTCGTTGCAGACCAATCCAATGGATTGTAACTCATTATATATATTAAATATTTTTTTACGAAAATATGTCAAACTACATAGAACAAGACCGTGAGTGTTGACATGGCAGAGACAGCATAGGATGAACAAATGTGAACAGACATGTTCACTTTCGATGAACAGGTTTAACCGTGACACTCTGGATGATCATCCAAAGTGAAGCAATGTGAATGCTACTTAAGTGAAATAAAAATCTATGAGTGAAATGAACGAACTACTAACGCCACGAGTGTCTAATTTTTAAACTTAGAGTTTTTGCATTTTCAAAAATCTCGCATGTGGCTTGTTATGACCATAGAGAAAACAATAATAAAGCACGCAGGACGACGCCATCTTAAATTGAAAATGGTGGAGGGTCGCTGTGATATCGGTTGTTTTTCGCTCGATTCCGGAAACTAAAATAAATGTATAATTATTGTACAAAGTATTTTATAAAAGTGCAATTTACAAAATAGCAAAAATATTTTTAATATGTGCTTAAGATCCTAAGTGCGACAAGGTTTAGTGATGGCGCTGTGATATATTTACTTTCATAATAACAAGAGATAGGCATGTTATAGATACAGAGCTTATCAACTTGTAACGATGGGTAAGTATTAATATGCATCGCTATATTTCTAGGAATGTATTGAGGTACTTTTGCAAGGGATGCACTGATCATGTTCTGATTGTATTGATTTTTGTGATTGCACCCGGATGTAGCTAATATCTAGGCTGGGATCTTCCCTTGAACTATTTCGCAGATCTCGTCTCATTGTGAATCGTGCTTCGGTTAACACTCTATCGGTGAGGAGATGTCTGTAAAAGCGAATTATGTGACAATTTAGCAGGATACCTGCCATTTATCTCTAGTTTTTATCTTAATTACTGCTTTATTAGTTATTTTCAAACATGTGTGCTTAAATGTATTTAAGTTTTATACGCAGCACTCTCTTTCTCCTGTTTTGCGATGTTTTTAATTAATTATTTTTAATGATATTTATTATTAGTTTCCTAAAATACGTGCATTGTTGTTTATTTGATGTGTTTATGGAGGCAAATTTCTTTATCTCAAGGTGAGTGTAAGATTTTTCATTGGACATACACTTGTTGCATTTCCTCATATGTCCACCTACACAAAAGATACAGAGTACTTAACTCTCACATACAAAACTCTTTTTTACTGTTTTATGATCTCTTTCCTTATACTTGACATATAAATTATAATAATTTTAAAAATTATATGTTTTACGCTGTTGATCAAAAGTGGGTGTTGTCCCTTTTTTCACTTAGACCATAATGGGAAGAAAATCTTTTTAGATAATTTCCTTAAAATATTGTTTCCAATTATGGACATACTTTTCTTTTTGCATAATTCTCAAATGTAATAAATATTGGATAAGCCATGTCCTGTTTTTTCTTTGAAGGTGTGCAAAACAGATTTGCCATAGAACTTATGAAAAAAAAAACATTGTGAGTTAATTTTCTAATAAAGCAAACATTATGCAACAGGTGATATTTATATTTAGAGTATTCTACTTCTACGAATTTATTTTACATAAATACTAATAACATTTATTGTAATGGGGTAACCTGCGAACATCAATATTATTAATTCTCTGTTTTATTCACTATTTCCGTTACCCAACAATTGACAATGTCTGTGTAAGATGAAAGATGTCTTTCTCAATAAAAAACTGACTAACAGATTTGCAGCCAATAGAGTGAAAAGTAAAATGATGTAGTCAAAGTTCATTTGTTGCCTCTATCGCTGCGACAAAATGTCTAAATCATGTATGGAATATATCGCAATGGTGAGGTATTTCATTCAGCAATGCCTGTGTTGTAATGATTTGGAAGACAACAATACAACAATAAAAAAGTACCATCTGTACATTATATCATGCTCTTATAATATTCATATTTTTGTTTAATTATATAGGTACTTACATATTATGTAACAGGTCTACCCATACAGTAAGATAAAATAATGAAAAAATCATTTTGTCAAATTACAAGATTTGCAAAGTGTGTCTTTTCTAAAGAATTCAATTAGGTAGGTATGTTATTAAAGTATATATGTTTTTTTCTTTGTTTTAAATTCTCTCATGTGTATTTGTATGTCATTACAAAATGGCGTCTGTTTTCTGCTGCATTACAATATTCAGAATGGTGCATAAAATCCCAGGCAGGTGTAGTAGAGTGATTATTTATAGTTCAGGTGGTGTATTGAGATGTGGGTGTTGGATTTCGTGGAGTTTGACATGGGGTGGCATTATCCCTATTTCACATACGCGTAAAATGATGTTCATACGTTATGCAGGTGGGGAGGTACTCTACTATGGAGCATTTTATAATGGCGACGTTGTATGCACTTTGTTACATAATCACACCCTCTTTTTTTACATACTTAAAATATACCTATTTATCTACCTATACCATTATGCCAATTCTCACAATTGGGGTAGCCAGCAGAGTAACTGCACATAATAAATGTGTAAGTTGTCCTCTCCTTAGCAGTAAAATAATTTTAGCTAATTTAGGATGGGTGGCATACCTCATCACTTCTTAATCGAATATAATAAATGTCTTAAAATAATTGTTTTAAGCAATAATGAAAATTATGTGTATGTACACCCATGTACACCCAGTAATAATTTAATCATTTACTTTAAATTATAATGAAATGTCCGCTTTTTGTAGTAAACCATTGATCCGTGAAAGCATATATATATCTTTGACCTCCTTTTTGATATTATGAAATATTTCAAATTCTTATGTCTGTTGGTAACTCCACTTGTAGAATATGCCGTGATGGTATAAATGATGATCCTCTCATGAAGGTTTATTACTATTATTAACAACAATACAAAACTTGTTGGTTTCATTACAGTTTTAAGCCAATGCGATAATAGTTTATTATATAAAGTTTAATCAATTTGCACATTACAATCACATTTATATGGACAATAATCAGGAATCAACATCTTAGCAGGAACCCTTCCTCCTTTATATACCTACCCATGTTTTTTTATATATGTTTGTAATATTGATTTATTAATATTGTGTTTGGTACCTATGTTTTGTTTTGTTATGATATTGTAAAAAAATATTGTGTAAAAGGCTAATTAGCGGTAAATAAATAAATATATCGGACATTGAATATAAAATATTTTAGGCTTTTTGCCCTTCATTTAAGTTTTTTTGAGTGTCATGTAAAAGAGTATTGGTATTCTTAAAAGCTTCACATATTATTATAAGACATTTAACATCTTCAACTATTCAGCGGTGGTTTACTGATTAACCCACCTTTGGAATATGCATATACATAGAGGGAAAATAAAGTGTAGGTATAACAGTGATGAAAGTGAAAAAGTGTACGCAAGGATTAAACGCCATTTGATCCTTTCTACCTACTGTGCAAGGGAAGCAGTATGATGGTAATTATCATTTAGGCTGCACCATTTCTGTATTTCAAATCACCTCTAGGGCACATTTGGACAATTCTTACTATGAGAATGGTGGAATTGGTGAACGTTGTCCATGGACACTGAAAGTGATCACTTAAGCCAGCCTAGAGCCAATTCTTAAGCGTTGGGACACCTTTCTCACTTCTTCCGATTAGATTTTACACAATGTTGCATTGTGTAAACATGGTTCTCCAATAGAGGTTTCTGATTAATTCTTACTATAATTTATTTCCAATATTTATTACCAGACAGATTCGGTAAATTATTGTTGTCACAAATTTTGATTAGATTTGTATTGTGTTTCTAGTTTGTTAACACAATAAGAATTTAAAAGAATTTAGAGCCTCAGGCGGTTACAAAATTTTCATTTACCCTAACTTAATGATGATGATGAGTTAAAATATAAAAAAAGTTGTGATTCTTGGAATAGAAAAGGTTGAGCAACACTGCTTTACTGCGTACATACAAAGTGTTTGTTGATGGGTGGTTGGGGGAGGTTTAGTATAGAATGTAAACAAGGTGGGTAGTTATTTGCGGAGGCGGCAACTGGTTGGATAATATTATATATATGTATCTGTAAGCCAGAACTAAACTACGCTATGTCACAGGAAGCCGTTTTTCAGCATAGCTTTTCCAAGTTTTTTCAACATAAGTGCATTTGCTTTTCACATGTTTTTTAACCCAAAATTACTTTCAAAAATAATTGTAGAAGATTGCTTTAACCACGTCTCCCTTTTTTGTATTTTAATGTTTAAGTGGCATTCTGCTTAAAAGTTTACATAATATTTTTATTTTTACATATAAAAAAATATAATGCTATTTCGAAGTAGGTAAATATGCTAACAAAAAGAGTATAATGGGGACTGTATCACTATGTTCATAAGTCACTTTGAGCAAAATTTGACATAATGTAGTTTTGCTCCCATATACAGTAATATATATTGAGGACATCTGCTGCTGGTTGCTATGAGACTGTTCTAGAACAACCTGGGGGGGGTGTCATAAGGGGGTGCTCCCCAACAGGAGAGATCACATAATGCCTAGAACACTATACGCGTAAAGGTAGGTAGGTAGGTAATAATTGCTGTTTATTACAAAATGGTGTGTTGCCTTGTCATCCATTTTATAATGCATTCACATTACCACCTTACAGGTGTCTGCTTAGTCATTGATCAGCCGAAGCAGACGTTGATATGTATCGAGAGTAATTTTCTTTTTAAATTGTGACCATTTAAATACTCTTCACATAAATATTCCGTATTAGTAATTGGAAGGTATCACAATCTAGTAATAAACTGACCCTCTGCACATTGAATTGTTTAACTGATAATTTCTATGATAGTTATATATTTTTTTATTTTTATTTTACAAAAATTCATGGCATAAGCCTATTACATGTCTAAATACATAAATAATTATACATAAAATTTACAATTGTACAACAGTGACAAACTTTATCAAAACAATATTACATTTAATTTTATAATTATAATCTTATTTTATAATTATAACATGATTAATGTTATACTGTCTGTTACACTCTCGTTTTTTAGTCTAATTGTTTTGTGTCTTTTTTGTAACAGATCGTTCCTTTGTATTCATGTTTTCTATGTATACAGAGGTTTAACATGTTAAAGGCTTTGGCCGTAAATATTTGTAAATAAATAAATAAATTTAAGAAAACCAATTGACTAAACAGCAATATTATTAAATAGAGAATAGAAAAATCATGAAGTAATAAACTTTTTTCCAGACATGTAATGCCAATTTCTCAACATAACACAATTGAAGAGAATAATCATAAATATATGGGGGGATGTTGACCTATGCCTATTGAGACTCTTTATCTGATCCGTGACTAAGTGGACACATATGAATGGTGTTGTGCAATAATATATCAAACTATAAAGCTTGTTTTATAATTCAAACGGAAACATGATATTCTGCTATTAAATAATTTAGTAGCAAATGTTCTCTATCTATATTGTTATATATTATCTATCTACATATACCACCATGGCTTATCTCATTGGGAATAAATAAACAAGTTGTCCCCTTTGTTCCATTAAAAAAGTAAGACATTCAGGATTGATGGAATACCTCATTGCCGAAATGAAGATGTTAAATGTCTTATACATGAGATCTCACAAACACCTGCCTACTACAGGACATTTGAAATATAATAGAAAAAGTGGGCGATGTTCTTCTTGCCTGCCCGAGACTCCACGAAACAAAATTAACCAAACTGATTTGTCAACTCACAACATACTATAGTAAATGTTAACTTTTAATCATCACTTCATGATAATCTTTGATAAACAATGTTAGGGGGTAATGAGTATTGTGAGAAAAAGTGACTCAATTGTTGCAGTATTACTTTAACTTTTAATATGCGGGAGCTGACTATAGTCACACAGTACGTGAATGACAAATCTGCGGTAGCTGAGTATAGTCATTTTCAACATTTACATGAGTATTATGGTTGTATCATGTAACAAAACTCCAAGAATGTACTAGACATTGGCGTATAAAATATTATTGCACAAGTATATGTAATTTATTTTGAGATGTGTTTAGCAGTTTTATTAAAAAACCCTTTTTATTGAGATGTCACCTCGGTAAACGAATTTGTCAATTTAAATTTCCCTCCTTGCGACGGTAGCGCCACCGTTATTAGTTCATGAATCATGCGTCGACACTGCCGCTATGGCATATCTCCAAACAGTTCGTACTGTAACTTGATGTCATTTTCATTATCTGCTATCGTGATATCATTTTAAAATTATGATATGATTTTTTTTAATTTTTACAATGGTCCACAAGTTAATATACGCCTATGGACAAAAATAAGCAATATTAATGAAATCAGAGGAATAATGTTCACAATAATAATACCTTCCTCACATTTAAACAGTAATAATTATATAAAAACTAGCTTAAATACCCGGCGTTGCACGGGAATACGGGAAATATATATAAAAAAAACAGTAAGTAGGTATATCGTTGCCGTGGAGGTGATCCAAGCCACACTTTTTTGAAAAATGGGTTTAGTTTGCAGTTTTGTTCAGAAAACCACGGAGAACATAGTGGTGAAGAGAAATAAGTGATATGATATTCCTAAAGGGCATTTTTGGAAGATTTTGAAGAGATTTTAAGTGTTTTTACAATCATTTCAAGTATGTTAGAGCATTTCACTAACGCATATAGGAACAAATAGTTCAATTAAATTATAGAAGTGAAAAGATCTAAGCCGCATAGCGCGTAACTTTCCAACAATTTTTTTACAGGTGGATCTTTCTCAGCTACAGTGGTGAAATAACCCAAGTGATAAATTCGTGTTTACTTCTAAAATATATAAATTCTTTAATATTTTGTAATTTATATTAGTGGAATATGTGATCAGGAATAATGTGTATTTTTTTTAGCGAAATCCATGCAAAAATAACTTAGTTATTGTAAGATTAGTATTTTCGGATGTAACAGCGTAACTTCAACACCCTTTTTCTCGGAATGTCTGTCTTGTGGGTTGGATCACTTCACATCCACGGCAACGATATATAAATAAAAATTATTTTATGTAGGCAGCAATAATTTTTGTGTCAACTATATACACAGTGTCACATTAAAGTAGAGAACATATAATAGAATATATGTTAGTGAGACTAACAGTATATAAAATTATAACAATATACCTACATTACATACACATACATACATACATACCATTACGCCGCTTTCCTCGCGGGGTAGACAGAAAGGATCGAGAGCCACTTCCTTCTATCCTTGCATACATCTTTCGCTTCCGTCACTGTCATACAATTCCTCATGCATGCTCTCCTGTTCAATGTGCTCAACACGTGACCGTCCTGTAGAATTTGATTTAAATGAGCTTGTCATCTTAACTTATTCACATTCATCCTTGTAATTACACCAACTTTCATTCCACATTCCTTTTGTATATTACTGTTACGCACACAATCTCTCAGACTTTTACTACACATCCTTTTCAGCTCATATTTATGTAAATTTAAAAAAATGGGTATTGAAATCTTGAAGTTTGACATCCCACACGGCCATATTTCAATAAAAAAATGGGAAGTATCTACGTGGATAAAGGTACTAAAATCCTCTTCCCACTGTAAAATCTTGAAGTTTGACATCCCACACGGCCATATTTCAATAAAAAAAAATGGGTAGGTACCTACGTGGATAAAAGTACTAAAATCCTTTTCCCACTGTAAAATATTGAAACTTGACATCCCACACGGCCATATTTCAATAAATAAAATGGGTAGGTACCTACGTGGATAAAAGTACTGAAATCCTTTTCTTACTGTAAAATATTGAAACTTGACACCCCACACGGCCATATTTAAATAAAAAAATGGGTAGGTACCTACGTGGATAAAAGTACTGAAAACCTTTTCCCACTGTAAAATCTTGAAGTTTGACATCCCACACGGCCATATTTCGATAAAAAAAATGTAGGTACCTACGTGGATAAAAGTACTAAAATCCTTTTCCCACTGTAAAATCTTGAAGTTTGACATCCCACACGGCCATATTTCAATAAATAAAATGGGTAGGTACCTACGTGGATAAAAGAACCGAAATCCTTTTCCCACTGTAAAATCTTGAAGTTTGACATCCCACACGGCCATATTTCAATAAAAAAATGGGTAGGTACCTACGTGGATAAAAGTACCGAAATCCTTTTCCCACTGTAAAATCTTGAAGTTTGACATCCCACACGGCCATATTTCAATAAACAAAATGGGTAGGTACCTATGTGGATAAAAGTACTGAAATCCTTTTCCCACTGTAAAATCTTGAAGTTTGACATCCCACACGGCCATATTCCAATAAAAAAATGGGTAGGTACCTACGTGGATAAAAGTACCGAAATCCTTTTCCCACTGTAAAATCTTGAAGTTTGACATCCCCCACGGCCATATTTCAATAAAAAAAATGGGTAGGTACCTATGTGGATAAAAGTACTGAAATCCTTTTCCCACTGTAAAATCTTGAAGTTTGACATCCCACACGGCCATATTTCACGGATAAAAGTACTGAAAACCTTTTCCCTCAGTAAAAGCTTGAAGATTTACATCCCACACGGCCATATTTCAATAAAAAAATGTGTAGGTACCTACGTGGACAAAAGTACTGAAAACCTTTTCCCACTGTCAAATCTTGAAGTTTGACATCACACGGCCATATTTCAATAAAAAAAAATGGGTAGGTACCTACGTGGATAAAAGTACTAAAATCCTTTTCCCACTGTAAAATCTTGAAGTTTGACATCCCACACGGCCATATTTCGATAAAAAAAATGGGTAGGTACCTACGTGGATAAAAGTACTGAAATCCTTTTCTTACTGTAAAATATTGAAACTTGACACCCCACACGGCCATATTTAAATAAAAAAATGGGTAGGTACCTACGTGGATAAAAGTACTGAAAACCTTTTCCCACTGTAAAATCTTGAAGTTTGACATCCCACACGGCCATATTTCGATAAAAAAAATGTAGGTACCTACGTGGATAAAAGTACTAAAATCCTTTTCCCACTGTAAAATCTTGAAGTTTGACATCCCACACGGCCATATTTCAATAAATAAAATGGGTAGGTACCTACGTGGATAAAAGAACCGAAATCCTTTTCCCACTGTAAAATCTTGAAGTTTGACATCCCACACGGCCATATTTCAATAAAAAAATGGGTAGGTACCTACGTGGATAAAAGTACCGAAATCCTTTTCCCACTGTAAAATCTTGAAGTTTGACATCCCACACGGCCATATTTCAATAAACAAAATGGGTAGGTACCTATGTGGATAAAAGTACTGAAATCCTTTTCCCACTGTAAAATCTTGAAGTTTGACATCCCACACGGCCATATTCCAATAAAAAAATGGGTAGGTACCTACGTGGATAAAAGTACCGAAATCCTTTTCCCACTGTAAAATCTTGAAGTTTGACATCCCCCACGGCCATATTTCAATAAAAAAAATGGGTAGGTACCTATGTGGATAAAAGTACTGAAATCCTTTTCCCACTGTAAAATCTTGAAGTTTGACATCCCACACGGCCATATTTCACGGATAAAAGTACTGAAAACCTTTTCCCTCAGTAAAAGCTTGAAGATTTACATCCCACACGGCCATATTTCAATAAAAAAATGTGTAGGTACCTACGTGGACAAAAGTACTGAAAACCTTTTCCCACTGTCAAATCTTGAAGTTTGACATCACACGGCCATATTTCAATAAAAAAAAATGGGTAGGTACCTACGTGGATAAAAGTACTAAAATCCTTTTCCCACTGTAAAATCTTGAAGTTTGACATCCCACACGGCCATATTTCGATAAAAAAAATGGGTAGGTACCTACGTGGATAAAAGTACTAAAATCCTTTTCCTACTGTAAAATCTTGAAGTTTGACATCCCACACGGCCATATTTCAATAAATAAAATGGGTAGGTACCTATGTGGATAAAATTACTGAAATCCTTTTCCCACTGTAAAATCTTGAAGTTTGACATCCCACACGGCCATATTTCACGGATAAAAGTACTGAAAACCTTTTCCCTCAGTAAAAGCTTGAAGATTTACATCCCACACGGCCATATTTCAATAAATAAAATAGGTAGGTACCTACGTGGATAAAAGTAGTAAAATCCTCTTCCCACTGTAAAATATTGAAGTTTGACATCCCACTCGGCCATATTTCAATAAAAAAATGTGTAGGTACCTACGTGGACAAAAGTACTGAAAACCTTTTCCCACTGTCAAATCTTGAAGTTTGACATCCCACATGGCCATATTTCAATAAAAAAAAATGGGTAGGTACCTACGTGGATAAAAGTACTAAAATCCTTTTCCCACTGTAAAATCTTGAAGTTTGACATCCCACACGGCCATATTTCGATAAAAAAAATGGGTAGGTACCTACGTGGATAAAAGTACTAAAATCCTTTTCCTACTGTAAAATCTTGAAGTTTGACATCCCACACGGCCATATTTCAATAAATAAAATGGGTAGGTACCTATGTGGATAAAATTACTGAAATCCTTTTCCTACTGTAAAATCTTGAAGTTTGACATCCCACACGGCCATATTTAAATAAAAAAAATGGGTAGGTACAGTCTGGCTAAAAAGAGTAGAAAATAATTGAGGGCGCTGCTGTCGTTCATATGGCAATCTTCAACAGAAAGTCAGGGTCACTCTACGGTTTTACAGTAAACATAGGTAAGCGCCATTTTTTTGTTGTTGATTAAAAATAAATCGAATATCACATTTTTATAGATTTTCTGTGTAACAAAAATAAATTGAGACAATACCAGAGGGATTAGATTAATTCAATAACCCGGCAATATATAAAAATCTTTGGGACAAGTTTCTCATGCTTATGAGGGTAGGCAAAAAAACACATTTTTTTTAATTTTAAATATAGTCTCCTTTTAGCTCAATACATTTAGTCCAGCGGTATTCTAACTTTTTTTAAGCCATCCTAAAGAGATATTTTGTCGAATTCTGTAAAATAGGTCACTGTTTCGGCGATGATTTTCTCGTTTGACGAGAATCACTTCCCGCGAAACCATTTTTCCATGTTGGGCAACAATTAAAAATAAAAGTGTTATGATTATAATAATAATTAAAATCTTTATTGCATGATAAAAGAACAATTACAAATTAAAAAAAAAAAAACATGCTACGGGCGAGTTTATCGCATGAAAGCGATATCTAGAGCTGTGTAAAGCTTATTTAAAAGAATTTGAAACTGAATTGGGTCGATTCGGCACGTAAAAAGATATGAAGAGAAAATATACGCAAAAACTACTCAAAGAATCTATAAAGGACATTGGGTATACCAGACCCTAATAAAACTCAATTGGTGCTTACATTATTATAGCCGAACTCCATAGATTTTCGTAAATGTCATCTAAATAAACATAACCTATACTTTATTGAGAGGTTATTAATATCGCGGATTCATCCATAAAAATAACATTGTAAACATATTCAAATGAATAATACTTAATTTAATATGAATTTGTTGTAATACTAATCGGTTAGAATCGATGTTCGTTTGTAAACATCGCTAAAATCAGACAATGATATGTTGGACATGCAATCCGCCAAACACTGCACGTAAACATTGTATATAATCTCTCTTGCTCCACTGTGAATAGTTTTATTACTCATTTTATTTATTGCCACTGATTTTAAAACAAAAATTCACTGCCTTTTTTACCAATTACGGCCGATTTAATTAAAATAATGATGTTAAGTTTGTAAACTATGATAACAAGATGTATAATCTTGGATATGTCAGTAAGAATGACAATAAATATTAGTGTTGTCAGAGTGATAAAATGTTAGTTCACCAATAATTAATTTCTACTCTTTTTAGCCAGACTGTACCTACGTGGATAAAAGTACTAAAAAAATATATGTATATATACATAGGTACCTATAAGGAAAACAGTTCTTTAAAAGGAACGAAACAATTAATGTTTCCTGTATAGGCATTCCCTCCCTGTATTCCCAAAAGAAACCTTGATGAATGAATGTACATTCTTCAATATTCTGAAGTATTATATTTTTAATTGAAATACTTCCATCAGATTTTTTTAAAGACCCATGAAAATATTAGGTCAAAATAAATACTACTCGTTGATTGAGAAAAGTACCTACCTATGTATTTATTGGAAAACGCATACCTGCAATATTGTCTATGAATTTCATAATTCCATTTTCACAATTACACTACTCCATTAATATGAATATTATTATATTTTTTATTGTTTCATGGATCATATTTAGACGCCTTACTGTAATTTGTTTGTGTAATTATTAATTTCAAAGTATATCTATCTATATACAAATAGGTATTGTTTCAATGCAGTGTTCCAATGTATTGGATATTCTTACTACCACATGTATTGTAGAGGCAATACACCAGTCACTACTACATGTAAGTATATTGTACACCAGTCATCAATTTTCAAACTGCTGTTTTGTTAATTTTTTTACGAATCATAGAATGCCAGATATGACAAAATACTTATATCAGTATGTAGATTATTGATTTTTCTTTGTAAAAATTTGATTATTAATTTTTAAAACTATCATTTTGTTGGTAAATAATGACGACAAAAGAGAGGCTATCCATTATTTGAGTGTGGAATTCAAGAGCGTCGCCCAGGAATGTTTGCAGGTATCTTTTACAAAGCATATTACGGGTTAAATGTCACTGAGACAAGGTGTAAAGTGCTTAACCCAGCCTAAGCTAGTCCGTAAGCGTTAAAACACCTAATTCTCTCTTTATCCTGATTCTTGGGTTTGAATCATATTTACCTACCGTGATACATCTCAAAGGTGGCATAGATCAATACAAAATTAATCATATATGTATATAGTTACACTAATGGATATATCCACCTCTACATTGTGTATTTGTTGCCACCTGATGGTTGAACTAGCCATTCAATCAAAAAGCCAACCAATTTGTTATAATATGGTTTGGTTTTAAATTGGATAACTCGATCAATTAAGAAACAATTTGGCTTGCATTTTTTAGCCATATCTGAGTAGAACACTGGGCTGGCTGTTTCCTGGAGTGCCCGATAAAGAATAGGCTTCTCACTTTTCTATTAAGTTTTTTAATGTTGCGTTAGAAGCAGATGTTCGTAAAACATTACAAATAAGACATGTATCATCTACAATTCAGTGATGAGGTATATCTCACCCAAACTGATTGTCTTGGTTTATTATTAGTGTGAAAAGGGAAACTTGCATATTTATTTCATTCAGTTAGTCTGCTGGCTACCTCACTGTTGGATATTCTGTGACGGTGTAGATAGATAGATAACTAGTTAGTTTCATTAACCCTTTCCACTCAGATATGTTCTATGTTACCATTGTTAGTCCACTATGATTTAAATTTTGATTATAATTAAATTCAAGGAGATACTTAAACAATTTATTTGATAAAAAAAATATTTATTAACCGAATTAACTCAAATAAAATTTATAATATAAAAGAAAGTCCATTTTATTTGTATTTCTTTTTCGTTTGGTATTTTTTCAAAGCGTTCTCCTGGATGAAGACCTGATTTCCTGGAACATGTTTCACAAATTCACTCAGTTTCTCGTTTTCTTTCAGGAATTTTTAGATTGCTGCATACAGCACACTCTTTTTTTTGACTTCTCACACCTTGCTTTGAAGTGTGGCTTCTCACCAAGTCTGTATTCCTTGTCCATGGTACCTGCCCTACCTTTTTTCCTGGTCAGACCCCCCTGTCTTGCATCTCCCACAATTTCAATATTCCCGCCATTTTATTATTCTCTACTCTTTCCTCACGCCGTATCTCAAGTGGGGCAGGCAAAGAGACTGGAACGCCATATAGATTTGTCTTTACTTCCTTCGTTTCTTCCACATTCATACAATTTCTCTTACTCAACACACGGCCGTCCTTCAAAATTTGATCCATGTAGTTCTCGGACGCAAGCGCTTCCTCACACCCCTTCTTTCAAACAAGTATATCTTCTTTGTCATTCTTTCCTCTTCCATTCGATCCACATGACCAAACCATGTCAGTTTTGCCATTTTGATTAAACCCAAATGGCCCAAACCCGGCATTTTAATTTTACTAAATAATCGATTCAATTTTACAAGCTGTTATTATCGTAAAAAATAAAAAATTCGAATTAAATTTTTGATAAAGATTAAGTTAAATATTTACTTATTAAGAAAATAAAGCACAAATAAACTATTTTTTTTATTAAGCACACACAACGCAAAAGCACGTGTCACCATCACACCTGTCAGGCGGGAAATGAGTTGTAGCGCAAAATAGTCAAACCCGCCTCAGAGGCGGGATATGAGCGCTAAGGGTTAATATTAGTTAGTTAATCAAGTGATTAACTAGTTGGCTAGTCACTTGATTAACTGTCTGATTCAGCTATCGGGCAGCTACATGTTTAGAACAATAGCAGTTAATGTTTCACCCCAAGGTGTAAGTACCTTTTTAATATAAGACAATACAGTCTGTCGCTAGGTGGATATCACGTTTAATGAAGGACAAATAACCTTTATATCAATATAGAGGTTACATCAAGGTGGAACACGTAGCACTGTACCCTATTTTGCTTAGGTATATTAGATAGACCCTATTAATTTAAAGGATTTAAATAATAAATTAGATGCACATCTTTTCATACAAGTACAGATAACTCTTGTACTTTGCAAAGGTTTGAAAAAAAATCAAGTGAGAATTTTTTTCACTTTTGTATCTTCAGCATTCACATTTGCATGCTCATGAAAATACTTCGTAGGAAGAAATTTCTTCTGAGTTACCTCTTTTGATGACACTGAAATAGTTATCATAAGAACAGTGTATATTAGTGAAGAGCACTATCATTACGTCATGCACACTATAGTATTTGCAGAAAAAAAACTGCTGGTAGTATATATGGTAATAATAAAATTTTGGAGAATCAGTTGTCATTATATACAGTGTTCATAATAACGCGTGGTAACTCTTATATAAATTATCTTGGTAACCATCATATCGTTCACCAACAGTGACTTAGAATGTGTTTGGATGTTAACCACAAAATTTTATTATAGGCACTCAGTTATTCTGCTATTATCATGCATAAGTATGTAGCAAATAAACAATTTTCCTGATAGTTTTTTTTAATTGAACCGACTACCTAGTTTAAGATTTTAAGTATTCAGTATGTAGAAACATTTCGCAAAGTAACAGTTGTATTTTGAATTTTTTTCGTACATCATCAAAGCAATATAATAATGATTTTTCAAATAGGAATCTGTTTCATCCCTTTTTTGCAATTTTTTCACACATCTAACCTGAAATATGGGGATGACATCCTTATATGGTTGCATCATCAGCATTAAAAAATGCAAATAATAATGCGAATGAATAGAACGATAATTTTTTAAATTACCTGTTTTGTATGTCAGTGTACGATATCATTACTGTACTGGCAAGAGTAATTAATATTTCTAAACTTCAGACATTTATGTTTGTTGAACGCAGTTTGTGTATTATAATTGTCATAATAACATACTGTAGCTTGTATTATGTTTAATTTCATTGTTTCAGTTATATTTTACTAATCATTTCCCCCCACCTAACTTATACATAGGACGTGTGGAGTAATGATAACTAGACATAACATTTCATTGCGTATGGTGATCAGTGCATAGAATGGATAACGTCGGTGTGTTGTTTTAATTTATTTTCATTATTAAAATCGCATACCAACTGAATGATTATTTGAAATATTTAGAATTTAATTATTGTTTCTTTTGCTTTCAGAATGTGATCTGTTAGAATTTCTCATTGGGGCAACACTTGATCATCATTACAATGCATTAAGGTATGCCATTTAATAATTTGATATTATTTGAATAGATCTTTACTCTTGTCTGTTAATTTTTCTGTATTTGTACAAGTCAGGTATTGATGTGGGAACGACTTTTTTGGTATTTTTTAAAATGAAACACAATATATAGTTATTCCACTATTGACTTTATTTATTTTTGCGAGCCGGCTTTCAAGAGCTTCCGCTCTCATCGTCAGACAAAAGTAAAGTGAAGCTTCATTACAAGTATGTGACAAACAGAAAACAATAGGTAAAAATTAAAAAGATGTGTTATTATCATGTATCGTCAACCATATTATAATAATTATGAGCCGCTGTGGACGGTCTTATATCAAACATCTCCAGCATTTGTCTTTTTACGATAACGGGGAAACCACAGAAAACCTTTATCAGAGATGTGCATTATTATAGAGGTTCAACTAGAGGTTGCCTCCTCTAGTTGAACTATAATTAAGTCTTTTTTGGTATAGAGAATAACATCTATGTGTTATTACATGCTGTTTGCTGACTACATCTTTTAAGGTGCTGTGATGGTATAGACAGAGTTACAGTTTTGGTATAGAGAATAACATCTATGTGTTATTACATGCTGTTTGCTGACTACATCTTTTAAGGTGCTGTGATGGTATAGACAGAGTTACAGTTTTGGTTTTGAGGATTTGATTTATTATTGTAAAAAATGTTTTATTGATTATTGATTTTGAAAACAAGTGACTTAGAATATTTTTGGATGTTACCTGCAAAATTTTGTTATAGGCACTCATAAGTGCCTCAAGTGTACTTATGTAGTCATTATGGTATTATCATGCATATGGCTGATTTCTATTGTGATAGTAGAATTTTTACAGCTTCATTTGGTCTAGTAATTTTGAAATGCATATCTCATCATCTGATTGCTGGTATATTCTTTAAACCAGCAGTCGCCAAATAGTGGCCTTTTTTATGTGGGCTACAAAACAATAATTTTATTAGACAATGACCATCACAATTTTGAATTTGAAAACAGGACATAATTTAATCAGTCAGTTTGGATATCTTAAAACACAATTGACTAATGAAATCATAGAACTAAAATACGATACACAACTCTAAGCTCATTTCATGGAACATCTTGAAAGGTAGGAGCAGGAGGATATTGAATTTTGGAGTTTATTTCCACGGGAATACCCTTTGATATATTTCTGTGAAGCTTCATTTTTGAAAATGAACTGCATGAAAAACAAATATCACAATTGCTTTTCCATTCATTTAGAAGACACAATGAGGATTTCATGATGTGGTCCCAAAGTCGCTGATAAAGTAAAAATAATTTAAGTAATTAAAAAAGTACGACAATATAATACTTCAATGACGTGATAGCCTAAAGTTTTGTAAATAATATAATCTCGAATATACCATTTTATTCTAATTTATGTACATATTTTGTATGTTCACACCCATTCATATAACACTATGTCTGGATTACTAATTTATCTACTTTTAGAGATGTCGCCCCTTGAATCAAACTTACTTTATAAAGGTGACATATCTAAATGTGAACACTGTACCTACAAATACAAATATCCAATTCATAAGTGTACAGCTCTCAATGGTACCTTGTGTTGCCCTAGGTGGTCCTGAACCAGAAAAGTGTGGTGACTGCTGCTTTAGACCCATTAAAATTGAAGTGGTCATTTGCCTGATTGTAATTGAGATTCTAATTTATCTTTTGCAACTCAGACTTACTGTCAAGAGTGTTATAGGTCAATTTTTTATTAATATAATATTTTTTCAAAGGGGATTTTAATAACAATTCAATTCAAAGATGTAAAATAATATTTGATATTTTCTTTGATTTGCTGCGAGTTCTTAGATAAATCTGTTATTAATATCTACTTGCAAAACTTTAGTTAGGTAATGTTGTATTTTAATTCTACAAAGATCTGTTCATTTACGGCGGAGGAAACAGGATGGTTTTTAACTAATAAACAATGTTCTTTTTTTCTTTTCTAAGGTAAAAAGTGGCACCAAAAATTATTTTACATAAAGTGATTTGGAGGTAAATTTGTCTTTATTAATATTTGTTGTGTTTTGCTTTTATCTCTTTTTTGTATTGGGACCGCATTGCTCAAGACATTTTATGGGTTTTAATAGCAATAACAACAATATATTATTGCATTACACAGATTTATCTAATGTATTGTGTGTAGGGAAGTGTTAGTATTGATTGATTGCAAGCGAATATACAACTAGTATTGTAATGAAGGAATTGTGTTTAGATTGCATTGTTCTTTTCCTTGTTACAGATATGATTTGGAAATACGTAAGGCGTCACAGCTGAAAGATGTAAAAGATAGAGATCTCACACGGATTGGCATGTCTAGATATGAGCAGAGGCAATTGAAGAGATATTACAACAAACGTTTTTCACCTAATTATCTTTCCAAAATTAAGAGACTTCTTGGACCTGGAAAGAAAGAGGAGGTAAGGACAAAAAACTAATTAATATCGCTGAAACATTAATATACCATTCAATTCTCATGGATCCAATGTATATTTCATTATTCAAAAAAGAAATTAAGAATCAGTTTGAAATACGTTTCTCACTTTTATGTCAGGACGATTATTAACCTAAAAAGTGAACATATATTTTCTCAAAAGAAAAGTGATGTTAAAATTGTAAGTTACAGTGTTGATACAGCAATATAATTAATATTTCCAATTTGAAATGCTCACATAGGATTTGAATAATTTTTTGTATTGTATTTTGTGTTTAACAGAGTCAGCCAGCTCTTTTCTGCCTAGCAGAAGAAACTTCATGTCCTTTGCCTGTGGAATTGTGTCCAGAACAAGTCATTGTGTTGCCAAACAAGCATGTCATTCCAACTGAAAATATTACCATCAATAAAGAGCTGGGAGTGGGAGAGTTTGGAGTTGTTCAACAGGGTATTTGGACTAATGATGGGCTAAGAGTCAGTATTGAATCTATGTACAATTACATTTGTAATATATATGATTTTGTGACTTATTTTTAATAACGCTGTTTTTAATAATTTCAGATTCAAGTTGCAGTAAAATGTTTGTCAAGAGAAAAGATGAACACAAACTCCATGGAGTTTCTAAAAGAAGCAGCCATAATGTACAGCATCAACCACAAGAGCATTGTACGACTTTACGGAGTTGTCCTTCATATGGATACCCTTATGCTGGTTAGTATACTTATTTTCTGTAAATGGCATTGCGATTTCACAATTATACAGCTGCGATGTTCACATGAACTCATTGCTTATCTGTTACCTGCATTTGTTTGCACAAAGTTTTAGATACTTACTGAATTAAGTTTTATGCATACAATTCTTCAGTGTTGATTAACTCTCGTCATTGTTTACTAATGCATATTTCCAGAATGTGTCGTCATTTTTACTCATATACACATTACTTTATGAATAATCTTGTTTATTAAAGAGTTTATCTCTAATAGACCATCAAGGGATGATGTCACAGAAAATTGTTAGGAGAGTTTGGACTACTACCGTAATGCAATAAAATTGTTGCTCAACTGTCCATAGACAAAGTCAAGCACAAATATGCTTACTATATATAGAGTGCTTAATCCTAGAAAAATATTCCTCCTGAAGATATTGTGTAGATATCAATTTAGTAAATTAGATTCAACTGCCATAAAACATTGTGTGAATACAAGACACAAAGCTGGTGAAAATAGATTGCCACCTAGGATGAATTCTTCCCTTGGTCAGCGTAGCACAATGTTCTTGGCGCCAAAGATCTATAACTATCTTGAACCCAAAATCAAAATGAATCATCAAAGGAACTCCTTTAAACGTATGATCTTCTTGTGGTTACTTAACATGAATCGTGACAGTGTGGAGGACTTGCTGAAGGTGCTCGTGTGACATATGAATTTTTATATTACAGTATTTTTATGTGTTTAAAGTGTTGTTTTATTGTTATACAGTGTTGTACGTGCAGCAAAATACAGTTTTTACTAGTTTGCTGCACTCAGATGCAAATTTCTTGGTTTAAAGAAGATAATTAAGTATTTACTGTGTAAAAAAAAATCTGAATAAATTATATTATTATTATTATTATTAAAGGTTAATCTATTCCTATGAAAAAATTAACTTTTCCACAGGATGGGAAAGGTTTTGGGGTGGTGTTTCTTATACTACTCAAAACTAACTATATATTGGAAAGGAATGGCATCCTCATCTTTCCCTCTCACAAAATATGTTTTTTCAAGGTGTAACCTTGTTATTTACATTGCTTTTGCAGTTGTCAATTGTCTGTCACTTTTGGTATGTTTAAAACCATGTAATATTATATACTTCAATCCATTTTTTTATTTAAACCTTTTTATTTGATTGACGGATCAAAATTATGTAATGTATTGGTCAATTGTTGAGTCAGATAAAGCAATGAGATTCATGTGAAAATTCTTATTTGGCTTGTCGAAATTTAGAACAATGTTTTGTTCTCATTATCATTATGAAGTAAATTTCACCTTGGTGTATTGCAGGTAACTGAATTAGCCCCATTGCGGTCCTTATTAGAATGTCTGAAAGAAGTATCTTTACGATCAAGTTTTCCTGTACTCACCCTTTGCGATTTTGCCTTTCAAATTTGTGATGGGATGGCTTATTTGGAAAATGAAAGACTAATCCACAGGTATACAAATACAATTTAAATTGTCATATAACTACAGCAAATTGTGTCATTATAATTTTGAAAATTGTTGTAAACATTTTCAATTCCCTTACAGAGATTTAGCTGCGCGTAACATCTTAGTGTTTTCTAAAAATAAGGTCAAGATTTCTGATTTTGGACTTTCGAGGGCATTAGGCGTTGGGAAGAATTACTATCAAACAAACATCAATGTGAATCTCAAACTTCCCATAGCTTGGTAGGTAAAGTTTTAAACATTCATTCATTCTCTTACTTATTTTTTATAGATTGCTTTTAAAATTGTTGATATGCTAATGATCTTTTTTATTGTGTCGTAGGTGTGCTCCCGAATGCATCAGTTTTTTGAAGTTCACATCTGCTTCTGATGTTTGGGCTTTTGCTGTTACTCTTTGGGAAATGTTTTCATATGGTTTTCAGCCATGGGCTGGTTTTTCTGGTTATCAAATTCTAGTCGCTATTGATGAACCTAATTACCAGGTGCATTTTAAAAGCAAATTTCATAGTCAACGATGAATAAATAATAAGTTCAGTTTGATACAATATATTTAATTTTAATTTACAGCGACTTGAACAGCCCGAGTGTTGCCCAAAAGACTACTATGCATTGATGCAGAAATGTTGGTCACATGACCTCACAAAACGGCCAAAGTTTTCTGAAATTCTCCATCTCCTTCCAGATTGCAAACCTGAGCAAGTATGTAAAAATATATGCGCAGCTTTTTAATAATTACTTACATATTTTCTTTTGACATTTTTATGTTCATATTTATTAACAAATATAAAACTTGGTTTTTACTCAATGTTCTCTTTTAGGTGCAAGCTGTCTCATTTAGTGAATCCGAGTCCCACACAAAACGTGATCAGCTTATTTATCGTTCTGGTGATGTCATTACTATTCTTGATAAGGAACCTACAATATCGGGTCAGTGGAAGGGTATCTTGAACAATGGGACATCTGGATACTTCTCACCTCAAAATGTTGTGCCATTGGACTCCAACTCACCACCGCTAGCCGCAAATCAATCAGCGATGGTACTTATTCTATCAATCGTATTTCAAATAAATAAAATATATGTTATTTTATTCATTATTATATAATCCGGACTAGAATTCTTCGCACAATACACCATTTCTATGACTATAATATGAGGGAAATAAAAAGGTTGTGTTGTGATATAACAAAATCCCTTTAACTGGTAAAGATTAGTTTCTTCATTTTGTTTACAAAATAAATGTAGGTGAAAATGTTGGTAGCCAGATGGCAGAGTTTCGGACTTTGAATCAATATATCCTAAGTTCAAATTCTTCTGTTGCTGACCTACTCCACCCACATGATACAGGCATTGTGGGGTGTATTTAAATAAAACTCTGATCCATCTTTAGAATAAAACTAAACAAGGCGACAGAGGAAATCATTCTGTTTGCATAGAAAAATGTAGCAATGATGGTTAAGATTATTTATCAATAATATGTATTATAACCTATCACATTGATAGAGGGCCATAAAGATTTATCCTTACATATTTCTTTCGCTTCATCTACATTCATACAGTTTCTCATACACACATGTCAATTTCTTAAGAATTTGATCCACGTAATCTAGCCACCTGGTCCTCGGACACCTGCACTTTCTCACACCCCCTCTTTTATGTAATTATATCCTCTTGTTACCCTTTCATTTATATTTATTATCACTAAATAATTCATCTCAAAAGTATTCTGTTTGACTTAATGTAATCAATGCTTTTTAATAAATCGAATGTTTTTGTGTTAACACTTTGGAAATTCATTATAATTAAAATCAATGCTTTTTGGTCAGCAATGGTCACATATCAATCAATCATCGCTCTCAACGCTCCTCTCGGGAGCACAAGGCAGGAACCAGCCTCCTCCATTCAGAGCGACTATTGTGAAAGAGGGACACCCGAACAGCGGATGGAAGAACAGCACTCTTTTTGGCCAACTATCATTGTTCACATATAGATTTGATTAAATATTTTCTTATATTTTTTTTAGAAATCCTTCACAAGATCCTACGTTCAAGAGCCGTCAGGTAGTGGCATTTTGAGAAATTCATTATTGAGATCACAAGGCAAATTGTCAAACAGACGACGACTATGTGCGAATATGATATCTGGTCCACAAGGTGATATGAAACATACCGGTCACGTTGGAGTGGACGGAGTCAATTTTGGCGATTTCCCATTCTTTGAGGTTTGAAATAAAATGATAATATTGTCAACTTCAGACTAACATAGTTTTTTTAACACAATTGAAATACAAAAGAGATTGTTATATAGATAGATAAAGACATTTGCATCTTAAATTTGCCACCCGTCGTGAATGTCTTTTTTGTTAGCATGGAGAGGATAACTTGCGTGTTTATTATGTGCAGCTGGTCTGCTGGCTACCCTATTTGTGGGATATGCCATGATGGTATAGTAGTAGAGTGCAGAGGATGAGTTTATCTCAAAGGTATCATTTCTATCAAATAATCTAATTAAATATCTCCGAAAATAATAAATAAATATATTTTTGTCTTAAATTTATATACTTACTATAAATACTATACCCTCACGCCGTGTCCCAAGTGGGGTAGGCAGAGAGAACGGAACGCCAAACAGATCTATCTTTACACACTTCCTTTGCTTCCTCCACATTCATACAGTTTCTCATACACGCATATCGGTTCCTAGTACTCAACAAAATTTTATTCTTAAATTTATAAACTAGGTTGTAATGCTACAGTTCTTGAAATGAATTATACTCCAATGCTCTACATTATTTAGTTTTGATTAGTTATGTGAGAAGAGAAAATTCTCCAGAGAAATTTCTCGTTCTCGAGAATTTCTCCTCTGATGGAAGAAAAATTTCTCTCCATAATTTTTCTTAGTGGTATTATGACCTTTCGCCCAGTACACTTCGCAGCCAAAATCATTGATCCAAAAATTTGTGGGGCTGATTAAGGCCCAAATCAGAAGTTATTAACACTATTTTTCCATGCACGTACCTGCAATTTTTTTTTTACTAAAATATGGGCATGTGGGGTGTCTAACATCAAGATTTTTCATCAATTATTAGCATTTTTTTCTATGTAGATACCTAACATTTTTTTGTTTCCATAATTAATTTAGCCATATTGGTGATAAATTGTCTCAACATTTGTAAAATGTTATTGATTGATTGAATAAAGTATTTATTATTATTATACTGTTAAATAAAAAATAAAAAAAAATCTTCGAAAATTCTCGACTTCAAGAAATTTACCGAGAAATTTCTCGGTAAATTTCTCCAAAAATTATTTCTTGAGAATTCCACAACACTAGTTTTGATAGATGTAATCTCTGATTTGAATCAAATTATTAAGAATGTAAATGTTTAATTATTAGCGAAACAATTTTCTGTTAGGGGTCTATTTGTCCCTACAAAACACTGAAGATAGGCAATTTGTTGAAATCTTATACTAAAAAATATATGTTACGATCAAATCTTAAACTGTCAAGTTTTTTTTTAGCAAAATCTGATTCCACGACAAGTTGTAACTCCATACAAGCCTTCAGATGACCTGGAACAAACACCTCTGATACATCCAAATTCACCTTCACATTTAACTGGCAACAATACAACAAATCCACCATCCAAAAATTCTGATCCAGATAATAACGAACATGGTATGCAAATATTGAATATTATAAAATTCATTTTACCAATATTTAGGTATTGTCTTATCTTTATTTAAATAATATCAACCTTTACAATAGCATAGTAAATATGAATCTATTTTATAATCTATCTGACAATCATCTATAAAAAGGACGAAAGTTCTTTTTTTTTACGGGGGATGTGAGTGATTTCGCTCAGAGAACTAAAAAGTAAATGAATAATTTTATAAAAATACACATCAATACATCATTTCAGGTACCGGTTTATCTTCAACGTACTTCAACTTGAATTTCGATTCTCTGGCTAAAGTAAGTATTTGTCTGTTACCTTTCATAAACTGACTATCAGAATAAGAAATATGTGAGACTCTTACTTTTATTGACGGTTGATCTCTTGCCTTAATTGTTTCATGTTTATTTTTAACTTTCGCCGTCCGGTTAATGTGTAGCCAGTACACATGCTTCTGTTTATAATTAATATTTCAATAAATACAATAAATAGAAGGTCAAGATTTTAGGTAATCCTCAGTCATACATTTACGCATCAAATTAAAAAATTATATTTATAATAATTGGAACTTATTTCAAAGACATTTTTTGGAGAATGGAAATAAAATTACAAACACAAACAAAGTATCTTACTAATACAATCAAATGCGCGATGTATTAACTGAATCTCACGTGTCTTCGACTGTTCGTACTCGGCTGTTGTCGTTAGATAGTGAATACTATTTACGTGTCGCTCTCGCAAACTGTGCTATGAAAGGACTATGCGAAATAGCACTCAGTCGTGTTTTATCATTCGAGATCTATTCTTCTACTTCCGAAGTTGACTTAAATCCAGAGGTTTCAAAGTGATTTATTATTTCCGTTCCATAATAATTTTCGTTATTTTGAATAAGTGCGCAATTGTTATTTTTTTTATAATGAGAATTATTTTTTTATTATTAGTTTCGAATACCCAAATGATATTTACGGTAATTTCTAGTTTGGGTAATTGCCTATTGCTATTTTTTGTTAATTTTAAATAATGTCCCAACAATATTATAATTCTTCTAATTTATTTAAAATTTTCAATGTCCAAAGTAAACAATATAAAATTATTTTTATAGTGTTATTCTTTATTTTGTAATAAACATTATTTCAAAAATTTCGATAATATTATTTTCATTCGATCCCCAACCCTGACTGTTGATTTTACTCTCGGCAGGTATGAAAAAAAGTACTTTACCTCGGCATTAGTAGGAAAGAGACCATTATCATCTTAATGATATGGAGTGAGACAGCATAATATTATTATTGTCTCATATCTCATTTATTAAACAAAACAATATTATATTCTACATTTGAACACAATATAAGATTAACAATAAAATTGAAATAAAACATTAAATAACAAAAACCATAAAATATTAAAATAAATTTAGGTATATTCAAATGTAGAACCCCAACATTATTCAAGTTGATTCTTCCATGATGTTCTATGAAATAGTACAATCATGGAGATCACTTACAGAGCTACAGGGACAAAAACCTTCTTACTATCCTGGTGGACGATAGAAGTACGGCCTTCTGCATGCTGTATTTGAGCCTGTCATCTACTCCCAGTTTTCTGAGATTGTTTGACAGACTCTTAGGTATTAATATTGTTATTATTAATACTCTTAGGTATTATTATTGTTATTATTAATGCGTTTTAAGTTGGAACACGAATATTCCGCAATAATGTACTGAACTGCAAGTCTAGTATGTCTATGGTTACAATAAATAAATAAATTAAATAACATATTAAATAGTTTGCAACCACTGCAGTTAACGCAAATGTATGTCGGACCTATCGGCCGATGAATGCCGATTGCACAACGCGTCGCTATGTGTGCGGTCAGCCGTCAGTTGGCCTTCGCTATTTATAATGAGTTGTCTTCTCGCTAGGTTTATGAGCGCTAGATAATGTTATTTTTTCACGTTTTCAGCAATAATTTATATATTTTTATGATTTCCTATACAATACACATATACAATACTTTACTTATAACTGTCTGAATGGTTTGGCTATGATTATTCCTATTTTTTCAATCTTAAACCGCTTTTTTGAAAATGTGTAGTCACTACACATGTTAGGAGCGCGCGTAAGTTTTTGATTTCCGTAAGGCAAAGGTTAACAAGACTCTTAATTTTTCTCAATTTGTATATGTAATAAGCTCTCATATTATTCTCCTCTTCTGCTTTCTTGTGGATTGGTTTGCAGCATAGTTTTGCATCTTTCTTTCCATTCCGTTCTGTCCCATGTAACTTTTTGAACTCTGATATACCTATAGTAATATTGGAGCTAGTGAAATTTGAGATGAAGAATGAATGAGGGTATAATGACAAAAAGATATAGATATGTGACTAATTAGAAAGTTGTTTGAAACTATACCAATGAGGAGTTGTGTGATATAATTTTTGATGTGTTGTAAAAGTCTAAGTGACAGTGCAAAATAGTATGATGAGAAGAATATGCAATGAAAATTTGTGCGATAACTTGATGAATATTAATAAGTTACGGTGGTTTGGGCATATGTAAAGACTGAAGATTAAAGGCAGGTGGAAATGTGCTGACTATAAAGAATTAGAGTGGTTATAAGAATTCAGTTTTTGATGATATAATTTTTGTCTCATTATAGGTAAAATTGTCAAGCCATAAGAACAACTCTGCGAACAATAATAATGCCAAGAATCATAATGATGCTTCAAATGATTTTGATCTCGACAAAGAATTGGACCAACCTCATGAGTATCAAGAAATTGCTGATGGTCAGGTAGTTATAATAATAATAATAATCTTTATTGCACAAAAATAGTGTACAATAGAATAAAAAAAACATGACAATATTACGACTGAACACAATTTTGTGGAATGGGCGAGTTTATCGGAGAAGTGGGATATCTTCCAACTAACCCATAAAATAAATCATTGTTATGTATTAATATTCTGTATTGACTTATTCTCTATAGTAATTGGACCACATAATTTTTGTATGAAGATGTCCCCTTTTTTGCAGAAAACCTTAGACTTTGGAAAATCTTTGATGGAGGAGTTGGATTCAATTTACAAAAGTCATTTGAGGCCTAACACGTCTACGTCGTCCAACCAAGACCAAGAAAGCACCAACCATCGTAATGAAATGACTGACCAGCTCTCTACTAGGTTAGTACAGATAATGATTTATTCATTTCTCTTGATCATTAATTAATCTGTGAAGTCCTCAGAATAGAAGTGATGTTCCACTTTTTTCTGTATTTTTTTTAGTGTTCTATAAAAAGCAGGTATGTATTTGTAAAACATCAATGAAGTGAAAAATAGGTATGATCAACTTTCTATGGAATGAAAGATTGGTTTGTACTTACATGAAAATAATTTACGATTTATTTACCAATGTTACAATGAATGAATGATAATTAAGTATTAGTGCTTATAATTATCAGTTATCTTACATTTTATATATTTTAATTGCTTTGTTAACTTTTTTAAATAGTGTTTATAACATTTTATAAATTTGAATTGTTTTGATAACTTTTTTATGTAATATGAATCGTTGACTGTTCAATTGCAAGTTAGTTTTATTGGTTTATTGTATTCATGCTTATTTTTTTTATTTAATACTGTGTTGATACTTTCTTACATATTATATACTTTTAATTACTTTTTTTAATTTTTGATACCATGTAATTGATTTCTTATTCTTATAAAAGCTTTAAGCTGTATATGTGTGTATAAATAAATTAAAAGTACAAAGAGTTGTTTTCACTACGATTTCCAGAACAGATCTACTGAAATATTTCGGAATACATATATGCTGATTATAAATATTAGCTATGTAATTGCAAATAGTCGTACATATTTGGTTATGAATTTAGAGATCTTAATATCTAATATTTTTTGCTAGATGGCTCTGCCACACTTTCACTATGAACATCAATTATGTATCATATATTCTTTTCTTTTTAGGATGAACAACAATTCAACTCTAACAAAAAAGCAGGTTTTCGTGAAACCTTTATCATGCAAAGAGCAAGATATGTTGGATTCAGCCATTGCCCTTTATCACGAGATGTCAACTAAGTGAGTTACTATCATTATTTAGCTATTTTCATTATTATTTTATGTTCACAAATTAGTAATTTTGATCTTCAATATGTCATATATAATTGTTTATGGTTATATTTTGATAAATATTGAGACGCCCTTAGAATTCCTTTTTCTATGAAAATAGCATCAAATCTCTAGGTATTTCATGGGCAGAGGTAACTCAATTGGTGAAAAGATGCATTGAGTAGAGGAGCGTGGTTTCTGCTCTTTACTTCCGAAATGTGTGTTGAAAGGCAATTGTATTGTATTAATTTGTTTTATTTTTTTTCTTAGATCCGTAACTGGTCTAGCAGAAAATAAAGAGCAACCATCAACACCGACAACCCCAGTTGCTAAAGAGAACAAATTCTTCCGATTACCCGGAGAACATTCTGGTCATCATACAAAATGTCATAAAACTAGTCACAGTGAGTACTTTTATATTATCTATCTCAATACCACATTTAATATCATCATGGTAATAAAAGTGAGGTAGTTGGTAGCCTGGAGTCGATTCCTCCCGCTACTGACCTACTGAAACTCACTTCAAGTCATTCAATTTAGAAATCCAATTCACCTGAAAGTTAAATCATACTTCAGGGACATGTACACCAACCTAATAAAATAAAATAAAAATTGACCATCGGACTCTCCAAACCCGCAAAATTTAAAATTTCCCATTTTTTCTGAATACCCCTCGTATATCTTTACCTATCCATTTGTGACTCAAATTTAGTTTTTTTTGAAAATTTAAATTTTCTTAACAGTTAATAATTAAAACATTTTATTTGTTCAGCAACCGAACATTCAGAGGAGGGAATCTTCTGTAAGGAGGTGCAATCTGTGCGAGATATTCAGGTAAGATTTTTTAATATTTATCACAAATTTGTCACACAAGAACACAGTTTAACAAAAATGTGTATACTATTTTAAATTTAAATATATAAAGTTATTAAGATGTTAAAATAAATTTGATTTATTTGATGTAGGGCCTTGTCACATAAAATTCAACTGAAGAGAAGTATGTGGTGGATATGTATAATCAAAGATTTCTATGAAGGTTATTATTGTTTTTTTTGTTTGTTTTGCAATTGGCTATCACAATCTGCTTTCTAGAAGTGACAGTGTTTTACTTAATATTTGATCGATTTGAGAGTGTGCTATTGTTAAACATATTATTAATGTTTATTTCAAATTCCTTTCCCTCTGCTGTACAATTCCTTTGTTACATTTGTTTTATATGACACATATTTTTTATATTATTTGAATAATTAGAAGTTACAATGTTCCTTTCAATCATTGAGTTCGATTGCCAGTAATGATGCAGACTCTGTATCACACATACTGCGGCTGCCACTATGGGACAAAGCATCAGCTGAATTCTGTTTTGCTAGATCAAGAGAATTGTTAACAAAACCATTGAATATCGCTTCTTATTCTGATTTAAGTGAAATGTCTTCCGTTAGTTATGATGTTTCATCTTTAGGTGGCACTCATGTGTCTTTGGATGAAAAAAGCATAAAAGATGATACTCTCATAGAAAGTTTTAATAGTAAACTAGATCTGAATTCAGATAAAGAACTGTTATCTGATTACGACACTCTTACTAAGAAATATCAAAAACCTAATTGTACTGTGAAAAGCAGTGACTGTGAACATTCTGGGGATTATGATAATGACCATGACACTACTTTGACACGAAATAAAAATCGTAGCAGTCTAAAGAAACATCTTGATAAGAAAGTTACTCATTCTTCAGGTTATGATTTGTTAGATACGATAGACCGTAGTTTAATCAAAGCGGGGTTTTTCACTAATATGAATAAATATATGCCGAGTAGTCCACAGTTTAACACAAAAAATGCTAGTTTGACACCTAAATCTGTGAAGTCTGAAAAGTATTTTATCTTCCCAGATGTTAACAATGAATTAAATGCACAAACTCCAGACAGGGGATTAGATTCAGGGTACGAACAAGAGCAGGATATGGATATTTACAGTCCTCGTAGTTTGCAAAATGTTATATTTCATGACACAGACACACGAAGAGAAACAACAACTCCAGAAAATTTTAGAGATATCTCTCGTTCAGGTAGCTTCATTAGGAAGAAGACCATGACCAATGACATTATGTCATTACAAAGAAACAACAGCTTTCACACCACTAATGACAAAGTAGCCAATAATTATTTTGACCCAAATGCAATTTATGTGAAAAAGATAGATGGAAAAAAGTATGTTGTTGCTGCACCTAAAAACTGTGGTTTTGATAAAAGATTGCCTTTTGACCCTTTGTTACACAATTCTAATGCGAGTATTCATTCAGCCCACCAAATCCAAGCGCAAAATATTTCTAATACCCATGAATCCGATCACAATGCTATTAGACCAAGAGCTCTATCTTTCTCTGAAAGGAGTGCCATGCAAAATGTAGTAAAACCTAACTTCCCACCTAAAAGAACTCCTAGTTCAAAGTCAATTAAAGCTCGCAACCTCAGGCGACAATCATATAATCCTGGAGTTTATGATGTTGATACATCGTCTTCAGACAGTGACGCAGCATTGGATTATTCAATCAGCCATTCTGAATGTGATATACGTTTGATTATGAACAAAACAACATTAAATAAAACTAAACATGTCCGTCATTCATCTTGCCGTAAGAGCAAAGGGTATGGAAGTGGCTCTTATCGAAGTTCATCTAATAACATTACATCTAGGTTTTCAAGCTCTAATTCAAGTATTAGAAGTGTTCCACAAAATTTCATGATGGGTCAAGATGATTTGCAAAAGAGTGCTCATAAAAAATATTTGCAGCAATCCGATGCTTCACAACGGAATATTAAAAACGAGCAGAGCAACTATAATGAGCCTCGTAACTTCCAATATAGCAAAACTAATTCATCATACCAAGACCCTGCAACGATTGTCAGACCTCATTTAAATCCAATGAATATGTATAATGAGGGATTCATACAAAATGATTTCAAATATACCAGAAATCTACCTAAGCCAATACCAACTTATCGCCATCTCCATCCACACTATGGGATTGATGGCTTCAATTTTGATGTTTCTAAGTTAACTGGTAAGAGTCCACCACCCTCACAGAATTTCGCAAATCACGAGATATCATCTGGATCTCCTAAGTTTATAAATAAAATTGGCCCAGTAGCTAATGTTCATGCAACACCTACTTTTGACTGGCCTGAAGCTATAAGTGCTTCTATGGTGACTAAAAATGGAATTTATGCTGCACACGACCTGAATCGAGTCAAGTATATAACTGGCCAACAACAATGCTATCAGGAAGATAAGAGGTCTATGATATCGGACAAAAATGAACCATTGAATGACACATCTTCCTCTACATCTGACACTAGTCACGATTCTTTGATTGATCAAGTACCTTATGATTTCAAGATGGAGTTTGCGTCTGCTTTTCCCCCCAGTCCAGCACCTTAGAATATTTTCACTGTAGGGCATATAAATATATATGTTGCTGTTAGTTGTCATTGTGTGCTCAGCAGATGTCGAACATCATGGTTTGAAATTGGAATTGGTGAATGTACCATGGGTAAAGTGCACTTTAACCAGCCTAAGCCGATTTTTAAGCATTGGAATACCTTTTCTGTTTCCTACTAAAGGGTTGCACAGTCTGTTTGTCAGATGGGGTATCTGTTGAGTAATATTCTTTATATATACCTATATATATATATATATATATTCATTAGGTATACATTAGGTAAACTGTTTAGCTTGCTTCTTTCTAATTATTGCATTTCAGCTACTTATTTGGTTTCGCATAAATGTTGGTAATAAAAAAAGTATATGTTTAAATGTGTGTATGTTGTTCGTCTGTAAACTAAAACAAGTAATTTTTAAGTTGCCATGTTTCACAAACTGGTTAACAATAATCAGTAAAACCTCGATTGATTTGATTAATGAAAATTAAACAATACCACATTTTAATTGGCTGAAGCTTTTGTGCAAAACTGAAAGGTTCTATCATTGATGCTAAGGACTTCCTCAGTAGAACTATCTATTTATTTACCAATGATTCACCTTTTTTGTTTATGATTTGGCTTGAGTTCTGGGTTAGCAGTGTAGGCCAATGTGTGTTGCGTAACACTTAAACGTAGTGATTTATTGGATGCCCAGATAGAAAATGGAAAGACTGAATTCTGTTATAAAATTTTATAAGTGCTTTGAAAATCGTTTTAGTCTTGTGGTAAAGAAATCTAAAAAAAATTAATTCTTTATTAGTTCATTTTAAAATCATTAGTTGTTAGTGAAAAATGTTGAAATGTTTCTTTCAGACAATTTACATAATTATATTTTTAATTTATCAGGTTTTTAGTACTTAATTAATTAAAATGAGGAGTAAGGGTTAAGGTTATAAACTAGAGCTGATAATATATTCAATCACTGTTCTTTCACTTTAAAAGTTTATATTGTGGTATTGTAATTCAATCATTAGTGTTTCCAATTTGAATAGTATCTATCTACTTTCCTACATTATTATACCAATTATTATCATATTGTTAGTTATTTATCGTCACTTCCAGTTTTTATACTATTAGTTTGATTATTTGATATAAGTGATTTCTGAGTGTTTACTTTAATGTGTCTTGTTTATATGGAGATTGTCAATGGCATCTCAATCATTTTAAATGTAAAGGTAGTAGTGTTGTTATAGATGGATGAATATGATAAACAACATTATAGATAATCACAGTATTCAGACACATTGTGAGGACATTCAGATATTTTTTTTTTATTCTTTACTGTATATTGATACAAACAATTATATAAAAAAAAATATTTTGTCTTTCTAAAGTTTACCTCCTTTGCGATACTGCCGTAACCTCAATAATACTGATGTGTAAATTTACGTTCAATAATATTTCTATATAACATTCATCTGTGATGTGTTTTAGATTTTTGTAGTTTGATATTTTAATCTGTTGGGAATTCACACGGAGTTAGGAGGTTATTTATAACTTTTTTAAATGTGTGAGTCATTTCAGATATTGACACATTCAAAGTTAATAAAGTTTTCAGTAATTTTTTTCTTTGAATATTAGCATTACAAAAAATCGACCATGTACATGTGTTGTGATACATTGCTTAGTAAATTTCTGATTTACAGGCGAACTCAAAATGTAGTTTCAGCTAGTTGCATAAGTGTCGATTATCACAGATTTGTGCTATTTTTATATTTCGAAGAAATGAATTTTCTATTTTAAATGGTCAGTAGTCTGATAGTAGAATTTTCAGTTGAGATATCTGGGTTCAAATCTTCTCGTTGAGATCTATTTCACCTTCACAACAAGCATATTGCTTTCTGTAGGATTTTATTTGCAACCCAGCTCTTCTTAAGGTTGATTGTTTTTTATGTTATCCATCTACTCTTTATTCATATTTATCTCATTATAAATTTTTGGAGTAAAAAATTCAACCAATACTACCTACTAAAATTATTCACTGCGCGACCAAGGTTTCAACAGTTATCCTGTCATTCAGTCAAATATTGCGCTTGAGAATGGCAGGATACCTGTTGAAACCTTGGTCGCACACAGAAATTCTCCCTGCCCACCAAACCATGGTCACATAGCCAGGAACAAGTTAGTATTTATAACGCCGGCCTTAAAACCTTAAGATCTTACATTCCTAATAATGTTTAGAAACTACCATAATATTTCTGCCAAATATCCTCTGCGAATACTTCATGAAAATTTATCACATACTGCCAGCTCCATATCTTTAAGATAATATCCGAAATGTAAAATTTCTATTAATTACTATGATTACTACTAAAAGTTTTTCTGTGAAAATTTTTCTTTTTTATGAAATGGGCCATTAACCCAAGATGTCCAAAAAAATAGTATACAGTATACTTTGCTTGTATATTATTTTTAATGGATATGTTATATGATCTATGGGAAATGAATGATTGTGTCATGAATGAAATAATTATAAGAAATCATTTCACGTTCTCCTCGATATATTTATCTTATACTTTCACTTTATTTATATAGCGGGCTTGACGATTCGATATTTTTCAGTTCCATTTTTATGTTTCCAGTATGCATTATTTTAAATATTATTTATGTAATATTTTGTGTTTTCGAAGACGATATCTAGGTAGTGGTATGTGTATTGAATTAAAAGCAGTTTGTTTTGTGTTGATAGCGAAATAGTCACTACTGTATTTTGTATAAGGTTGAATTTGTATTATAATAACTGGTATTGTACAAAACTAACCTTATGTAGATAGATATCAGATTAGATGTGGGGTTCACGTTTGGTTACAGAAAATTTTGCTGTAACCAAACGTGAACCCCACATCTAATCTCTGATGGACATTTCACCACGTAGAAAGCGTCTCATATTTTTATTAATAAATACACACATTATTTTCATTCAAATGTTCACTGTTTGATGGGGGTGTCATTAATGACAAAGATATTTTCTCGAACAAATAACATTTAGTAGAAATGGTGTGTGCTTTTTTTGAATTTTTGTATATATCGGGGATCTCTAGTTTCTAAATTTAAGATAATAAAGAACAAATATGTGTACAAAATAGCACATGTGTTACTAAATTTAAAAGTTAGAAAAAAAAATAACATCCTTATCATAGTATCAATTGGGTTGGAACGATAATTCTTTCCTAAGCGTGGATGCAATTATAAGGTTGAGTTTTTCTTTTTTCTAATTTTGAATGGTTTCACATCTTGTACGTACATCAATTTCAACAACAGTTACATTAGTTCTTGTAATACATAACAATTTTTTAAAAAACATTTTGCTTCCATAGATAGTTACAGATAAGACAATACCTCAGTAGTTTGATAATATAATATGATAGCAAAGTGCAAATTTAAATACAAATCTAGTATAGGGTTAGTCTTTAATGTCATTAAACGAGTAGTGTGTAACTATGTTAGTTAATAAACAAAAACTCTGGTCTACACGCTAAAAGGTGGATGGCCAGTGTTGTGTATTTCCACATAAATAATTTATTGTACATATACAATAATGATCAAGATAGCTGTGAATATTCTTAAGGTTAGCATTGAACATATTATTATATGTCATAGTGCAATAATAACCCACAATACATTTAACTTCACTGGTCACTGCCGAATGAGTAGTTTGTACATATAAATGTCGTGTGAATGTTAGTTTGGTAAGTGTGCGTGTGTTGCATAAACAGGTGTGACATTTTAGACAATTTCTGGTTATGATTTTATTCAGGGCTTTGTAATTTATGTATCAAAATAACAGAGAATTTTATTTACATATTAAATTGTATATTTCTTTTGTTTTGTCAGTTTTCGTTAATTGCTAAATATGTAGACAGTATCCTATACACAAATCAAAAATACACGGAAATTTTGTGCTGTCAGCTGATTTACTGCCATATTAGTATTTGTGTTAAGTATAGATTCATATTATATTAAGTTTGTCCTTAACGGTTCATTGCATTTTTGTTTTTGTTGCACAATATCAATCACTGCTTCTACAGTTAGCCGGTAGGATTGACTCTTGTTTGTCTCCGCCTTGTACAGTAACTGTATAAAGCAGTGGATGGTATACAAATGCGCCCTGTTGATGCAACAACACGCATAAGTAGGTAATTAATGTTAAGTGATGTTTACATCACGTATAGTCGTACTGAATATTATATTTTGTTTTTTAGAAATTCGATATTCAAAGGATTCTGTTCAGTCAGTGTATGATTGTAGGAATTTTTGATTTGCTTCCATCGTTAAACGAGTTTTATTTAAACAATGAATGACATGGTTATTAAAATTGCGGGTTAATTTATGTGTTACTTATTTAATTTGTATATTACATGGGTTAATTTACTCGGTTTTTTTTCTAAATAATTTTATTTGTTGCATTAAAATTCTGTCAGTTTTATTTTCTTAACAAATAATATTTAGCGTAATATTTATTAGTTAGTATTCTAATGATAATATATTACCTACCATTCATACCTCAGTGATTCAATATATTCCCGTATTTCAAAATTTTGAATGTTTTACATATTTCATTTCCTCAGTTAAATTAAGTTTCTCAAGATTACTGATTGAACAGTTTTCTCTTATGTTTTATTTGGAAATGTTTCTATAGCTATGCCATTTTAAATATACCTGAAAATTGAGTAGCCTGTACATATGTAGCTACATGTGCTGTATATATGTAAATAATCATCTCATCTTTCAAGCACAAAACATCAATCTTCTCAGATTTAAAAATACAATACATTTTTTTCAATAAAAGTACTTACTTGTCGGTCAATTTATGTCTCACATTATTGCCGTACTTTTGTATTTTTACTCTTTTTGGATTGATATTAGTTCTATACTGTTTTTAAGAGGGCACAAACCACTCTTATAGTATGCACCATTTTTTATTTAATCACTTAGTTGGTCATATACACTCATTGAATCTCTCCATTAGAACATACTGGTCTATCACCAATCACTCTTTTAATACTACTAGCACTGCACCACATTCTAACTTTACTGGCACATTTTTCACTTCCTTACACAGTTCATTATACCACTAATCCACAGTCTTGGAAAGTTCTTCTGTGCATTGTAGTTACTTATATTCAAAAAAAGGCGATGATGTGATTGCTTTTAGTTCAGTAATAATATAATTTGTAGGAATATAATAATATTCTAGAGTATACTAGCAATAAAAAATAAAAATGCATCAAACGGCGTGACCTCTAAGTAGATTTCTTATGTCTTATTGTTGTTGTAATCATACTCATACCAAATCGTAGATTTTTCATTGTACATTTTATATAGGGTATTGTATTGTAGATTTCTTCTTGTTCTATGGCCCTATATTTCAATTTGTGTTCAAAGTCACCCTTATTATCAAATCTACTGTGATTTGATTATTTTTTTTTATATCCAACGATCTTCCAAATTATCACAACTATTTTAGACCAAAATGTAATATCCTCAATGACACTTACCAGCCTTTATGGAAATGTATTATTATTAGTAATGATGACAATACTAGATTTAATGACTTGTAGTTGACATTGAGGGTCACTCTTTTATATTTGGTGTAAAATGGTTGTTAGAAGTTGAAGTTTGTTGGATGTAAAAGACAAAATTAAAAGAGTTAAACTGGGCTTTATAATAATGATCACTCTAATACCACATTGAAATATCGGGCTAAAATCTAAAAGAAAGCAAGTGAGTACAGACTAGTGTTTCCTAATTGATGCATAAATAATAATTTGAGTATCGAATAGGCAAACAAAGTAACATCTGTCCATAGAAAATGCTACATCAATAACTGACAGATATCGGTTTAGTGTTTTTGTGTATTCTCTGTTATCCATTTCAGAACTGTATATAAATATTACGGAGTTTCCCCACAATTTGTGGGGCAGTGTTACTACTTACTAGACTAATATTTAGAATTTGCATTAATAAATGTTAAAAATATGGCAGTCAATGATTATTGTGCTGTTAATTTACAATTCACACTTAGTAGTGTCCTAAAATTGGTATTTTGCTATTATGGTTACTTATTTTATGTAATATTGAGTTTACTTTTTGTTAATAAATTAGTTAATTAATGTGATGCAAATTTTATTTTGTAGATTAGTCATTGCTGATAGATTAGTGTACATGAAAAAAAATAAAAAAGTAAAAAAAAAATACCTAGGTGCTCTCACTTTAAATATTTTATTAAGTAAATAATTATTTATAAAAAATATTTTCTTTATTTTATTTTCAATTATTGTCTTTAAGATTGTTGGTAGATATTCAGTAAAAAAATAGCTATTCTGTCATTTTGAGTTTTCCCTGAAATTCTCAGTACATTAATTATTGACTACACTGTAGTTTATAAGTTGTACATTGCAAAATAGAGAACAAAATTATGTTCAATTGCCATCATATTATCGGTGGATCTGTGAAATCTCCCATGTGACAATTAAAATAAATAATGAGAAATTGATACCAAATTATTTGTCTCGAGTATCTACAAAAAACCTATTGAAAGAAATAAAAAACCACATGCTGTTTTTTCTCGGATTATTTTTCGAACTTGCCTAGAATGCCGAATACCTAAAATTTCAATATTAAGACACCTTTCACATAATGAATCAGACACGTAGAAAATGCTAAAAGTTTTCTTTTATCTCCTGTAAAATCTTGATACATGCACATAGGAAATTTCATAAATCCACCGAGGATATGTGTGAATCCTTGTACCATGACAGCCCAGTAGCTATAATTAGGCATAGTTGTTAGATCTCGAACTAGGATGCAGCCACATAAATCGAGTAACCTGTAAATAAACATTAATGAACCATTATCATATACCTACTTGCTTTCACATCAATAACAAACTTTCAATATCTTATTGTTTGGCTAACCATATTAGGCATTTATCAAAAATAAAATTATGATTTTTATTTTTTTTGTTCACTCTTTATTTATGACAATTTAAATTCAAAATTTTACAACTTGTCTAAAAGCAATATTCACTGGAGCACATGTTGTGTTTGCAAGATACAGATTCTCTAGTTTATTCGTACTTAAGTTTTAATTCTATATGCATATTAAAAATTATGAACGTGTACTAAGCAATAATATTTTGTGTTACTCGGGATCATTGAAGATCATGTTCCCTGTATTATTTATTTCTGTGTCTTATCATATAGTCTTTGGTGTCATTCATGTAATACATTGCTTTATTAGTGTAGTGTAGTCTTGGCAAACACGCATCATTTTGAAAGTATTTTCACATATATTTCCAATAAAATGACATCCAGATGTAAAGGTTCATGTACATTAATCAAACTGAACTTTACTTAAATACCTTTGAGTTTGGAATCCTATATTTCTCTGAAAATACTCGCCATTGCAATTCATTTGTTTTATTCTGATTATAGTCATTTTTTACATGGTGTTCTTATCCTAATTTGATTTATTATAAATATTTTTGGTGAAAGAAAGTACAGATATAATTTTACACATAAAGTGGTCTGTATTAGTAGAATGTGAATGCAGTCAAGATAATTGTATTCATCATTTCATTTAAATAAAAATTATTTTTAAATAGTACACATTGTTTGAATGGTTCTTACACACTCAAAATACTATAATTTCTCTGAGGTAAAATTTGCTAGGTGCTTTGGACGAATAATTTGTTTTGGTGTTTATAAATTCATAGAAGTATAGTTTCTTTATTACTTGAAGGTATTCAGTGTAGTTTAGCTGATAAATAACATTTACGTTTGGATGTTATTCATATATATTTTGCTACATTAAGTGTATCATTTCAGCATGAGCTATCATCACTTTGTATCATTTCATTGTTAATGCTGAATATAAAATAAGCAATGAATAACTAAGTAATATTTATAGTATGGAATATAGCAAATGTACAAACTAATATTAAAAACAATACCTGTTGAAGTGTAACTCTTATTTCATATGGTCGTATGTATATAAGTACATAAGGCTCCACATTTCTATGTGCCCTTAGTGCCTCTTTTCACACCACACAGCTACTTTGACTCAATTAATTTTGTCTTTTAAACTTTATAACCTTGCCACAATTATTTTATACTAATGGGGTGGATGTAGTTATCCTAAGGTACACGTACCTCTCTTTATAGATAATATTGTTATCAAAAATTAATTGACCAGAATTAATTTTTGATAACAATGTTAAAAAAAAAACCATAAAGACTGGTAGGTATCACTTAGTGTCACTCTATATGTTTCTTACATTTTGATATAAAAGTAATTGTGCTAGATTCGGTTATATTGCATCTAATGGACAAAATTAATTGAGTTAGGATTGCAGTAAATGTGATGCATTATAGCATGTCATCATTTATAGACCATGTGGATTATAGGACATATTTCTTGAATTAATTCCTTCAATATCCTTTTTTCTTGGTCATTATCTTATTCAAAAATGTTGCTGTCTGCATAAACATAGCTTTTAATTTCGCGATTTCTAATCGAAATTCATTCTGTATTCTTATACCTTATTATTTTTTCACAATATTTCACTTGTCTATTTAACACTATTCTAATCAAAGTATTGTAAATTGAGAAGGAAATAATTATTATGAGAAATGAAAGTAGTCTTTAGAAGCAATAAGCAAATGCAAAAAGCAATAAAAGAAAGAATATATTAGAAGTTAGAAATAGCTTTAGGTACCGATCTTTCATTTCAGTTTTTTCGTTTATTCAATATCATCACAATTTTGTTTAATTTTTATTTTATAATTTTTTATTAATTTCTTTTTAGACACAGGGTTATTGTTACTTTTAATTTTTTATGAGTTTTGATTTTCTTTTTTTTTTTATTTTATTAAAAAAAGGCTTAGTACCACTTGTTCATATTATTTATTTATATTAATCTGCTTTATATTTAACCATTTCTCAAATTGTAAATACGCGATTCAAAATGTGTTCATTCTAGAATAACTTCTATAATAAGAATTAGGTTTATATTTCAAATATACGCTTCCTTCATACAGTATAAAAGATGACACAAATTTAGTTAAAAGGAAAAATGTATAGTATTTTCTTTTGACTTATTTGCGTAATTCACTATATTGGGTGAAGCAAAGTGTTTGTGACGTGAAAGGATTTAACAAAGTAGTTAGTTGTTTTTACAATCAGTATTAATTCAAGTAGAAAATAGCATTCCATTCAGTTATAGTATCAGTTGTGTTTAGGAAAAATATAAATGGTAAAATATACTCTTCAGCCAGTACTGCAGAAGTCAATATTGTCTGCATTTTGTAGTTTTACTTATAAAATCATCAATGTAATATTTATGTAAATTTGCCGATGACTGTAGGCTTATTACTTTGAATTATCATTTTTGATTTTATATGTCAAATTGCATTTATAGGTAAATATTTGGCTTCTACAATGTACAAATATAACGTATTATTTGCTGTATTTTTTTTCTTAGACAGCTGTACTCTGCTTTTTTTGCTTTGTAGGTTTGTTAACCATTTGATATCAATTTAATTGTTCTTTTATTACAATAAATCACATATATCGAGGGTGTATTGCAAGTATGCACACTATATGTGATGAGATAATGAAAACTGCTGTTGTGCATCCTGGCATTGTACTCTAGATATTATACAGTTTTTAGTTTTGGTAGGACTCGTTTATCTATGATTTTTTTTGTTTGGTTTTAATTATGTAAGTTTATGTTGCGAATTAATACTCTTTTAAGTTATTCATAAACTGAAATTGCGCTTATAGATGTAATTAATAGCTTGTATTCTACGAAATAAGCAATATGTATGAATGTGTGTGTATGTTTCTAGAAGTTTTTATAAAGGGGCGTTGCATTCTCTTGGTTAGATTATTTTTTAATATATTAGTTATTTATTTCACAGAAAAAAAAAACATTTAAATAACAATAATACAGTCACACCAAATTAAGATTGATTAGGTTAAAGAGCATTATTTTTATTTCTTCTTCCTGTGCCATGTCAGGTCCCCCCAACGTTGGCGATCGCTTCGGCGAAAACCTCCCTGTCCTTTTATTTAAGAATAAAAATATTTGTTTACTACTAACAAAATTAGTATTGAAATTTAAAACAGTTCTACATCAAAACTTAATTCATTCCAAATACCCTCACAATGCGTAATATGCTTGTCACTCAAAGGCAGATATGTCAGCGGCAAGATTTGAGTCCTCACAATAAAAAATCTACTGTCAGACTACCGACCGCTTAGAATTTATCATCTTTTAATTGTCTTTCTAAATTAACATCTAAATTAAGGCGGCAACGAACAACATTCTTAGAAATACAGGAAGAAACCAGCACCATCTATTCAGAATAAAAATAACAGGAGATTTACTTGCTGTAGTTGATCATTCATTTGACTTAGACTATTATAATAATTAATCAAACATCACAACAAAAAATGTTCATGTATTTCTGCCTTTTTGTAATAAAATAATGTAATCTTTAAATGGCTGAATATTTATGTTCAATATCTATTAAAGAAATTATCAGTTTAAAAATAAAGTATCAACAATTTGCATAATATATGGCAAATTGCGTTGTGAATAACAGCATAGAGCTTTTGTTATTTGGGTTGCGTTATTCGTTTTTCATTTGAGGGCAGAGTATACTGATAAGAACGAGGTTTTATTCAGTATGCACAAAAGAGGTACAATCACTTTGGTTTATATAATTATATATCTACTTCTATTAATTTTACTAATTTAAGTAATATTCTGTGATGTTTCATATGACTGAGAACGTAATCATGATTGACTGAGTAAAATTAAATGTAGATTTGATTCATTACGGACCAGAATAGTAAAGTCCATCCTTGAACTTCAGAAAATTTGGATAATAAAATGAATATACATTTTAAAATTTGTGGAGTAGGCAGAGGGAACCAAACAACTCTATTCTTGTTAAAATACTCTGTTTTCATCATATTTGTGGATTTTTATGCTATAAACTAATCTGTCAGATCATTCTTTACCATTCACGGCGAAGAATGTTATTGAAATAAAAAAAGTATTTAAAAAATTAACTGATAAATATTAGCAAGTGAATCAAATGTATATCACCTCATTTGGACTTAGTAATTCTGAGATATTAAAATTATTGAACGCCTTTGATTGAAGAATTGTCTGTAAATTTGTATCTCACATTTCATTATGTTCTGACGATTAGACAATCTGGGCTGTCTATCACATCGAGTTGTGTTTTGTTTTAGCTTTTACCGTTTAACTTATCAAATTTTAAAAAATTCAGTTTTATTTGGTCCGTGTGAACATCTACACTTCTGTTATCTACCCGTCGTTGTCTTCGAGTGATTGACAAAAATATTCATTAGGAATTTGAAACCAATTCAAACAAGATTTTTTATTCAAGCTGTACTGTGGCTTTAAAAATTGTGTTCATGAAAATTTGTTGACGAAAATAAAATGTAGAAATTTTGTCCTATAAGTCCAATTTACTCTAAATAAAAATTGTATACAAGTTGAAAATATCAAGGAGCATGATTATTCCCATTGTTGAGGGATGACGTAGTCTCATAAAATAAAATTACTCGTCTCATGAAAATCATACAAGTGTGGGGTTGTCTTGTATCTCATGCCTTTAGTAGTATTAATCTGCGTAATGTCATTATAAAGAAAATATAAACAAATTGTATTTTACACACATTTTAATAAAAAATATTATAATCCTCAGTCTAATTCTACTTACAGTCAATTCATAATAACAATACACTTTAAGATTATATTCAATTCACAGTGATTTATTAAACTATCATTAGTTATTCTATTTAAAATACAAAATGTCTATTAATTACAAATAAAAATGTGATTAAGAGTTTTGCTTATTATTTTATTATAGTGACCTAGGTTTTGACATGCAATATAGTTTTTAAACTAAACCTATTACCTACAGAGAGAGAGAGAGAGAGAAAGAGAGAGAGCCACACTAATAGATTTGGTTTGAAAACTGCATTGCGTGTCGAAACCTAGGGTACTGTAATACAGTGACAAGTAAAAATCAAAATCATATTTTTATTTGTTATTAATAGATATGAAGTTTTACAAAATAAATACTGATAAAATACTCAATATTAAATGACTATTTTTAGAAATCTGAAAAATCATTCTTATCTAGTCTTTGGCATAATTATATTATGTACAAAGAATTCTTTCACAATGATTCATTTTATCATTTTGGCTTGTGAAAGGATACTTCTTCAATTAATTGATAAAGTCATCAGCGTAATTTTGTGAAAGTTATTTTGTATGGTTTTGAGACCTCTGAAATGAATATTTTTTTGATCAATTAATTATTCTCATACTCCTATCCATAATGTCTGTGTTAATTTTATCCCAAATAAATCTATGTAATCTTCAACAATTTGTATTATTTGACTAAAACCAATTATTCTTCTTACTGTTTTCTTGTTAGAATGCTTTGCTTCTCGAGTCTAGAATGAATATAAACAAATTTTAATATATTTTTTCGGAAAGCTGTCCTCTATCGTTTATGAGTGGTTTAGGCAGAATCATCGTACATAGTTTTTATACTTACTGCAAAGATTTAATACAAGATTACATCTTTAAACTAATTGAATGCTGTGGTCAATGAGAGAAAAACATTGTACAAATGTGCACTAGATGCTGGCAAATTTGATTTTTTTTATATTTAAATATATTATGGTTTTAGTAGTATCTTCTTATTTTTTAGCACAACCTTGTTTATCTTTTTGTTATGTTTTTTTTATTATTATTATTTTGTTTCCTTCTCTCCTCCACTCCCAGTCAAGTATTACAGAGGAATCCCGCATTGCGTACCAGAGTCTAGTGGAGCAATCTCATAACTTGCTGACAACAATCATGAGAATTCAGGATAAACCAGAAATGCAACACTATGATGGAAAAACTAAAACGTAAGTTTGTATCAATAACTTGCTATTTGAGTATAATTTTTTTCTTCTCTATCTTATTTCTTTAAATTGAAGTTAGTTTTTGGTGTTTTAGAGTATTTAATTTTGTAATTTTTCAGATTACTTCGTCGCGATACAGTTGATGCACCAGATTTCCATAATAGCTCAGAGTTTTTGAACAAAAAAGCTTTTTCGGTAATTATCAACATTTGACAGGTGTATTTGACATTATATTTGTTGGTACAACTGATTTAATAAAATGTTTATTTTATAGATAAGCGATAATAATCCACTTCCACTACCGCCTAGGGACAGGACTGTTGTATCGATGGCGCCACGCAAAAGACATACCCGTATACATCCTTTATTGATGGAGAATCCGCAACAAACAGTTGAAGGAAAATACAACGAACCAGTCCAGAACATACCGCAACATAATTCAAATACAAATAGTATTGTTCCACAACAATCTGAGAGCCATGGCCCTACGGTAGTGAAACCAGTACGAAACTCCATTAAGAAATTTGAATCTTCTGAACCTAATTATTATCAAAATGTTGGAATGAAACTGCCCATAAAAGATGAAGATTGCTTTGACGCACCATCTCTCAAATTTGAAGCACAGATTGAAAATAATTTTACATCAGCAATTGAATATGAAACCAAAGCTTATAAAATGCCTGATGAGGAAGAATTCACCAGTGGGGATAAAGATATTTCAAAGCACAATGATACTATTAACTTAAATAATGATACAAAATTGAAAGCCAATGTAAAATACACATTATCCAGCAACACACTTCCTTTGCCTCCTGTCTTAAATTTCTCTAAGCTTAAGTTGAAAGGTGTTTTAATGGATCAAGAAGATTCTTCACCATCAGGTTCTAAAGATAGTGGATCTACCAATAGCCTAGATAATATTGCAAAGGAAATTAAAGAACCTCCACTGAATACTAAAACAAGATCTAAATCTGTTGATGATGATGACACTTATCCAATTGATTTACAGGAAGATACATTGGCAAGAGGTAAAACTTATCACCGTCGAATTGAAGATGATAAATGTCTTAACATTGATAAAATATGAAATGCACATATTTGACATTTATAAGTATGTGATGTTTTTGTAGGATCACCAGATAGAGTTTCTGTTGAAGACCTCCTAAAATTTGCAGATCAAAAACCTTGTGGTAGACAAAGAGGCACAGACTCTGATGAAGTAAGAATAATGCGCAAAGTACTGAAACATCAGGTATGATTGGTTTACATAAATATTTTTTTATCTGCAAATATTACGAAACAATATAGGTATTAATTTTCAAATCCTAGTACTCCTGTGCTACGGACTTGGCTAAATTACGTTTTGAGAATATCCAATGGTAGTTGGCTAAAAAGAGTACTATTTTTTCGTCCACAAGGTTTCCGAGAATTCAGATGATCTTTCTCAATATATCATTCATATGACAACAACGTCAGAGCTTCCCAGGATAGAGTTAAAGTGTGATTGAATGATTTGTATTTTATTTGCAGGTAATGACAGAAATATCTGATGAAACTTCTCTTATGATATTAGAGTTTGTATCATGGAATGTGTATCGCGCTATTCAATTGGCTCGTCTCCGTGCTTCATCTGGTGGAGAACTTCAAGAATGTTATACAGCTCTGGAAGCGTGTTCATGGGATGTGTCGCGTGCTGCTCAGCTACTAACGGGAAATGGAGATGTTACTAATGTTTGAGGAGTTCATGATAACCATTGAATAATAATGGTGTTGCATTTATTATTAAAAACGTGACAAACAAGACTGATAAATGGAAAACTTTTTATATTTTTAATGCGTCCTGTTGTCTTGTGTTACGATTGTATATTTTTTTTCTTTTGGCTCATTTGTTTAACTAAACTACAGTTTTATAAAATCTAATGGACCTAACTCTTACTCTGTGCTCATGTAAGTCTGTTCATGAAAATTAATTCTTTGGAATTTCTTAAGTTTGACCGTAATGTTTAGGTATGTCCAAATGTATCTCAGAGATTATTTATTAATATTTCAAAGTGTAACGTACGTAAGATGACAGGTTATTTAGTATATATAAACCCTTAAACTTTTAGCGCTTGGTTGATTCAATATTGAATATAACATATTATATATGTATATGTATATTTGGGGATTGGGGAAACCCAAAAGTAAAATGTCTTTGTGAAAAAACTATCTATTAGCAAAGCTGAAAAAGAAGACGGAGTATGTAATTGGCTGGATCGTGAAAATTTATATATTTATCAGTAACTTTTTTATGTATAACAGTTTCCAATAACTTCCAGCTGGAATCTGGTCCCGTTTGTAAAAAGGTAATAGTAACATATTTTACTAAAAAAATACTGGTTTTCAAATGGGAGTTGTTATCAATTGAGACACATGATACGGTTACTGGTATTAAATATTCAGGAAATACCAAGGATTACTATTGTAAATGATGTAGATTTACCAAAGTTTGTCACAGTTGTTATAATACAATTAGGCATATTCTTCAAAGCTAAAAGACATATTATTATTAATCAGTTATTCACTATGTTGTAAATGTTCAATACTACTATGACAAAACCAAATCCTATATAATATTTAGAACTAACAAAATGGTGGAACTGAGGGATAGTTCATTTTGTACTTATATTCCTAGTATTATTACTAATGTTGTATTTAGAATTCCTCATCAAGGTTTAAATTAAATACCTTATTATGTAGATACTGAAGTCTTAGAAATATTAACCTTACTTTTATGAATCCAGAACATAGAAACCGAGAAAACAGCATAAATATATATATTTCTACTTGAAGAGTTTTTGCTTCTATATCCGTTTTTAGTAATAATTTACCGAGACAGATTTAAATTGTATTAATGTATTGACAATAGAAACATTTCTGCATTCAGTGTTATATATTTGTGAAGAAGGGATCAATTTTACTTGCTTCTACGACCCTTATTATATTCATATTGTTATTAATTAAGTAATTTTGACAGACATACTTTTTCTGCTCTCTCCTAAAAACACTTTGATGTTTTATGACAGGAAAATAATTGATTAAATATTAACCATTTCACTGATCAAAACGCCGCACATCTTTTGACATATTAGTTGAACTATGTATTTAATTCACATAAGGTACACATTTTCAACTTTTAATACAACTTTCAAACATAATAATTTATTTGAATCAATAATATTTCAATGAAATCTAGTGTGTAGCAAATTAATTTATCACTCTAATATTTATATCGATTTATATAGGGGAAAAGTGCGATAATTTGGACCACTTCTGGGAGAAATCAATTTTCTCAAAAGTTTTTAACTCTGCATTTAAATGGTTTTCTTACATTGAAATAATAATCTAAAAATCATATCATGAAATAATAGAGATTTACAAATAATAAAACTTTATTAATTTAAACATAATTGAACAGTAAGTATATCACAATTGAGTAAAACTAAAAATTGGGAATCGGTCCAATTTAGCCGACCGGTCTGATAAATTGGACCACGAGTTTGATAAATTGGACCTAATGAGTTACTACATCTATTAATTAATAGTTTTTGATATATTTTTTTGGAAGGAAATAAGATATCAATGTTTATTTGTTGAAGCAATTGTCACAAATATCTGGGCTATCCATACAAGTTTCGTGATTCCAAATGTTACAGCAAATACATTGAACCCAGTCGACCTTAGGACTTTTGAGATCTAAATAATCCCCTTATCAGATTCCCCATAATTTTTTTTCTTTTTAAGAAAACGAGCTATCCAAATCATGTACTGAAAGCACTGCTTCTTCAGAATTTTTGTTTCAAAATGATTTTTTAAATGCTCCAGTTTTTTTAACCTGCTTTTTTCTTTGTTTACCACTTATAGGATTTTCTTTTTTCTCTTGGTCTTTGGCTTTGTTTTTTTTTTATACACTTTTTCAATTCCTTTTTATAAGGGCTAAATGTAAATACTGTGGCTTTTTGGTTAAATTGGACCGGTTCAATTGAACAAACTTTGAGCGGTCCATTTTTACCAACTTTGTCTTTTTCATTGTTATCCCAAATAATGACATAATCAACAAATAAAGATAATACACATTGTCACACAGTGAATTCTATTCAATTAAATTAAATTTATTACTAAAACCATACACTTACCCTAAATATTTTATGCACTTGTGAAAATTGATAATAATATATTGTATGAGTGTAATTAAAATAATATGTTCTCGCCGCCGTGACAGTTGATAGTTTGGTTGGAAAAAAAATAATGCTTTTGGAGTGAAATTATTCATAGATTTTAATAGTGTTACAAGTTTAATAATAAAACATTCCAATACAATTTTATGCAAGTGGTCCAATTTAAAGAACGGTCCAATTTATCATACTTTTCCCTACTTATTATTGTTTAGTTTGACATAAGTGGTTTAAATCATTATTATTTACACTTACTTAAAAGTTTTGATTGTAATAAATTATTGTTGTGTATTTATTTAGTGGAACAGCTTTTTAAAATTGGCTCCATTTTACTGGCGGGGCTGCTTTCCACACATGTCATTATAACCAAATAACTGAGTCGGATTTCAAGACCACTAGTGTATTTAATTTTAATATTTGTTATTTTATTGTCTGTACTTACTGTTGAAAGTGTTGGTTGGATTAGTTAGTATTTTTTATATACTCTTTATAAAAGTAAGTTTTTTTTATTTATTTACTACATGAAAGAAAGTATTTTGTCAAAGGTTTAATCAAATCGTGAATTATAATTTTATACAGAAATAATGAGTATTACGTTTTAAATATTTTTATAAAATAAAATAGACTAAATTAATTTAAAAAAATATGAATATTCTAAGCCATGATGTTATTCTAGTTAGAAATTGAGTCAGTTGTTATAAAATTTTAGTTTTGTTTTGTAATAATGTTACTATTTTGCTCTTTTTTACTATATTTACTTATTATTCAATGCATTTTACTATTATTATGTGCTTCCGTAAGATGTGCTATTAAAATGTTTGTAAAGAATGTATCATTGGGAAATATACAATATTGAAAATATTGATAAAATTTTGTACATTAAAAACATTCTACATGTGTTTGAAATAAAAATAAATAAAATATGTTTATCAATGATTCAAATACGTAAATTTAATACACAATACTACTGTGTACCATATAAGGCTTATAAAAAACAATGTCACCTTATTTGAGCGCCTTTGGCCAGTCACCCTGTAGCTTAATTGGACAAAGTACATCTCGTAAAAAGTTGGGTTAACGGTTCATGTCCCATCCCAGCCAATTCCAAATAAGGTAATATTGTCTTTTATAACTAAGCATTATACGGTATTGTGTGTTAAATTTACAGAAATTAAATACAATATCAACGAGTAAGGAATAATATGTTTTGCAATATTTTATTTTTCCAGTAAATTAAAAGTGTTTTAAAGTTATCAATATTTTCATAATATTATTTTCATTGAATACTTTATTGATATTTTACTCATTATTAATAAGTTTTCAATTAAAAACTATGTGTAAAAATTGGTTGCTATTTTATTTGCGTATCCTGTTAACCTTCTCAAAACATGTATCTGATCTAAAAGTTAACAACTGTACTTGCAAAGAAAATGTATATTTAGAATTATTGGTTAACTATATATTATCATTGTAATCCAACAAAGACATGCCATGATGTTCCTTGATAACATCTGTGAATTTATTCCCAAGATGCTGCAATCTATTGATTGAGGAGTTACAATCAAAGGCATCGTTGGAACTATTATAATAATATGGTAAAGCATGGTGAGTAGCCCTAAAGTTTAATTCAATCAATATGTCTGAAAAATCTAGTGAATTATTTCAAATAAAAAGATTAAATAGTGCAGTATTTTTTGTCAGTCAGTCAGTCCCAACGAATTGGAATAATTTAAATTGTGACATTTACTCGCCAAGGATACCCAATCTGTAATATTTATATGTCTGAGGAATCCATATTCCACCTTGTACGAATTAGTTTTATGTATTTCAAATACATGCATAAAGTTTAACCCTGTATGTGGATAAAGGGTTTGGAAACAATGTCTAGATGACATAACTTATCAGATATCTCAAATGGAGACTCGTGTTTACAAAATATAAATTATGCAAAATCCATTCAGAAGAAGTGAGAAAGGTGCCCTTAGATCACGACAGTGTGATGGTAGAATTGATAAATATTTTCCATGGACCTTGAAATTAATAATTTAAGCCAGCCAATTTGCACACATCAGGTATTTTTCTCTTGATCTTTTTGATTTGATTTTGCGTAATGTCACATTCTGATAACATGGATCTCCAATTGAGATGTCTGATTGGTTTTGTCATACTGGTGAAACTTATGTGCTTAGTCTGATGATAAGATTCTATTAACTCAAGTAGGTATAGGTACTATTTAATGCATCTGCATCTTTGTGGTGTGAATGTTCCAGTCAATCTATGTATTATGTAGATAGACTAACTTATCAATGGGGAGAGGTTAAATTGAAATAATAAAAATTGAAATTGTTTTACTAGTATATATATATTTTTTTAATAATTTCAATCACAATATTATGATACATTTATTTTACTAAATAACATTGAATTTTACTTAGTTTAAAAGATGAATTAATAATTTTCAACAAGAGATCACAAATATTCATGTTGTATTAAATACATAACAATAGCAAAAAACATTCTGAAGACGTCCAGTCTGTTCATGATCATTCACTTAAACATTACATAATATTAATATAATTCAATAATAAGTACTTACATATGTGTTTATAATATTATTATAGTCAATATATAACCAACTTAATACTCAAGATTGAGTTAGACCAGTACCTCCTAGATCTAAAGCGGAAACTTATATGCAACATTGATTGAAGGGACTATTTAAATTAAAAGATTTTTTTAAGACTTAAAATTTAACATTCCATTATCAAAAAGAGCACTCTTTTTCTGATCTCAAAGTTTTCAATAGCCTGCGGGATCTTCCTTCACAATACACAGTTCATATGACAACAATATCAAAGGGTCAGGAATGCCATAGGTAGAAGTATCTCTGTATTCTATATTGTGTAATAGAGAGGGTTAGTTTTTGTCCTGTGCTCCTGAGAGGACTGTTAAAGGAAAAAAGAAAATTTGGAAGAAATTTTGTTAACATATAGGTATAGATTAATTTTCTTATATTTACATAAGAAAAACCTATCATCATTGGGAATACGCAGAACCTGTAGTTATGAATGTCAAATTTTCTATGCTGGCAAAATATTATTGTGCATTATATCTCAAATTAATATCTCACAGATTGAAATACCCCTAAAGTAATTTATTCATCTTTCAGAGATAGCAATCCTTTACTTTTCATATTACATGATTTTACGTCTGTTTACTAATGGGAAGAAAATGTTGCAATGAGATTCATATATGTAAAGATAAAATTAAATTGTCGAAAATAGAGAAGATATTTGACTTGGTTTCTTGGGTGAAATCCTATTACAGATATTGTGTCTTCTAAGAGGTAATGGAATACATACAAACATTTAGATAAAACACTACACAAGTTTTTTGGTCATATACAATGCGAATAATAATAATAATTAATAAAAGTTAATCTGTACAATTAAAATACCTGATCGTAATAATAAAACTTCATCAAATATCAAGGAATCACTTAAACATAATACAGTACATATCATTATAATATATACACTTAAAAATTTGTCAGTTTAAAACTTCAAAAAAACTTATTTTGATCTTAATTTTATGTAGTATAGAAACTTTACTACTTAAAATGATATGATGCGATTATAGTTGATCTTTTAAATATTATTTTAACCATCAACAACATTTTATATGAGAATATAATTATAAAGGGCTAGACATTTCAATCAATGTGTCAATCTTAACTTTAAAGTTTTATATATAAAGATATAAATGAGTTATTAATATGGGGAACAAAATGAAGGTGAATGTCTTATGTTTGATCATGATAATATATGTAGGAATAATATTATTTATTTATTTATATACAAAAATGTATACACATGGTACAACATTTTAAAAATCATTAGAAATACAAATTATTAATAACTGTAGTACATAATATATCTAGCATCTAATAATAATCTTCAACATCGTAAAAAGTGAACTTAACATAAAATTGTGTAAAGTAGTTAAAGGGTTGTTAACAAGAAGGGTAAAATAAATAAAATATTTAAATTCTTTCACAATAACATTAAATTCATAATATATTTTTGTTCATTAAACTGTGTGTTCATTATAATTATACAACATATATCTATTTTCTATCACCTATTTTTATCCTTCTGATATATTCTCATCGTAACCAAACGAATAAAATAAAAAAAAAATATGTGATGATTGGTATAAATTATTAAAAGTTTTCATAATAATGTTTGTAAATTAAGCTTACAGAATTAATCTGTGCTAAGTGTTTACTCTTATAAAATTGTATAAAGAAGAAAAAACTAAAAAGTGCTGGTAGATATTATGACAAGTGTCTATGTGCTATGTGGATAATATAAGAGGTGATAAATTAGTTTGTATAGTAAAAATATTGTAAATAATTAATAATTCATAATATATTGTTTACTAATTAAATTAAATTGTATTAACAATAAATATTTATCATGGACATTCAAAGTGAAATGCATTTTTTATCAGATATGAAATTCATATTATAATTCATATTATAAATACAATGTGTCGTGGTTAGATGGAAGAAATCACTTTATAGTGATAATCTCGCCACTGCACATCGTCCTAGTTTCTAAAATTTTATATTATTTTGTTAACACTGTTATGTAATGATGATGTGCAAAAAGAATAAATAAATAAATAAATATTTTGTTCTGCACGTCATTTACCTACAGCGTAAAATCAATATTATATTTTATTCAGTACTTTAAAAATATTGCAATGTCCCTGTGAACCGAATATCGCACCATTTTTGAATCTATGCACTTACTGATACAGTGAACTTTTATATAGGTATGAAGAAATATTATGAATGAGTGAGTGCGACATGCGAAACTTTAAGTATTTTGGGAGAGAAATAATTTTTTTTTGATTTGAGGACATTACTTTTATAATAATTTTACGAAAAATAGTGTGATGTATTTTGGAAAATTTAATCAAAATTAAAGTAAATATATATAATACAACTAAGGAGATTAAAATTATTTCAATTGGTCACGAAGGTAAGTAAATTTAAGAGAAATAAGTGTTTGACATATATTTCACTAATTCTGAGAGAACCTTTTCAGTTTGTCTACGGTTTGGGAGTTACATGTGTATAATATTTGGTACATTATATATACAATGTATATTTTCATTTTAGTACCCAACAATAAATTCATATCTTAGGTTTGGATTAACTCGATTTGTGAAAATTGTCAAAATATACAGGTATACATCAATGTTATGATAATAGTGGTGATACTCAGAATGCATTAAATAATGTAAGAAGAACTCATAGAACTTCTAAAATGCTTCTATAAAACAACATTTTTGTTTGTTTTCCATCTGAAATTGATCATAGGTATGTTTCGTTAGATAATTAAGCGGGGGTATAAAAGTTTAGTTTGAGTGAGCATGTCGAAAGAAGTGAAATGAGTTTGAATATACAAAATGCAATAGTCACAATAATATGAAGAATGTTGTGATATCGGAAGACAACTTATATAAATAATAACTAATTTAATGCACACATTTGAAGCTCCTTTTGGATCAAAGCCATAATTTATAGATTTGAGATATGTATAATAATAATAATATATTTTTAATTAAAATACTGAGAAAATATTATTTATGTAGTAGAGTGTAGTAGTAGTAGATAGATAGTAATATTTTAAAGGACAGAAAGGTTACATACATCATAAAATAGATAAAGATAATATAAATTTGTACGAATAATAATAATAACACGAATAATAATGATACATGTAGAAAAATAAACTTATAGAAAATTTCTATCCATCTCAATAATTATATTTTATTAAAATTATTCAGTCTAAATAAATATTTAATACAAAATATTATGTACTGTGAAGATTGCTGAACAATTTAACTTGTAAAATATTGAGACAAAAACATGACGACAATATTATCCATCAGAGAATGTGACACAGCATCATAATATATTATTTAACAATATTTTGATATAATGTTTTATGTAAGTCTGATTATTAGAGATCGGATTATATTCAAATGAATATTTGCATTCCAAAGATATTTTACGAAAGGATTATGCAATCTCATTACATTACTATTTTATAATACCGGTACTAACAAAATAATGCATATTTAGACATGGTTTTCTAGTCGCATCTAGAATGAGTTATATTGACTAAATTAAATCTTTACTTTTTTTAAAAAAAGATATATCTGGGTTTTGTTATTTTGTTGCTAATATTGATGTTTTAAATTGTGTATATTGATATATATCAACGGTGTGTTGTGGTGTTTGTATGTATGATATAGAGCTAAAAGTGAGAAACTTTTAAAACGAGAATAGGATGATTCGATGCAGATTCCATGCTGCAATCTTCATATCTGTGGAACAAGGTGGGAGAATTCATGCAGGAGATAATGGCCCAGAAAGAAAGGGACTAAAGGTTACTACAACAACTGGAGAAAAAGTAAGACAAATTTGTAGTTTTGGGTAAACCACAAGGTAGGAATTAGCCAATATAATCCGGCACTACCCAGTCTGGAAGGCTGGGTGTTCATGACTTATTCTCCTTCATGAAAATAAGTTTTTAATTGCATATAATCCAATCTCTACAGAAAACCTTTGTGAAGTATAATTTGATCGCTTTAGAGATATTATGTAGACATAGACAGATTTATTAATATAACATTAACATATACAGGTATAATATCCATATTAGGTATTTATACGACATGTATTATCATATTGTATGAATGCATTTTATTCTTATTATGTACCTAGGTATATTGTATGACAGGTCAGAGATTGTGAAAAACAAACACCCGCTGATCATTCTCTCAACAAATTCTAAGCACATTTATATATTAATATGTATGTATATATATATTAAATAGTATATATTATAATATCATAGGAATTATATTTAATTGTTATTTTTATCTTAATTATTATATAAAAATGAATATTTTTATTATCTATATGGTTAATTACATAACCCTATTAACATTTTTATTTTCAAAAATATTTTAAAGGGGAGCGATGATATAGTAAAATTGTTAATAAATAAAGCATCAGAATACATCGTTGGGAATATTTGAATATATGAATTTGAAATAAATGTAATCAGTTTGTTTGTGCGATATAGAAATAAAATAAAATTGAATAGTTGGATCAACATTTATGAAAAAGAACAACATTCGATATTTATATAGATAATATGCATATTATACTTTTATAGTATTGTTAATGTATAGGAATAATTATTTATTTTTTAATTATAACGTGGACTATCTATAAAACAATAACTTAAAACTATAAAATATTGATAACTATGTATTATAATTACCATCAATCCATATATTTACCTGTTGAAATTATTGTAAACAAAATTTCATTAGTGTATGCATATTTTATGAATGGAACAAATGTTTTGCATGTGTATTTAAAGATGATGTTTTTAAAAGTGCATACTATTTACATGCGATGAATAAAATAGTGTAATCGTAATAGTATTTTTTTCTGTCTGTTTGTGTTATGTCGAAGGATTGATGATAAACATAATATAAATTATTATTTTTTATGTAAAACATTGGTGCACATGGAGGGCGTTCAGTCATCCCATGTCGGGAAAGCTGCTGGGTCACTCTGCCATAGAGTTGATGTTCCGGCCTTACCTTCTACCAATGTTGACTTTGTGTTGTTTGTCTTTACATCATACCTGTAAAAAAAAGGAATGGATACTTGTAAAAAGGACACGCGTATAGTACCTACTTTGTTTGGGCTAATAAATCAAATGTAATAATAATAATAAATAATAAAAATCTTTATTGCACAAAAAAACAAACATTATTAAAATATAAACATTGTAGAACCAGACAAATAAATTTGTGCAATGGGCGAGTTTATCGCAGAAGCGCGATATCTTCCAACTAACCCATGTAAATGTACAATATATACGTATTTTACTAATCTGTAACTGTGACATTTTATCGTAGGTATATAATTATAGTTCTTGAGAAAATATTTATCGACCAGCAATTACAACTTCAAGGTAAGGTGCGGTGGTAACAAACATATTATTTCTCATTATTAATGTATCTAATTCTAGAGAAAATGTTCTTTTATACCGCAGTAATAAACTGGGCTTAAACTTATGTATGTACGCAATAGGAGAAGTAAATGTATAAAAATAAGTGAATTAAAATTCATTTCAAATAAAAGTTGTTTATTAGTATAGAGAATATATGTGGATGTATCTTACCTCTGTTCAACATTGGAATAAGTGGGTTGTGCAGAATAGCGATCTCCCCAAGTATTATTACTTCCCCATGCACTATTGCCATAGTTGTCCCAGGAGGAATTGGGATCATTACTATATCTGAAATAAAAAACACAATAAAATATGTAGTAGAAATAACATTTGATATATTTAAAAAATATCTGCATCAAACTGGGCACCAGTTAGAGTAGAAGATCGCAAAAACATTTTTTTTCAACACTAGAAAATGATTTTCATCTATTCAGAGTGATACTCTATATGATCGTATCGTGAGAAAGAATTATTCAAGTTATTGAGAAAATTACGGGTTAAAAATCTCTCACTATAAAAGTATTATATCAAAGCATAACCCAATCAAAGTTAACACCTGTGTGTTTGTAACTATTTTTAAAATATAGCAATTTATTATAAAGCAATTTAATGTTTTATGCATTTACCCTCCGTAAGCACCCATATTGAAGTTACCATCTCCTTCGAAAATGGTTTTGTTTGGATCAGGCTCATTTCGCCTTTTCTTTTCAATTGGCACTGGAAGTTGTATATCTTCTTCGTCCCCTGCACCCGCCTCTAATGTAGAATTCTTAATACCATAATAAAAGTACATGATAAATCCTAGAAAAGATAAAAAAAAACACCATAAATAAATTATGCTATTTTCAAAACATTTAACTAGCAGATGTAAATACCTAGTCATATTTATAGTGACAAAATAATTTTAAACATTTTCAATTCAACTATTTCAGCCGTTACGTGCTTTGGAACATGGACAGATTTCAAGATTAATATACGTACCTACTTAAATTGCGAAGGTTTTAACAATTTTCTCACGGGAAAAGTTAGTATGATATAAATATCAACATCATATCATTATTTGCAACAGTCGAGAGAAAACAAACTCTTATGTCATCATAGAAGAGACTCTCTTTCGCAAATTATAAGTATTTGAGTTCCTTAGAAGAAATCTCGTGTATGCGATGAACTCACCCTTTATGTAGATTGTATTTAATTTTACAAATGTATTTATCTATAAAATTGTTTTCAATTAATAGCGTAAAGAATAAATAAATAAATAAGTATGTAAAAATAAAAGTCATAACAGGAAATATTTAATTACGGAGAGAGCAAAATATTAAAAGTTTTTGTCATAATTAATTCAGTGGAGTACCATCCAATTAATTTAATGTTTGTTTGTAATGCCTTACCTAAAGTCATCCACACAGTGAACCGCACTAAAGTCAAAATGGAAAGTTTGAAAATCAAATAAATGTTGACTGTCACAGCGATGGCTGGGACAAATGGCAAGCCTGGAGTCATATACAGTACAGAACTCCTGAAATAAAAGCAATATCATTATACTAAATAATATGAACTTTCATAATAAGTTAAATTATTTTGAGGAAATTGGATATTCACATGCTTAAAAGCGTGGACAAAAAATTCTTAATGAATCAAAACTTTGTACTATGGTATAAAAACTTTGTTATAGAGGATTACTTTCGACATGTTTTTCTTATATTAAGATAATAGTTAGATTGTTCATTAAATTCAGGTCGCAATATTATTTCAATAATTTTAGATCAAGATTGAACTATGTCGAGACTAACCCCTCTTGAAGGATTTTCATGAGAATGTTGATAAATACACGTAGTCTATACCCATTAATTGAGTAAGTTAAGATTCATTTTGAACCCGTTTTGGGGATTCTAAATCCGTGAAATGACACAGAAAAAATATAATTCATATTTAGACAATTGCTTTGCTAATAAATAAGGAGTTAGAGTGTATAAAAACTTGCCTATTTTGTGGCTTGCGTGATATGGCAAGTAGAACAGCGAGTATTCCTAAAAATAATAAAGCCATGATCGTGGCCGTCGCTGGTGATCTTCCTGGGGATCCACATACAGCCGTGATGTCAAAGCAGATGATGAGGCAGTACAAGATGCCCACCATTCTCATTACGTACATACCTGTAATACATTACAAATACCTTAAGGTCTTGCAAATAGTAATGACGGCAATCTTTAACGGAGACATATTAGTATTACGAAATCAATGTGTAAAATACTACACGCAATTTCTTTAGAGTTATTACAATTTCTGTAATTTTGGTTCAAATAAATAAATATATCTTATAAAATCGCCCATTGCATAATATCACCAATTTGTATTACCTTATTAAACAACTTTGTAATCGCTTTGGTCTATATTGTGCAATACTTTCATTATCTTTATTTTTTATATAAGCCTTATTAAGGCCCGTTTCCTCTGCGAAGGTTGGCGAATATCAGGACTATTTTCATTCTGCCCTAAATAGCAATGTGGCATTCATTCTCAACTACTGTTCCGGATTATGTGCCAATAAATTCTTCTCCGAACTAGTCTTCATCTATCTTGTATTATTCCCTGAATTATTTATTGCAAAAGATGATACCTTTCTATTCTCACTACTTCATCACATAAATTTTATAAAATATAAAACTTGTAGTAGGTGTAATAAATTACCACTTTGTTGCGTAGCAGGTCCACAATCAACCCACGGGAAGATGGCTGGGCACAGGTATGTTAAGGTTTGAAGTCTTCTGGCGATACTACTCAGTGCAGGGCCCACTGTGCCTCCAACACCCATGCTGCTGCCAGGCGTGCCACCATGCAGGGTGCCTGGAATGTTATAATTGAGTACCTATTACCGTCATGATTATGTCAAATCGTTTTGACGAAAGCACTTGGGTATTTGTTTATACAACTTCGTTTAAAAATAAACAGCGTTATTGTTATGCATTTCTAAAAAGTACACACTTTGAAACGCGTGGAGAATATTTGAAATATGGCTTCTAAAAGGAGTCCGTGGTTCGATTCCAGGTTGGTGTCGGCAAACTCTCCTTTCCCGGCACAAGCTTTTAGCTTACTGTGAAAGGTTTATAAGGTTGTATTTGGGTTTAAAACAAAACCCAGATATCAAAAAAAAAAATGTTACGAGAGAAAAGTATGGAACATTTGAAAATAAGAAGAAGTGTCGTGATTCACATTCAAAAGTATGGAATAGTTTTTAGAATGTGAATAGGAAGTTGTGCATGAGGAATTGAGTATGTCACAATATAAGAGAATATAATACATGTGATTATATAATATAAATGCACAGTTTGAACTAGAAATGGAATGTATCATCTAAAAATATATTTTGCGGATTGAATGAGTATAATGAAGCATAATGAGTATAATATGTTATTGTTTTTTTATTGCCTTATATACTTCCATAGTCAAAAACACATTTATGGTTTATCACGGTTATTTGAAAATTACATTTCATGCATTCTTTCATTCTACGTATGGATTATTAAGTAGGTACCTCCTACACCCTTAAGTTTAATCGTTCAATATTGAGTTACTTAAACTCTCAACAATCTCACGTGTAATATTATGAATATATGAAAAATAATTCTAGTCTCACAGGACAGATCTCATACAACCAAATACATATTTCACATGGTAAAATATGGACGTAATTGAAGAAATAAAGAGCATTTTAACTTGTCATGAATGGCTGTAACGTAATCCCTATAGTGCTTTCTATGTACACAGTTAACCAGTAATATTTCCAATATTTTGTAATTTCATTTTGCACCGCCTAATGTGTGTAAAGTAAAGTATGTTTAGGGAATATTATAATGCACTTACCGTAGAATTTATTCTCGGTTTGATCAGATACTAGAAACTGATCATCTCTTCCATAATCTTCCGCATCTTCACCAGGTAGCGTATCATCAGAATCCGGAGAGCTTGTCGGAAAATGATAAATCATAACAACCCACAAATCAACTCAAATAATGTTAATATATTATATGAATAAACTTCATACAATATTTCAACCTACTTCAATTTTCGTGAAATAGGTAGATAGTTATATATTATGTTCTTACATTTATCATAACGCTGCTATATTTCAATGTAACAATTTTGTTCGCTTCGCAATTTCATATCTAGGTATATACTTTAACAAAGTTTAAGTTTCTTTTTCATTTGTATAAAGTAGCCACTCAAAGTTGGTGAGTACACAAAATTCAATTACACATCGTCCACTGGAATACTTCAGGAGGGAAGTGAGTAATATGCAAACAGTATTTTCACTTTGGGTGAGTTTGTATAGCTTAAATTTAAATAGTAGACAAGGCAAATAATTAACTCTTCACATTTAATTACAAGGGTTTTATAAGGAAATGTTTCTTGTTTAAAGTATGTAATTCGCAACAACATCGCTGCAAATGAATTCGCGTGAATAATAATACAATTAAAGTACTGTGTAACTCTACCATATTGTTTCTGGTTGTAAATAAATTTGTTTATAATTCTACCAATTAATTTCATATAGAAAACAAACTTCTTAATTCGTTCAACGTAAGAAGGAAAATATATTTTCTTGAATATTTAAAATAATTACATTTATTGTGTCACTGAGACACTTAAAACTTTTGTTACTTATTTATTGTACATAAATGTTATTAAATTAAAACTTCTGTACTCTATGAACGAGATTCAGTCTTACCTTCTTGTAACTTTTCGTACCATAATCCTTTGATTGTGCGTGGTGACAATGCTGTCTCCTAGGCTGTGAGCTGTTAAATTATGGTGTCCTCCAGATATCACAGTGTCTTCATATATCTTAAATAATAAAAATTATATTTAAAGACAATATTGTCGACGTTAAAGACGATATCTGTGTTAAATTATCATATAAATACAGATTCATTATGTCATGTGAAATAGTTAGATTAAATAATGATATTTTATGTTATGTTTGTATTAAATCATATTGTTATATTAATTGTACCCCTTTATGAACATTCATGCTTCCATCCAAAGTAGTTTCTTTGACAGGTGTCCCTAGAATTGGAGTTCGTAGGCTCTGTGGTAGTAATTCTATGAGGTTGGTTGAATGTGGCTGATATCGCAGAATCAATACACACGTTGATACCAAAGTGTATGCAAGCAGAGTTCCTGAAGACATAATTAGAATTCTAAATTCACAATCTTTGAAACTTATGTTTTTTTTATTAAACTTCAAAAAGACAATTCATTAATGGTAGATTAAATAATGCCACTTTATTATATTAAACTTTTTTAATGAAAGTTCACAAACTTTCACTTGGAGACACAGAATCTTCACAATTTATTTGATGATTAATGACGATCAATTGATTTTAATAACTTTTTCTGAACACTTGTATTCAATTGATGTGACCATGATCAAATGATATAGGTATTTTTTACCTACACATTTTTTAACCAGGTTTCATATACATTTTATTTTAGTGTATGCAAAATTGAATACTTCTATAATTATTCATACCTTATGTCAGATTCAAGAAAATAAATAATGTAGGAAATGGGCATACCCAGCATTTTCTCTAGGTGAAGGGGAGGGAGACAACAGCAAAGTAATTTGGTATAGGAATTTAGAATATTTTAAGATCTCGAGTTTTTGTTAAATTATATTTTAGAATCCATTTTTTACCGTGTTTCCAGTGAAGCATCGGGCAAAAAATTGGTCTTCCACTCTTTTCCGTAAGTTTTCGAATGTTTCAGGTGTTTGAAAAAGTTACAACTTAAATTCAGCGATGAGATATGCCGCCCATCCTGAATGTCTTATTTTTTTGTTGACATTGAGAAGATGACTTACATGTTTGTATACTGGCTACCCCATTTGTGGGATATGCCGTGATGGTGCAGTAGAATCAAATAAGAGGATCCAAAGGTCTAGTTATTACAAATTTTTCATTTGGCTAACACGTAAGATTTATACTTCCTGTCACCAATTTTTTTTTTATATTACAATTTGTCATACTACACCCATATTTTAATACTAGTTTTGCCTACATTTCTACTGTTTTCGATATCCTGGGTACACCCATAATGCGGAATAGAGTATATTGAAAACACAATCAATATTTACGAAAATAAAACAGAAGCGAAGTTTGTATTGGATTTAGCATAAAAATTTTGTTTACCAATGCTCATCATTTCAACAAGGACTTCAAGTCTGATGACTAAGGCGACTAGAGCTGCCATTGTACCGGTGGTGAACGTCGCCAACACAGGTGTACCAGTCAAAGGCAGAACGTGGGACAAAGTTCTGAAAACAAAACAACATAGTGGGTATATTAATATGGATTTATTTTGGCAATAAATGACATTTACCTTTTATAATACACGATAAATTAAACAATGTTACATAGTCTTCAAATATTAATAAATAATTATTAATTGTGTCGGTGCACACGTAGTAGAATTCCATAATAATGCAATTTGAAACAAGTGTTCCTTTCTACTATTGTTTGTTAATTCCCAGAGAGACGTCTTTCGACTTATAATAATAATAATGTTTATTGTGCTTAAAAAACATACATATGAACAGATTATAAATACCAATAATTATCATGCACAATGGGCGAGTTTATCGCGTGTAAGCGATATCGAACTTATAAGGTCATTATCGATCTTTTGATAATGACCTTATAAGTCGAAAGACGTCTCTCTCCGAATTTATTAACAAACAATAGTAGAAAGGAACAATTGTTTCAGACTGCATTATTAAAAAATAAAATATACAATTCAGTTAAAAACAAAACAAATCACACCAGACAACATAATAAAATCAATATCAGTTTAACACATATATTGTTCAAAATAACATTTATGTAGGTATCATTTGACTTATTAAAACACCATTAAGATTATATGAATGTAGTTACAATAAAAAAAGATTCTAAATTGTATTATGATTTTTTAAATATTGCACCTATACTTGTATACGTCCAAATATTAATACCTATTTAATTATGGTGTTGTGTATTAATCAATGAATTGAATACGTCAATAAATAAAATTAATTATATTTTTCTATTAATTAACAACAATCGTGTAACTTTTAGTGATAAAGAGTTCAGAATTACTTAACGGATTCTATGTACGTAACTTTGAATAATTGCAAGAAAACGTAGAATGTTTATGTTTTCTTAGAAATAAATAAATGAAAATAAAAATAATAATAATGAAATACGCGGTAAAGAGACTTTGTGAAAATAATAATAAAATATAATGGAACAATATAAAAACTTTTGTTTTTGTTTCAATTTGTGTTTGTTCTTACAACTGTGAAGTTATTGGACCATAACATTTAGTGAAAAATATTCTTTGTGATGATGTAACTATTATTGTTGTACTCGTATCTGCTATTGACGTCTTGTGTTTGAAAATAGAAAATAATAAAATGTTTCTAATTTACAAAACCTACAGGTGGAAGAGGTTTTGATCGTACACAAACATATTTGCAATTATTTGAATGCCTAGAAGATATGCCAAAGCAAAGAAAATACTTACTACTTTATTAAATAAGTCTATCATATATTTTGATATTGATAATATTTTGCCGATATTGTTAAAACTTTCATATTGTTGAATTGCTGATACTGCTAATATTTTGATATTGCTAAATTACTCGTGTATTAGGTGGAACTCGAAACCATAAAACATTTATTTAATCAATAAAATAGTTTAATTTGTATTTTATCAACGATAAAATGTACAAAAGGTTTAAGAAAAAAGAGAAAAATATAAAGAAAATATGTTGAACTCAATTTATCATGTCTCGAGATCACAAAAATGTGTGTGAAATTTCTACCTAATTGAATTTTCTTAGAAATATGCAATGTGGTTACTTGAATATAAGTCCATCTTGAGCCATTGCGTATACAACTCTCGGCATTGGGAACATTGAACCAAACATGGAGACAGTCAAACCAGCCACGGCTCCAACGGCAACGAAGAACTTGCATTTATATGCTCCGACTTGTCCGAACATCTCCACTAACGCCGAGTCTTGGTCCACTTGGTCGTAAGGCACTGAGAAGAAAATCATTCATATTATATTAGGTTCATAAAAAAAGTAAAAAAAAAATATAAAGCATTTCAAGAAAAATAGTGGCGAAAAAGAAATAATACAAAAGTTCTTCCATACAATGATCTTTAAAATTGACTGGAAATTCAATAGAAAAAATCGTAATGCGATCAATCAAATGTTACGATCAATATGATTTCAAATCAACCAGTTTTTAACGAGAATTCGAAGAATAGTATTTTTTCCTTCAAAGGTCTTTTTATGGGTTTTCAGGTATGAAGGATGTTGAAATAACTTTATTTGTCGGATATTTCAGGAGTCCAAGGACGCCTTCCGTTTAGGTGACAATTTACTTATATTTCAACTCTCTCTAGTCTAGTACCACTATACCAATGTTGGTATGAAGGATGTCGTCTACTACTTCTACTACACCATCACGGCATATCCCACAATGGGGTAGTCAGCAGACCAGCTGCATATAATAAACATGTAAGCCGTCTTCTCTATGCTAACAAAAAATAAGATATTCAGGATGTGCAGCGAACCTCATACTTAACTAATTTTAAAGTGTATTATATATTTATTTTTCGAACATCTGCCTGCACAATATTCGACAACTTACGGACAAGAATGTGAGACCAATTCTTTGCCGGGTGCTCCATGTCGTCTACTTCAGCATAATTAGGAAAGAGACAATTAGCATCTTAATGTTATGGAGTGTAATACAATTACTTTATTATTAATTTTGTAACATAATTTTACCATAAATGTGTACAGCGTTACCAGTGTAATGAATCTATGTGTGCTTCTATACACATTATTATTCCACAGTTATGTATTGAAAGCCGTTGGAGTTCATCAAATGTAAGATACTTATAAACAATCAAATTAAGTATACTAATTTAAAAGCGGTGACAATTATATACTTACATACAAAGTTACTTATAGATACTTGTAAATTTTTAATGAAGTTTCAACACGTAATTTGTTTACGAGAGCCGAGCGAAAAACCCATTGCACCGTATGAATTTTCATACTGAGTGACACATCGTTGAATATTGTTGAAAAATAAAAAAAAAGTTGAATAACAATTATACTCGTTCCCTATACGCCCGATGTCACCGAATCCAATTAGTGTTGACACAGCCATGAGCGTATCCAGGGTAAATCAAGCGAGGTGGGCGGGGCGGCAACAGCTAAGCAAGTTTTTATTGTTTTAATCGTCGATAGATATTTTCATTTTGTAATAATTTTAAATGTTTCTCGATTTCCTTATTTTTATTCAACAACTTTAGGGTCACATTATTTTTGTTTACTATAACTTCCAAGGGGAGGGGGTAGTTTACCACTTCGTTTTTCCGTACGTTAATACCAATTTTACCTACTTACGAGATCGTAGGTGAGCGTCTGCCCGCTGCCCAATCCTGGGTGTAACCATGCAAACTGTTTGTGGCATGTTCTGGTATTTTTTTTATAAATATGTTCACAACGATCTCTTATCGATGAATTAATACATATTTATAGTTTATAGATACCCATAACGTAAGGTTTCATTTGTAATATATCCATCAATTCAATCTGACATCTTTTATTTACTCTATTCTTTTTTTATTTGTTTATTCTTTACTGTACATTGAATACAAGAAATTTTATACATAATTACATGATAATGTCAAGTATAAAAAATATACAGAGGGCGAGTATATTGCAGAGACGCAATATCTTCCATCTTACCTAATTCTATCTTCAAAGGCCATTCACACTTTTGCTTGTGATCAGGAACACTTTGGTTTCAGTGTATGAAAAATATTAAATAAATAAATCCTAATATATTTTTTTTTTCATATATGATTCGTGCTGTCCGGAACACGAAGGATTTCTTCCAAGTGATCGTCAACGTCGGGGGACCCGACAAGACACGTAGAGAAGAAGATATGATTATGTGATTAGGTGTTTCAGATACATTGATGAATAAAAGTGTTTATTTATTTAGCAGAAACAAATATTATTTAGTTATTCATTTACATTTTTATACGACAGAGCCATGTAAAAAAATATAACAATTTGACAGACGATGACAAAAATGTAACAGCATGCACATAAATTGATTACAAATATATTCTTAAACAAAACTTAGTAACAGGTACAAAAAAAAATTTAAATAGTCAAACAATGAAACGTCGGTGGATGGCGCCCGTAGTGGCTGCCTGAAACCTCTGACGTCTCACTTTTAAAAATTAAAATATTATCTAATAATGATTCAAAATAACAAAATTTTAATACAGTGTTTTTAGTTTAAATAGTTTTATAAAAATAATTGTTTTTTGAGTGTTAAATTACTTTCAAACTAATTAAAAATAACAAATTTAAAACAAATGAACTAGTGGATAAAATTTGTGACAAATAATAATACCTACAATTAGAACTCACATAATTGTTTCATATTTCAAATTTGTGACAATTAGAAATGCATTAAATTTTTTTTAATAGTTTAATTTATAAAATATATTAAAATTTGATCATAACAATAAATAAATTGAAAAAAAAACTGAAAATGCTCCCTTGCGGTGGTTTGTACCAGAAAACGGCGCTCAATAAATTGTCCAGATTATTATTATTATTATAAAATAATGAAAAAAAAAACATATGTACTGAAATTAGATTCGTTCAACCGTCCAATAAATTGCGTCTACATCATGTACATTACAATCTAAACGAAGCAAGAATAAGTCAAATATGTATAAAGGGCTCAGTTAGTTATTGTTATTTTGAATTTCTGAATTATTCTCTTTTGGGGGATTGAGAAACTCAACAACTAACCGCTGCTGGCTATATACACCGTTACAGAAAGAGAGATATCAATTTTTATCTGAATTCCATCACGTTTAGACATTCCATAGCGAACTTGGAAATTCTATTTCCCACATCATTATGTTCTCTAGAATAAGTATATTACCTTACTTATATTATTCTATCTACTTATTTATACCACGAGATATAATTATGAATAGTAGATTTGTTGGAGGTTAATTAAATTTTGCACCTCGATGTACATATTTTTTGTACTGATATTTTCCCTTTTCTAACAAATGTATAATTATTATCTTTTATCCTAACAAATACGTACCCAGGGAAGGAATATTTGGCCCCCGAAAATAGTAGAATATCTTAAAAATGGAAGGAAATTTTAAAAATAGTAGGTAGGTAAGTGGGCCAAATTAGTATCAAAGTGTGGAAAGTTTACATCGAAGTGGAAAGTAATCTATATTAAAATCAGACTTATTATAAGATAACAAAACCAATCGTAATCTCGATTCAAGAACCATGTTTGCACAATGTAACATAGGAAAACCCAAACAGAAGAAGTAAAGGATAAAGGTGTACCAGCGCTTGAAAATCTGCTCTAGGCTGGCTTACATAAATGATCACATTCGCTATCGACGTGGACAATTTTCATCAATTTCGTCATTCTCACAGTAACCATATAAGACTCACCAATCGAAATAAAAACTATCGTAACAAATCACGGTTTGAAATAAAAATTCTTTTTTATAGATATTATTTGAAGTATTTTGTCACTTAAACACATCTTACTTTACGATGTTAAGGGAACATATTGTGTCAAACTTAAAAATTAAAACTTTTATTCATTCAACAGTAATTACCTATATTAATAAAACAAACTTCATTTATGAGTTAAATTACATGGAAAGTTTTTGAAAAGGAAAGTTCTCGTAAGTTTCTTGAAACGATATCAGGATTTAATTTTACTTCTAAGATTTATAATTTATTGGAGAATATATGGAATGGTAAAAACGCAATATTCTTTTTGATGACAAAGACATTTTTTTTTGTCAAAGACACTTGCAAAGTTCCAAATTTATGATACGTGTATGTATATAAATTTTAATTTCCATGATAATTAATTAGTTGGTTATTACGTTGTTTCGTGGAGCTCACCGCAAGGAATTGGTATCACATTAATTTAAAGGCAGATGTTTGAAAATATTATATAATACACTTAAAATTGTTATGAGGGTTGCTACTTGCTACCCATCCTGAATATAATTTAAGCAAAATAAAAGAAACATTGTATTTTTCACTCAAACACCTGTATTTAGTTATAACGTTTTCGGAACTATTTGTTCCATCATCAGAAAAAATACTTTTTTTTTTTTGTTTTTTTTTTTTTTTTTTTTTTTTATTTTTCTTTTAGATACAACAGCATTTACAATAGGAATAAGTAATTTAAAAGTTCAATATTTGATTTACATCGCCAATTTTAGTATCTTAAATATATTCATTATTATGTAGTACAAAAAAAAACAATATAAGTTTGTTGTTGACACGGATATGACAGCTTACATGTTTATTAAATGCTGTTGATCTGCTGGCTACTCCTCCTATGGGATATACCGCGATGGTATAGGTTAGTATACACTGAGAAAAATACTAACGACATTTCACAAGAAATCGCGCCTCTGCGATAAACTCGCCCTCTGTATATTGATTGTATGATTGTACTACTACTATACCATCACGGCATATCCTACAAGTGGGGTAGCCAGCAGACCAGCTGCATATAAAACAGGCAAGCTGTCTTCTCCGTGCCAATATAAAATCAAGACATTCAGGATGGGTGGCAAACCTCATCGCCGAATTTAAGATGTAAAATGTCTGATTGTATGATTGTCTTTGTTTTAAATGTATTTTTGTGTGAATTTGCTTGTTATCAATGTACAGTAAATAAAAAATAAATAAAAAATAAATAAATCATTTAATCTAACAGTACGTACCAATGATTCGTTGTGAGTATTTTTCTCAGTGTAGAAGTATAGTGTTATTACATTTATTACACACTTGATATTACTTTTCATATAATCACATATTGTATATGAAGGAAGCTACATATTTATTGTAAATTAATTAATATTAAACTCACCGATTAGTGTCAACATCATAGATGTAGTCACATAAGCCAATAGTATAATTAGAAGACTCGACACTATTGCCAAAGGAATACTTCTCTTGGGATTATTTGCTTCTTCACCAGTCGTTGCTATGATATCAAAACCTATGAATGCGTAGAAACATGTGGCAGCGCCCGTAAATACCTGCGGAAAAGAGAAAATCACATTAATAATAAACATATTCGGCCCTTAATGATTATCAAGTTAATTTACTTCCATTTAAATGGAGACTAAATATTAACTTAAAAGTCAATTAATTTATTTCCTGTGTGCCAAATCATCTCAAAGACACAATTTTTTTATCTAATCTAAGAAATTTCATGCACGTCATAATATAAAGATAAAATATAAAATCAATAAATTTGATTATATGAGAATCTCGGATAAATTTACGTAGCCAATTGTTTGTGAAACAAACTCTGCATTTGTAAACTCTGAAGTTTGTAGAGATACGAATAAGTATTAGAACCCTATTGTAAACCAGTGGTTATGATTGCACATGCACGCTCCCGTCCTTGAGATTTGAATCCACGTGGTCAAATCTTGTGATTCTTGGATACCCGCGCTTTCTCACATTCCTTCTATCAGATAAATAGACTTTGTTCGTCATTTTTTCCAAACGTCCAAATCATCGCAACTTATTTACACGCATTGAATCCATAACACTTTTCTCGCATTATTATGTAATTGAAAAAAATGTTTCTTTCTACTATAGGTTATTGATTCCGAGAGAGACGTCTTTCGACTTATCAAGTCATTATCAATCTCTCTCGGAATCAATAACCTAAGTAGAAAGAAACATTTGTTTCAATTACATAATTATGGAATTCTACTACGTGTGCACCGACACAATTAATACTTTTCTCGCACCCGCTCTTGACACAATCCAAATACGATCTTAGTCATGATCTTAATCCTATAATGCGCGAAGTGACTATAATAAATAATACTTGTATACCAATCTCGCGGTAGCGATAGCCGGTATTCTCGACTATAATTGAGATCGTATTTAGATTGTGTCAAAAGTAACCCTGTAGATGGGAGATATCGCCCATGTTCCAAAATTATCTCTAATTTAGTAGTTTGTTTATTAATTGTAATTATTTATTTTGTGTATTTTTTTGTTATAAAAATTAAATTTTATAATTGTTTTGGTATCACTAAAACGTCAACATTATACAATATAGATAACCATGAGGAATTGCGTATCAAGCGACCACAACTAGATTGAGGTTTCGATAGAGTTTTACATTACACTTAATCGATTTTTTGTATAAAGTTATTTAAATATATTTTTCCAATTTAGGAGTAAAACCTGCTGTCCAAGACATGAAAATGTTTATATTTTCATGAGGATACATTAAAAAAAGCTTCCTTTAAATTAAGTCTGCTATTTGGGGGGGGGGGGGTGTCACTAAGCAACTTTTATTGAACATTATTAAATCAACACCGAGATCTGGGCCCCTAGTCAAAACAAATTTAAGCGTTACGTTTTCGTTCAAACAAGACGAGGTTGCGAGAACGCATCAATTTTCATAGCTAAAATACACAAGTAGCTACGAAAATTGAAACGTTCTCGCAACGTCGTCAACGTTTTAACGAAAAACGTAACGCTTAAATGTGTTTTGACTAGGCTTATTATTCGAAAAAGCGAGAATTTTTAATAGTTCGTGAGTTCCCGATTTTTCAAATTAATAATTGTGAAAAAATATAACTTAATTTAACGAGTAATGAAGTTAAATTTTTGTTCGTAGATTAACGAATAATTGAGTTAAATTTTTGATTAATGGTACTCAGCTCTGGTTATGAATAACATGTCAATATCATGCGTCATCAAACTTTACATTTCGGATATTACTCCTCTTGGAGCATTTTGTTCGGTTGATTCTTTCATTCATACACTAAGAACTAAATGAGAGGCAAAGTTTTCGGTGTCGTAGGTTTGAAAAAAATTGTCACTAGTTTCATAATTAATATAAAAGCCATCCTTTACAACAGCACCCTATAGACGGATAAATACTTGCAGTGTCTGCATATCTAAAAAGAAAAATGAAACATTATCGTTCCTATCAGATCACAGTTGTGATTGGATGAACACTCTTTCGTAATTTGTATCATATCTAATAATATGCTGTATGATTTTATTACTATTGTATAATCGATTAGGTTTGTGCAAGTAGATAACTATCTAAGTACCTATATAACTGATAACAATAATTGTGTAATGCTTCCTTGATAAACTAAAATGCGGTGTAGAGTTGGTAAGAAACAAAAATAAAAACATTGGTTATTATGTCGTAATTGGCGAGCAAACAAGCGGAACGTATAAAGCTTCGAAAAGAACTAAAGAAGTGTCTTATAAAAATATTGAATGTTATGTAGGTGGTATAAAGTAAGTTACGAATGGAACTGTGCGTCAGCGGACTCAGCAGAGATCGACAGTCAGATTACATTTTTAACATTAAGGGTTTTCCCACCACTTTTCCCTGGATGTTTTAAGAGCTGAGCTCCTATATCATCCAGACTCAACGAAACAAAAGAAAAATTCAAAGGGAGGGCTCAGGATTTGCCTAAAGGGCTCCCCCCGACAAAATCCTCCCCGAAACTACAACCCTTAATGTCCCTTGGAGGAGATACTCACTACAAGGCACTACTCACTACTACAATGTTCTTACAAACTATGTTCTTACAGTTACGTATTACTACGTACTAAAATTCTTAACACTAAAGACAACACTTTACAGCTTATTATCTAAGCAGTAGAGTCAGATTACAAGAGTATTTTGAGAATGTTCAGTGATAGTTGGACTAATGAAAAGAGCACTATTATGCCGTCCACATGGTTTTCAATGACTTGGACGCCTCTGCCTCACAATAACTGTGTGTTTATGTACTTAGTTGCGTTAAGATCTTACAAATAGAGGAGACTATGGTTTCTACACTGTGCTGATTTAGGGTGGTCTGGAAAATTTTGAACTACGACATGTTGGCCCTTTGACTGCTCATTGTTGTTAGACTGTTTTATACTTTTTTTATCTGACTATTATTAATATTATTTCTTATCGTAGTACTGCTTCAACAATTTAGTGGTTAATGTTATTTTTGTTAAAATGTGTGCATTAATTTATCATAAAAAAATTGAAAAGCTGAAGAAAGTCTTTCGATTTGTTTTTTGAATACTTTAATTGAATTTAGCATCAGACTCCTAAAACCCTTTCCCCTATGCATGTGCACGCTGCAATATAATTATGTATGTTCTACTTTTTTATTATTATGTGTCCATAAGTGCATTGTGCCTGCATGTCTCTTTTTCATTTGTTTGCTTTATATTGTATTTTTGTTTTTTTATTTATTTATAATATTACTGTAGATATGTATGTGGATGTATGTATATATATGTTTTTTTTGTTTTGTTTTTTGATTTTAACAACCGGGTTAGTTGGAAGACATCGCATTTTAGCGATAAACTCGGTCTCTGTACATTGAATTGTATAAATGATATTTTCTATGTTAATTTGTATTATTGTAAACAATGTACAGTGAAGAATAAAATAAATAAATAAATAAATATTTGTTTTCTTATAGTGAATCATAATGTTATAAAGAGTATATGACCTGATTTAGGTGTTAAATAGTTCCAGGATGAAATGCTTTTGACATAATGAAATCTATAGGTTCGTAAATCGTGATACATTCCTGAAAAAATCATCTTCAATATTAAATGAGTGAAGTAACGCCACAGTGTTACCACCATGCATCCATTAAAGTTAATATTCGATAACAATGGGACTTCTTCCTTTCTTTTCACGATGCATCCATCCTTCAATTTCAATATTTAAAGGGGTCGTCTTATATTGGACATGTAATATAAGTATTGCTCTTCAACCGGAAATGTCTTATACTAACAATGACATCTTTCAATTATTATTCATCAGACCCGAAGAACCTATTTTTGATGCCAAGAGGTGGAGGAAAGTTTGCAATATTTGATGTTCCAGATGAATATTTGATTCCAAAGTACAGAAATATTCGAAAAAAGTTAATGAAAAAATGGAATAAGAGAGATACTGTAAATATTACAATTGGCAATGTTAATATTCCTGACCTCACGAAGGTTTTGAAGTTACCCGTGGATGGTGTTTTTTCACTCCTTAACGAAGAGCATTTAAGAATGGCTAATGAACTCATTAAAATATTTATGGATCAAAAAACTCCGGAAGATTTAATTTCCGTTGCCGTTTACAGCCATGATCGTGCAAATGTAGGTTTATTTATTTACGATTTATCTGTGGCTCTATTCCATAGAACCGATACAAAAGATGTAATGATACCAAGTTATTTTCAAATTCGTCCATCAAGCTTTTTTAGCCGTTTCGTTTTATACAAAGCAAAATTAGAAGCAGCTTTGTATTCATTTGAAAACAGTGAACAGATTGAGATCCCAAGATATTTGACAGCAAATAGTTCAGAACCAGAACAATGTGTTGCTTATTTCCGAGAAGACATCGGCATAAACACACATCATTACTATTGGCATCTTGTATATCCCCGCTTTGTTTATAGTACAGTGTTAGCACCTAAAGACAGAAGAGGAGAAATATTCTATTATATGCACCAGCAAATTGTTGCACGCTAATGCAGAAAGATTTTACAATGATTTACCACGTGCTAATAAATATTCAAATTTTCGTGAAAATATTAAGGATGCGTATTTTTCAAAATTACGCAGCTCAAATTCAGATAACTCATGGCCACCAAGATTTGTAGATACTACATGTTCGGATGTCAATTGCCCGAATGATGGATATTTTATAACAATATCTGGATTAGAAGAGTTGGAAATCAAAATAAAAGAAGTGATTCGTAATCGCACCGCAAAAGACAAAAATGGAAAATACGTATCTTCAGCTGGAGAAGATGGCGTAGATATATTAGCAAATTTGTTGGAATCGAATTCATTATCCATAAATGAATTGTTTTATGGTAGTTATCATAATGACGGACATACGACAATGTCGTATTGTCATGGTTCTCAGGAAAAATACGAAGAAGGTCCGTCTTTGATGTATTTTAGCGAAACGTCAATGAGAGATCCATTATTTTACAGATGGCACACGCACATCAATAGCATATTTTATTCATTGAAAGACATGCTTCCATCTTATTCCAGAATGCAACTTACTTTTTTTTGAAGCAGTAAATTTAAAAGAAATTAGCGTAAACGTTGAAGGAAAATCCAAAAACGAGCTACATACGTTTTGGCAACAGAGTGAAGTGGATTTAAGCGGAGGCTTGGATTTCCATCGATTAAAGCCCATGAGAGTAAGATACACACACCTTCAAAATAAATCTTTTACTTATAACATGGATGTTTTTAACTCTTCCGACAAACAGTTAGACGGATATGCGAGGATATTCATAGCACCAAAATTTAAAGAAGAAGGAATATCGATGGATTTTAATGAACAAAGACATTATTTTATGATTGAATTGGATAAGTTCCGCGTAACTCTAAAAAAAAGGATTGAATATAGTACAACGAATGTCAACTGAGTCTTCAGTAACTGTACCTTATGATAGAACATTTCCCCAATTAAGTAGTGTCGTCCCAAATAATAATACAATAATTTACTGTAGATGTGGCTGGCCACAGCATATGCTCATCCCCAAAGGTTCAAAAGAGGGCATTGAATTTGAATTGTTTATAATGATTTCTGATTATTCTTTGGATGCAGTTGATGAAGATGTTAGTGACGAATGTACCGATGCTGCGAGCTATTGTGGTATAAAAGCCAAAAAGTATCCCGACAAGAGAGCCATGGGTTATCCATTCGATCGTATAGGCGAACCAACTATTAAAACATTGGCTGACTTTTTAACACCAAATATGAAAGTCCAGAGTATCGTCATCAAGCTCACTGATACTATTACAGGCTATAAACCCAACTCAGAAGAAGTAAATCCTGCTGTCCATATTTCTAAATAAATAATAGGAACATGTCAGACATAGTTGTAACATGTCAGGTATAGTTGGACATTATTGAAATAGTTGCATATTGTAAATGATGTTTATGATTTAGTATTCAGAAATACAATAAAGGGTTGTTCGATAGGAAATATTTTAAGTAATTACCCCACTCCATCCGTATGGTAGAAATCCTTTGTGTTCAGTCCAATTATCACTGCTCACATAGAAAAGACCAGCAGTCATAATAAACACCCACACAGATAGATTGATGACATTTAGAACGTTGTTGAATATTAGAGACTTCTTCACACCAGCAGCCATGAGAACTGTCATCAGTAATGTTATTACAAATGCCACTATGTCCGGAGGACGACCTGAAAAAAAAGATTTAAATTAAATTGAGGAAATGTGAAACAACAAGATATTTTGAGATAAATGTTGCTGAGAGCTGTATCAATATTAATATACTCTTAAAACTGTATTTAGTATATGAGTTCCCGATATATCACGCATAATTAATATCATTAAATAATTAATTTTAATATACTGCCTTTACTCGTAAGTTTGTTTAAATTTAGTACAATTAAATCTCTGATTTTTATTGGCGTAGAGAGAACAATTTGTATGTTTATTATATACAGAGGTCACTTATAATTCTACTTGAGCGAGACACCGTGATGACATAGATAGATTATTCTTCAACTTTTTAAATAGTAATAGTTCCTCTCAGTATTTATTGAAAAAGTAAATCCCATAATATGTACATACATAGTATGTAGGTATCTATCAGGAGGATTAAAAATAAAAAGGATATTCATTTCCTAAGCCATTGGATAAATAGTTGACGTCGATAAGATTGTTATAAAGAAATTTCAGAGAATTGGATTTATATTGCTAAACTCGATATCTCATTCTTTCATTCTGTGTTGATGTAAGATTTGGTATTGATTTCATTGTAAAAATTGTACATCTCATACCTTTTATTTGCGATGTTTGTTTTATTATCTACTACTAAGGGTATAACAAGATAATAAGACGAGAAATAGTTAATATTGAGTACGGAATATTGCGAATCAGTTTTTATGCTCCAATAAACTTTTTGATAATAGCATATTTTATGTGATCCCACGATTATTTGTATCAATACTTGTATTAGTAGATATATAGGTAACTAATTATGCTAGATTATATTAGTATATATTTTTTAATATATTGCACAGCATATGAGGGACTGGCACTGAATTCCAAGAAAGAAGACACTTTTCTAGTTAAATGTTAAATGTCAATTTCTAGTTAAATGTCCTTTCAATTAGATCTCCATAATCAGATAGAAATAACCTTCATAATTTTATCTTAGAAACCACAGTAGTACCTAGCCCTCAGAAAATTAGGCCAACTTTATATATTTAGTACACCTGCTGATGATTTGTCCACTTACGAAGTAACGACACGATTTTAAGTGCATTTCAATATCTTTTTTAATTTTATTTTTATTATCACTATTTTGACAGGTATCCTATTCCCTCGCTCTCTATATAATAATTATGTCGACTGTACAGTTCCATAACTCAACAAGTAGAAGTATCTTATATTCGAATTTTCGCCAATTTGTAATTTTGGTGTATTTGTTTTATTATGTTTTATAAAGAAACAATTCAAAATATTTATATGTGGAATTGAAAATAGGTACAATATTTTATTTCCATAACTTTAAAAACGAATGCATTAAGGGTAGGGTTGCCAGATGATAATTTGTTAAAGGAGGACAGTTGGGTCTAAAAAGGAGGATTTTCTGTAAAAAAGGAGGACATTAGAAGTTAAACAAATTTTTTATATTATTTTACTTTATTTGAATTATGAAGGTTTAAAAATACCTAAAACCAACAATAAGTATGGTGATCGCACTCTGGAGTGCTTGGTTCCTAAGTTGTTCAATTCACTGCCACTCTGCATAAAAAAGTATGTAGTGTAAGTGTTGAATAGATTTGTGGGCATTTATAGGATTAATATAGTTGTATTTAACTTTTTTTTTGGTTATAAGCTGGATGTGGAGATGAGCGGAGCCTGTTGACAAGTCATTTCAATGACTTAACGGGCTTCGTTCATTGGTTGCACAGTTTTATATGAATATATCTTTATATGTGATTTGATAAATGTGAATTGTAATTGTATGTATAAATATGAAATAAAGATTATATATATATTTAAAAAAAAAAATATTAAAAAACATATTTAGCTGAGCTGCCAATTTTGGAAAGAAGTTTTATTGGATTTTAACAAATAAATATGAAAATCTTCACATGACATGTTTTTGAAGTTGTATTGAGTAAGAATTAAAGATTTAACTGACTACACACTTAGTCTATTCCTCTCTTTGCTCCACTGAGTATTGATCAGTGAAAAAACTCTTTCCACATTCGTGTTATGTGCGCTTATACAAAAATAAAACTCGCAGAACTCGATGTTTAGCAAAAAGGAGGACTTACACTAGGTTTGGCAGGACGGGAGGACTAAACATAAAAAAGTAGGACATGTCCTCCTTTTGGATATGTCCTCCTTTTGGATACCATCTGGCAACCCTAATTAAGGGGAACCTTGTATTTTTTAGAATTATTTGTATGTAGAATGGATATATCGAGAGTGGCGTTGATTGGTATAATTACTTATTATCGGTTGTAAATATACCATTACATCCAATATTGAATACATATCTATTTTGCTGCAGGCACAAAGGTTTTGTTACATTATTTGTATTCAATATTATGTATGTAATAGTATATTTACAACTTATAATAAGAATTATACCCTTTGCAAAACATTAATTACTACAAAAATTTTAAATTGTTAATTAAATTATTTAACTCATTTCAATAGAATAAAAATTATGCTGCATTATTAAAATAATTCATATCTAAATAAACATTAATAATGCATAAATTTCATTTATGATATTTGAATTGATTGAATAAATATGAATATATATATATATATTTATTTATAAATAATAATTTAATATTAGTTATGTAATAATTATATTGATTAAATATACACTCCAATAGATTAAACTACGTAGAGGAATTTAATTATTGGATTCATGGTATAATACATAATTTTCATTTATCAATGTTTTTGATTGTTTATTTAAAATTTATTGAAATTATTACTAAAATGATTCTCTCGTAGAATACCCGGCAAAAAAATTATTTCCCACAATTTTCCGCAAGTTTTCGAGTGTGTGTAAGAGGTAGGTGTTCGAGAAGATATTTAAATGTTGGAATAGGCGATGAAGTTTGCCACCCAACCAGAATTTCTTAATTATTGTTGACACGGAGACGACATCTCGCATGTTTATTGCATGCGGCTGGTTTGCTGGCTACCCTACTTGAGGAGTATGCCATGTTGGTGTGTATAGATAATCCAATATTCAACAATTTTAAAAACGTAATTTTTTATTTTGCTCTGGTTGGGAATCGAACCCAGAACCTCGTGACTAAAAGGCATGAGTGTTACCTCCACGCCACACCAGCGCTGTTTACAATATCTACGTCAATCGTATGGAGTGAGGTTCAGCCCACTGCATAACTCATTTGTGACAAATATCACAAAGGAAGAAAAAATGAGTAGTTTTACTTACCAAAAATAGTTCCCAATGAGCTGGCCATTGCATTGCTGATGACACCGTTAGCGAGTGCATCAAAACACGCACTCAAGGCACATGCGCAAGCGCTTGTTCCAATCTGTTAATAACGAAAAAAAATATAAATTTGCTTAATTGAATATTATATAAAATAATGTAGTTAAAAAAAACACAATATAATATAATATATGTAAATAATATATATTGGAGAGACAAATGCTAGGCATTGAGAGACAAATTAAGAAATAAAATCATACGACCAAAGACAAAAGTCGTCAACATTTTTCATTAAGTTTACAAGCTGAAATGGCAATGGGCTGGTAATATGACAAGGCGAGATGATAGCAGGTGAACTTCCAGAATTTTTGAATGAAGACCGTGGGAGGACAGAAGAAGTGTTGGAAGACCTCAAAAAATATTGGTTGATGATATTGTCCAAATGATGGGAAAACGGTGGTATCATGTTGCTAGAGATCGAAAAGTAGAGATTAATTTTGAAGAGGCCTATGTCTAGCAGTGGAGAGATGAGGGCTAAAGTTAGTAAGTAGTATATAATTGATATATATTTATATGTATAATACAGATGGTTTGGACATGTTGAGTGAATGCACAATGAAAGGATGACGAAGAGGTTGTATTTAGCTAAAAGAGGGGGTGTGAGAAAGCGCAGACGTCCAAGAGCCACGTGGTTTGATCACGTGAAATCGGCTTGTATGAGACACTGGATGAATGTAGAGGAAGCGAAAGAAGTATGTAAGGATAGATCTAGGTAGGTATATGGCGTTCCGTTCTCTTGAATAGCGAACTCAATACCAATATGTGTTAATAAAAAAAATATCCCGTTAGAATTTTAATATATTCTGAATCCTAAGACGTATTTCGTGTGAAGCGTCAACATTTTGATTGCCGCAGTGTGATCTCTAGCACGCGATAAAATGATAAAAGGAAATGCGTCAACGAAATTATCCATTTTATAAGATGAAATTACTTTCATTGTTCAATAAAAAATAGAAGTTGCACACAGAAAAAGTAAGTGAGAAAGAAGAATTCTCACTTTTTTTTATTGAAATGTAATACCAAGCCTTGAATTACAGCGTATGTAGATAAGATACATTATTACTTTGAATATTTGTTTATTTTTCGAACTGCCAAGTTTTTAACGATGCAGTTTTATTTTACTCTTGCAATATTATTCATATGAAAACGATTGTCAATGCTCATCTTTACTTTGAAAAAATATGTATGTATATAACGTCTTGCGTTTTATATTCAAGAAAAATAAGGAAAAATTATTTGCACAGATTTATTCCACTTATGAGTAGATAAATATGTAACTACCTGAATGAGATGGTTCTTGAAGACACAACCAGCCGAAGATTAAATGAGCAGATTATGCGGACTAAACCTTATGGTTGAATATTGAACAGGAGAATTTGTATGGGTAACTATGTATATGAAGGTTATAAAAGAGCAAGATGTGTGTAAGACTTAAGTTAATCCCGCTTTATGAGTATGATTTTATGAAAATACGAAATATATAACTCCTTACCAAATATTCTAGGATCATATTCCAGCCAATAACAAAGGCTATGAATTCTCCAACTGTGACGTACGAATACATATACGCGGATCCAGTAGTATGTGGAACACGTACTCCAAATTCGGCATAACAAGCACCTGGTAAAAAGAAAAATATTAATATATTTAACACATGAAACCACTACAACCACCACCACTACTAGGAGACAATAGAACATTATTTGGTACACAGTTTCCGAGCTGCGATTTGAACCCGCACCCATTCTTTTCGCAAGGGGTGCTTTGTCAGCCGCTGGGCGACATACAAAAGGTTATAAAATTCTCTCTTACAAACCTTAATGCCAGATTCATGTAAAGGTATTGTTCTGATTTAGGAAACTACCAAATAACTTAGAATAATGGTTAATTGTAAAAAATAAGTTCCCTATCTTAAAATATTTTATAGAGATATAAAAAAAAGATTGCCCAGAATATCATCAATAAGTATCAATAAAAAGAGATCTAAAAACCAACGAAGGAAAAATCTCGAGAAGATAATGAAAAAAGGAGGTAGTTATTTCATAAATATACATTTAGGTATACATCTTTAAAGTGACAAAACCTGAATTGGATATACTTAGTATTATTATTTGTAAAGTGTTGAACTGATATCTCCACAATTATGTTTTTAATAATGCAATTTGAAACAAGTGTTCCTTTCTACTATTGTTTGTTAATTCGCAGAGAGATGTCTTTCGACTTATAAGGTCACTAAGATTGATAATGACCTTATAAGTCGAAAGACGTCTCTCTGCGAATTAACAAACAATAGTAGAAAGGAACACTTGTTTCAAATTGCATTATTATGGAATTCTACTACGTGTGCACCGACACAATTAATATGTTTTTAATGGTTCTGTATAACAATAAGATAAATAAATCATAATTATTATGAACCTGTGCATTTTAAATATTTTGTATTCATACCTTGTACGTTTGCTTGTTGCACCATTTTTACTAAATGGTCAGATAAAATATTTAAATGGAGTGAATTTTAGTATTGATTGTTTTACGCTGTAACTATAACGTAGAGAAATGTTTACTCTAATTCTCGTACAAATGTTGGAATCTATCAACACTATGCATGTATTCTATATAAAGTTTAATCAGTTAGGTTTCTAGTTTGAACATTATATTTTATTTATTCATTGACAAAAATGCTTTAAAATCAGAAAATGTCCAATGTAGTTAGTTCCTAGCAACCCATTGAAAATTATTCATAGTGAAATATGGATATGTGAGATATCAATTTCATGTTTTTTATAAACATAAAAAGTTATTTCAACATTCTATTAAGGTAATCAATGGGGATTATTTTAACGAATAGTATAAGAGTTAAAATCTTTACCAAAAGCAAGAAGGGATATATTATTTGTACCTATACGTGTTTCTTCACAGCTATTCCCCGAGTTATACCAGGGTAAAAGCTGGTGTATAAAATATGATGAAACTATTAAAATCACATCAAGTGATTAATGCCCACGTTTGACTCTTTTTCCCATTATTTATAAACTGTTATACAATATTTGTGTCATTAGTGAGTTCTTACCAGAAAAAACGCTGGCCAAAGCAGCAATGACGAAGCTAACTACCACACCAGGTCCGGCTACATTTCTTGCCACCATTCCGCTAACTAAATACATCCCTGTGCCTACACATGAACCCACTCCGAGTGATGTGAGATCAAGCGTTGTAAGACATCTCTGTAACAAAAAAGAAACAAAAAATTAATATAAACACTTTTTCTAAATATTGTTGTCTTCTTTTAAAATTTCTAACTGCTAAAGGAAGATACCGAAGATGAAGTCAGTGAAGTATAAAAAATCCATAGGCAATTTAGCAAGGTTTCCAACTGGCGCACCTAGTAAAGATCGGTAATCTCCGTGATACAGGAGTGACTATGGTCCTGAATGGGTCATGTTTTGAAAATGTCCAATGATAGTTTGGTCAAAAAGAGCCTCTTCTTCCATTCACAAGGGTTCCGACGGCCCGGGCGTCCCTCTTTTACAATACATCGTTCCTATAACAACGATATTAGAGCGCTGAAAATGTCGTGAAGGCTGGTTTTTGCCATGTGCTCAAAATTTTATTTAAATTTAAAATTAAATTCAATAATACTCTTACACGTTCTAACAAGCTTGTGTTGTGAATATAGTGTATATCGATAACGTCGAGGAATCGAACCCGAGATCTCTCGATCGAATGTCCAAGACTCTACCATCAGGTTACTGGTCGATTTGTTTTATAACATTTTATTTTAACAAAAATTAAATATTTTTGGATTTTGAACTACTTGCAGAATTATTTGTTATATTAATTACATTTTATAGCCCAGTAGTACCTATTCCCGGAATAATATTTTCATATTTTCACAGAAATCATGGTAGATTGATAATTGGATTACTGATAATATACATCGTAAATCAATCGATATATGGATTCCAAAGGCATTAATGTTTGATGAATGTTTTACTTTTGTTCAAAAGCAAATATTAAAACACATCAATTTAGCGCTAAACCATTACACGCAACCGTTAGAAAGTTCAATACAAATATTCATGTAATCCATTTGGATGGTTGGTTGTAATAAAAATAATGCAGGTTTAAAAATGTTAATAACTTTGTTGAAATATAAAATTATTAATCAAGTTTTATAAATAACATTTTGTTTGCTGCTTTCATCCTATATTTTGGGTTGTTGATATAGTAGGTATTGTGTAGTGGCAATGAACCCGACCATTTATAGAGGATAAAATTTTGCTTTGCAATCTAATTATGTTCATTTATGTAGGTATCAAATTTATCTACATATAAGTTAACTTATGGGACGAAGTTTACCAAATTTTGGGTATATCCTGTGGCGATTTCCTAGAAAATTGTAGAATATTCGAGTAATGTTCAGATTAATTTAATGTTTGGTTTACTTTTGGTATAACTCGTTAAACTCCAGACGGGCTTTGTTTATTTTCTGAAACATTATTCGCCGGCAATCAATTTCGGTCAGCTAGGGATCATGGATAAATACATGATATTAATTACTTCTATGGAATCGGATATCCATATATCTACAATTTTCCCTCACTCTTGCTTCATCGGTAATACAGAAATACAATTAATATAAAATTACATTACTAATTTTGTTTTGATATTAAAATGTGGAAGCTTTTACTTTTGAACAAATGTTTATTGGTATAATTTATCATTATTTTTAATACTTGTAATGAATGAATGACTATATGTTCACATTAGGGAACAATGAATACGTGCCATTAATATGTTATTGGTTCTTCTCTCATCTGTTTTTACCCTTCTTCGTTTAGCTAGTGATTACGGCTCATTTACAAATCGCCCTTATGTCACTCACCCACTTGTTGATCACCTAGAATGTTACCTTATAAAGCTGTAATAAATTATTGTTACTTCCTTCACCTTTACTTTCCGTGTTGTCTTCAACCTGTCATTTACTTAAATACCTACATACCTACACGGAATTATCCACTTTGTGTATAGATAAATGTTTATCTTATTTGTACACAAGCCTATGTAACCCGGCATCGCTCGAGTTTAATTAAACAGAAAACTGTGCAAACACATGGGTTAAAACGATAAAATCTTATTGAAAAAAAAATGAAGTAATCACTTACGTGGATTAAAGAAGTAAAAAGCTCTTCCCAATGAGAAAACTTAATTTTTGACTCCCTACATGCCCATATTTAAGTTACAAAATAGGTATCTACATAAAAAAACATTGCAAATCTCTTCTCAATGAAAAATCTTGAAGTTTGATACCTCACATGCCCATATTTAAGTAAAAAAAATAGGTAGGTACCTAAATAGAAAAAGTGCTGAAAACCTCTTTCCATTGAAAAATCTTGAAGTTTGATATCTCACATGCCCATATTTAGGTAAAAAATAGGCAGGTACCTACATCGAAAAAAATGCTAAAAACCTTTTCCCAATGAAACATCTTGAAGTTTGACACCTCACATGCCCACATTTATGTAAAAAAATATTGAGTAGGTACCTACATGGAAAAAGTGCTAAAAACCTCTTCCAAATGAAAAATATGTGAGCTCGACACCCCGAACGCTCATAATTTATTTAGAAAAATAGGCGAGTACCTACGTGCAAAAACTACTAAAAACCTCATCTTAATGTAAGAACTTGAAGATTGTCATCTCAAATTTCTATAAGATAAAAAGGGTAAATATCCCATTTGGTGAAAAAAAAATGAAGTCACATACTTAAATGTTAAAAGTGTCCACATTCGAATTTGAATTTTTGGTTTGAGTACATAAATGGGTATTTGAGACTTTTGAGAGATTTGCTATGAAATTAAAAAAAGTCAAGAATAAATTGTCACATATGTAGGTACTCTATATTCCCAAAAAAACCTTAAAGAAAGGATGTATCTGCATCCTTCAATATTCAAGAATATTTTACTATCAAATATTTCATAATGCATGTAAAAAATATTAGGTGAAAATAAATAGGTTCCAACTAATTGAAAATTCATTTAACATTATTATGGATTTTATAAGTAAAACTATTATTATTCTAATGTTTCATAATGTCTTCCATTATGAAATAGCCCAATATGTCAAAAATATGCAATTTTAACACACGTAATTCAAAAGCTTTTCTCATTAGCAAAAAAGATATTTTATTACGAAAATAAACCCTGTACATTTAGTTTCAGAATTGTTGTATTTATTGTTACATCCATTTTGAAATTAATTCAATAAAATGAAGAATGTTTGACTGTGAATATTGCTATTTACTAAACCTTGCATATATTCTTCATACATTTTGTTGCTAATTTTGTGACATGGACTCATTAAAATTGTAATATCTATATCAATAAATAAGATATTTAAAATGTTTTAAGCCTAAAGCCTGCCCAAAAGATTAGACCTCGTATAGAGAGTATTATTTTCCTACTGTCTTTCCTAATTTCAGAGTCCATTAAGGACATACGCACATACATACATACGAACCGACTCAAATATTTATGTGTGGATTGTTATTTTTTCTTATTAGAACTTACAAAAATGTTTTTGGTAAACAGAGAACACGGAAATTTTTATGTTTCTTCAATTTTAGCACAATAACATATCTTCATGTCTATTAATTTACATTCTTGGACATCCTTTTAAAAATCCGGTCTACGCTATTCTCATTCGTTCTTATTCTTTGCATTTTTCTTTCAATAGCATACTTTTTTCCCTCATGTTTTCGATATTTTAAGTCACTAAAAATAGCAAAATAATATCTACCAAGTATTTCGCCTTCCAATCTCAACACTATGTTCATTAGCTCATTCTATGATTAGCACTATTCTATAATATCAGTAAAAAAATCTCAAAACGCGGCCCATTTATTATTATTATTATTATTTGGATGATTTGTAAAGCGCCGTTTTGTGAAAAAAATCCACCTCAAGGGCGCTCTTTGCTAACTAAGGTTGTGCTTGAATTATTCCGTGAGATTTCTTGAATAGATAAGTTTTCAGTTGGTTCTTGAAACGAGATATGTCCTGCGTTTCTCTGATCGTTTGTGGAAGCCTGTTCCAGACTACAGGTGCAGATATTGCAAAAGCACGCTCCACGTACACTGGTTTCGATATAGTACTGGTCACCTCCAATTTAGTTGTTATATCTTGACAAGACCTAAGTGTTGTCTGTCTATGACTTAACGCCTGTCTACCACAGAGTTCCATGATATATTCTGGGGCCATAGCATGAAGTGCCTTAAATACTGTCAAACACACTTTAAATTCAACTCTCTCCGGACATCTGAGCCAGTGAAGAGATTAAAGGGTGGCAGATATGTGTGAAGAGCGATTCAGTTGATAAATGAAACGTGCAGCCGCATTAAAAACGGACTGAATCCTCTGGAGTTGATATTGTGTAAGATTTGCGAGGATGCCATTGCAGTAGGTAATCCAATCGTGATACGACGAATGAGTTAATTATGGTTTTAGCTCCGTCGGTTGATATATTTTTCTTTATATTCTTGAGCTGCCTTAAAGTATAGAAACCACTACTAACAGTAGATGATTTAGGTCATTATATATAAATACAAATTGATAATAAATAATTATACATACGTATAATATAATAAATAACCTTAAATTAATTGTGTACCTGTAGGTAAGTGTTTTTCTAAAGTCATTTGTCTACGTTATATTTACGGAGCACCCGGAAATGAATTAAGCTCCCACTCTTGTCCGTAAGTTTTCGAGTGTCCTGTAAAGGGCAGGTGTTCGAAAAAAGTAAAGACATTATTATACCCTATTTATACAGTGGTTTTTATGGGGTAATTTTTAAATTTAATCAAAAAGCGAAATCTTTTAGAAAGTATTATTATTATGAGGTATCTCAGGATTCACATTCAATATAGTGGTCTATGAAAATGTATTTTAAATGTTGAAGGTCAACGTTCGTAGTCTCAAAAAAAACACATCAAACAAGCATCTATAAGCTTTGCTCCTTAGAATACGTTACAAGTAGTTGATATTCATAGCATGGAAAATATTGTTTCGAATAAAAATTAGGACGTGATGTATTGGGAAATAGTTGAGTGGTGAATGGCAAAGGAATGTTTGTTGCAAGTAAACTTACATGTAAAACAATTTGTTGTTCTAGTTTTCATTTGTTTGGCAGATAAATAAAATTACTACTTTTTTATTGACAATACATTCCAATTTCCACTCATAAATTGATGTTACACATGAAACAGTGTACATAAGTATACCTTTTACATAAATGTCAGAATTGAAGAATGACACTTTAGTCAATTGCGATTACAAGAAAGGCTTCCAACACATGGAATAACAGATGATATTCAAAGTTGCAAGTGAGACCAAATTGCTGAGTAGACAGAATATTGACAACATAAAATTAATAAAATCTATTGAATCGTTATCGTAAAATTACTAAAATTAAAATTATTATCGTAATGTTACTTGTCCACTTAAAAGAACTCATACTAGCAATTAATATATAAAACATAATCGATTAAAACTTTCCAATATCACTTAGACATTATTATTAATGCACACACGTACATAAAGTCTTCATTTAACAACTCCATTAGATGATGATAGAAGTTCTTTGAAGTTATAATACGTATGTAATGCTGTTAGTTACGTGATGGTACTTAAGTCTTCTCTTGTAGACAGTATGTACTTCATAATATACCTATTATGACTGTAGGTAGGTACTACATGTATTCTGTGTAAGGGAGAGAAGGAGAGAGTTAGGAGCTATGTTCTAATTGCTTGAGTAGATCGTAATATAATAATAATGTCCAGTAGGTATGTCCTTTATGTCCATCGACTTACAGTCAATAGTAATAAACATCAGCTCCTATAACATAACATGTTATGAGTGTCATATATTATTACTTAATGCGTAGAGAGATTTATCGGAAAGAAAATTGTAAGCAATTTGTTATAATAGTTGTAGTTCACGTTTCAACGATATATAAATATCTATGTTGGATTATTATTATTATTTAATCTTATTTACAGCTTAGCAAATGGAAATAAAAAGGTAAAAAAACTTTCCCTAGTGTAATTTAGAAACTCATATAGTCTAATTTGGTCTCTTTTAAATAAGTATTTTTTATGTCGTCCTCGGAATAGTTTTGCTTATTGATTCTGAGCAAATACAGAGATGAAGTTTTTTTTAAGGAGTATTCATTTAGCGCTCCTGAATTCTTTTACAACATGAAATTTTAAGGTCATTCAATTATAATTGAATTATCAATTTAACAATTATTTTTGTGTGCGAATATGTAATCACATTCTAAAAGATTATGTTTATTTTGATATTTCAGCACTAGATACTTATTTTCCATTATTTCACAATAAACATCTGGTAACTTGTTTTTCATCGCGTAATTTATTTCCGAACAAGCTTTCGGAGTTTCTTGGAACTCCATCTTCAGGTTTCGCAGTAGACACGTCAATCACGAATAACGAATCATTGTTCACACTCGTGACGGACGTGTCTACTGCAGAACCATACCTCGTCATAAAAAAAATTCTTCAATAACCTCATAAAAAATGTATGCTTTTAGAAAAACTAAACAGTTATTCTTTAGTTATCATGTTCACATATGGATTGATGACACTCAGTCACATCCAGCATGTCATTTATTAGTACTGACATTTGTACATATCGCTTCAATTCTATAGGTATTTCAATTTGAGAGAAAAGTAAATAAATTTAAGTATTTCATTTCCAGCCATACCTCCTATTACGGCATTTCTTATAAAAGTGATGGCCGGCGGACTACTACTACGAGCTATACCATCACGGCATATCCCACAAGTGGGGTAGCCAGCAGATCAGCTACATGACAGAAACATGCAAAATGTCCTCTTCGTGCCAATATAAAATCAAGACATTCAGGATGGGTGGCAAGCCTCATCGCTGAATTCAAGATGTAAAATGTCTTATTTTTTCGAACACCTGCCTTTTACAGGACACTCTAAAATTTACGCAGAAGAGTGGGAGACCAATTCTTTACCGGGTGCTCCACGGGATAAACGGGATAATAAACACGGGATACGGTGCGGCCGGCGGACTAATTGCTTGTAATAACCGTGCAAAACAAAAAAGAGAGATATTCAGAATGGGTGACATACCTACTGACTGCAGTTTATAGGATACTTAGAAAACTTATAGTATAATTATGTGAATCTTATTTTTCGCTAAAATGTCCACTGAGTCTACCTTTATCTTGTTTATTGATGTAATAAAAACTAGCAATATAACAATAAACTATTCAATGTTTATTTTACAGGGTTAAGTGACGTAGGTAGAGAGAACGGAATACCATATTGATTTATTAAATTGTTATTCTATCCAACTATTCATAAAATTGTTATTTGAACAACATCTAGACTTTCATAAATCTTACTCAACTTCAATAAAATGTATGTACATATTGCAACATTTTCAGAGATCAATTCCATACCTATTACCATATTGCAACATGAGTTATTATTTCTGTGAAGTTTTGTTTATTTATACAAAAATTTAATAACAATTACCTTGTACCAGTGCCTATCTACAATCTTTGGATTCCAGTAAAATGTTCATATGCATGTACCTACTACCTATGGCCGGTTTCAATAACCTATCTATCCGTGACTGTCGATTTAAATGTATGATTTAAAATATAGAACACAATAGATTTCAATCGACAGTAGCGGATAGATAGATTATTGAAACCGGCCACTAGTGGCTTATAGGTACTTACTCAGGCAATAATCATATTGTTCGATTTACAAATACACAGTGTAGGAATGACCTATTTATACAAGTTGAGTACACAAAACTATTCGGCAGTAATACATTGTTATTTTGTATAAATACTTTTATGTCATGCGACGCTAATATTATTGAATCATATAAGATAACCTAGATTTATTTTAGTAGCAATATTGTACCATATTAACATTGTGTTAAGTTCTAAACATAGTACTTCAATCGAGATATATGATTGATTTCATCATCTGCCCGTTGTGTCCAAGCCCGGCTTAACATACTACAAAGTAATTTTACTTAACATTAAATTTACTACTGGTCGAATTAACAGCTGAAAAAGTATTGAACTCAGTTGTTCCAACGTCATTTAGACAAGAGATCTTGATTCATTAAGACTTAAAATAAGAGATAAAAAAGGTTGCCTCTATGGCTTGTACGAATGTTTCTCAATTAGTAGACTATATCCAGGAAATACTGTGGTACCCTGACATACGAGTGCCCCAACATACGAGTTTTTTGAGATACGAGCCGTCGAGCGAGCTATTTTTTGCATTGATATAGAGCAAAGTTTGAGTTACGAGCTATTTAATGACACTTGCCTAACTCATTTCTGGAACATTCTCAAAGAGAGGAAGAAACAAACCTCCTTGGACACGTTTTTTTTGACGACCTAAGGTGAAAGTGAGAAAAGCGAAGCGAAAAAAGTAAAGACCAGTGTCGAGAAAAGCAGTGACGAAAACTAAGCGAAAGTAACACTTTATAAATCTAGTTTATTTCTTTACATTCTCTTTGATTATATTTTTGTAGAATATTTGTCATTAATAAATACATTTTTCTTATTCAAAAACACGTAACAATAATAACTGGGGTGACATTTTGGGGGCTGGAACGGATTAATGGCAGTTCAATCAATTTCAACGGGGAAATTTGCTTTGAGATACGAGTAATTTGAAATACGAGCAAGGTTGCGGAACGAATTAAACTCGTATGTCGAGGTACCAAATACTTAGGTGAACTTTATCCATGAATTCTTAAAGGGATTACTTAAGCCAGCCTGGAGTCAATTTGTACGCATTTGGAAGCCTTTCTTACTTCCTTCAATTACATTTTACGCAATGTTACACACATTGTGTAAACATGGTTCTTAAATCAAAATGAATATTTAATTTTAAATTAATTTCAGCATTGAGATTATGAATTTAGAGATTATGCTTCTTTGGTTTAATCTCCGGTTCATTATTTATTTATATGTACACCCCGAAAATAAGCCTTGTGTATTTATAGTAGATTTAAAAATGTTTTGTGGATTACCAAAGACAGGGTGACAGAATTAATGTCAATTAATGGGATATGTTATAAACACCAAAAACAAATTACTAAATATAAGATATAATTATACATTTTTATAATGTGTATTTTAAAAGATTTTATTTTCTTACAAACATTATAAGAGTATAAAATGTAATATTCCTGAAAAGCCTGAGGGGAAATTGAATTAATAGTTCATTTAGATAACTTACTAAAATTATATTTACTGTCTAAGAAATTACTCTATTATGCTTTGTTTTTCTACGTAAACACATTAGTATTGTACCTACATTTTGTATTTATTCTTAGAATTCATTTCATTATAGAGAACAAATAAATATCTTTTATAAGATAAAAGTTTTATATATCAGTTTGTTGTTATTTTAACTTATCTTAGTTTGTAAATAATTATTTAGTTTACATAATATTTTATAAAAGAAAGTAAATACTTTCAATAAGCTTTAACAAATTTCAATTAGATTATATTAGTACTAACTGTTCCGTTGGCAATAAAAAATACATGAGAATTGAGTTTATTTGTAGCCTGGAGGTAGAGTCTCGCCTTCATGCATATGAGTTGCGCGGTTTGATACCAGATGCCGGCAACTCCCTTTTCACGACATAAGCTTTTTTTAGATTACTATGAAAGGTATATAAGGTTGTATTTGTGTTTAAAACGGAAACCCAGATATACCTTTCCAAAACATTTTTTTTTTCTAAAATATCCCATTAGGTAAGTAGATACGGCACTGATAGAAGAAGAAGAGGTAAGTAGAAATATGTAAGTAAAAATATTTGTACTAAATGACCTCCTTTGTACTACAATAATCTTAACGAATATCATTGGCACGTACATAAAAACATAATATAAAAGCATTAAAACTTCAGGAATCACGAAATATATTTCATTGAAGTGGTCTTCCACAATTGTGATGAAACATAAAAACACGCCTTCAACTTCATTGGCAGTATAAATGTGTGTAGAAAAATAACGTGTAGTACAAGGTGCTTACTTGTCTATCTGTCGTTATGTACCTGTAGTTCAGTCACTGTTTGTCTTCATTGCCCTAGTTACACATACATACACCCACGTACTTGTTAGTTTGTTGTCTATTTAGTTTTATTTGGTACATTTACGAGTATACCTATAGTTAACAACCCTTGAAAGATAATCATATTAAAGTTGATACACCTACATAAAGATATGATTAAACATTTAGATACCAAAATGTATTTTTACTTGTAAAGGTGTCGCATGACTAAATAAAGAAGTGCGTTGACTAAAAAAGTTTAGGAAAGTGATTAACAAATACCCTTTAGATACATATCTACTACTATTATTCAGATTATAATATAAGCACCTCATGCTGGCAAGAACTGGGTGAAACGGTGCGATAGTAATCTTGCTTTTAGACAATAATATTATGTTAAACAAGAATGGAAAGTGTATTTGATATCATAAACATTACAAAATTTTACAAAGAGACATTTCTGGGTATTTTAAGTCAATTAACAATGATTAAAACTTTTCAGAAATCGTATGTTAATATCAGAGAAAAGAAGTTCTTTATTTCTGTTTACGACATTTCCCACGAGTGGGAAAGCAAGTGGACTAATATTGTATTTGGTAAACATGTAGGTGATTAATTTTTACTTGGTATTTCACAAATATCCGGCCATTAGAACAAGCTGGGAAATTTACAAAAATAATTATATTCTCTATACTATTGCGATATTTTATAAGTATTAAGACCGCTCCCAGAAATGAGGAAGCTAATAGATACATTACTTTCATGTAGTGAATTAGAAAGTTACCCTTTGATTTATTATCCATGGTTAATAACTTTAATTTTATTTTCTATTTATAATACGTGTATGTGCAATGTCCGCTGATGCGGAATGCATGTAATGTGAGTGACCTGATGATGGCGAATGACAAGACGATGTACGTCGCTGCATACTGGAGTGGCAAGGTCTGAAGTCCGGACCCGAAAAGTAAGTAAGTAAGTAATACGTGTATAAATTTACAAAAAATTCAGAGTACACAATGTTAAGAGTTGTGTAGGGAATAATCAAATCATTCCCTTACTGATAATTTGGGTTTCTTTCCAGTCTCTGCATCTCTTTGAGCTTTTCTTCCCAGCGCATCGGCATCCTTGGTTCGTATAAGCTTTCCGAAAAGTGTCAGTCCGTCTCTTTTCAAAGCATCCTTATCCACTTCGTTGAGCTTGGACCTGAAACAAAATACAGTTGTGTGTTAATGAAATGTACTGTATTATAACATGATCAATAGAAAAAAGAAACAACACTTTCATTCGTTCACATCATCATGTCATTTTCTTTGAGGGTACTATCAGAAGACCAAATGCATGCAATAAACATGCGGCTGCCAATAAAAAAGAAACGTTCAGGAGGGGTGGCATATTTCGTCTCTGATTTGTAGATTTTGTACGAATACTTGCCTGCTTTCATAGAGCATCGAAAAGAGTGGGATGTCAATTTATTCTATACCGAAAACTCCATGGAACTACCTACAGTTATTCAAAATATTTCTAAACAATAAGATACCATTATGCTGAAAAGAAAATAGTTAAAATAATGTGAATTATATATTGATTTAACTGTAAAAAAATATCTATAATATATTAACTGTAATGAAATATAAAATTGCATTTTCTATTATTTTTCAAGACATTTTTATATTCCCGTTGTAAGTAAAAATTAAACTTATAAATATCGTCCGTGTTTGATATTAAATTTAAAATAAATTAATAAGAAGCTAAGAGTTTTGGATATTATTGACAAAGTCTCCCCACTGAAGTGACAATAGCCTGGTTATGTAGAGGAAAATAGGATTCAGAAATGGGGGCCACGGGAGGACAAAAGAATTATAGAAAGATCCCAAAAGTGATGAACGAATTGATATTATTCAAGTTATTGAAAAGAAAAGGGTTCGTGTTGTTCGAGAAGAAAATAGAAAAGTTTTGAAGAGGTCTATATTAAGTAGCTGACAGATGAGATCTTGCAGTAAATTAGTAAATATATTGGTGAATTGTTTAGTAACAATCGAGTAGATGGCTTAGTAAAACTATAATAGAATAATTAAAATTAATAAAAATAATTATAAATTTTCAGAAATACAAAACTGACGTAATGAATTATTATTTTCAAAATATGTAAACTGACATTGGGCAATCATTGGTTCGTTGGATGAATGACAACAATTGGATTTCTGTTTTTATTGATTTGTTTATTGTTAATATTGATTCATGTCTGACTATCTTGTTAATATATTTATTTATTTTTATCAATTGACATTTTAAATCCTTATTATCGCTATTATTATATAAATAATTATGTTGAATTATATTTTAGACTATAACTCATCTTATAGCTCATTATCGAATTGTATCTTTCCCCATTTAAATTTAAATTTTCTTTCTTTGACCTGCTGTTATCAGTGGTTTATATACTTAATTACTATTTCATTCTGACACTCCATAACTGACTTATTATATAGACATTTTTTATTGATTATTATTATTTTGATCTTGACGTATGAATTTGTAATGTACTTGTGTGATTGTGTGCGAATGTTTTTTGTTTTTGTTGTTGTTGTTGTTGTTATCTGTCATAATTTATAAACATGTAAAAGGCTCACGCCGTATATGATTGAAATAAATAAATAAATAAATAAATAAAATTCGGTGGTAATAGAGTAAAAAATAAAAAGGAGATTGAAAGATGTTCATTAAATTACTCGAAAAAGAAAAATAGTATTCATAGGTTTATCAAATTGATCGAATGAAGGTGATCGAATTAGAGAAATCTTTATTAAATATTAAACAAAAACTACTACATTTAATGTGTTGCTACATAAGTTATACCTAATTTTATTAGAGATTAGAATGATATTCGAAATTTAGTGACTTCTATCAATTTGCGAGCTGGCTGATATGTCAAAAAGAAGTTTACATTAAATTTCAGAAAAACAGTCCTATTAATTTCAAGTAGATTGTATCAGGGTAAATATTACATAATAAATTTATACGGGTTGAATAAAAATATTGCCTGAAAATAAAATATTTTTGTTGTTCTACGTAGGTACCTATATAATATCAAGTTGTTTCCCCAAGAATCTACATCGTATATAGGTAGCAATAATATGGAGAGTAATATATCAATTGTAACTTTGCTAAATTAAGCTTGATGGATGGATTTATTTATTACACAGTATACAATATAATATGTATGAATGTAATTAGTGCCTTTGAACAATCACCTCTCTCGGAGTAATATAAGTACTTGTATAAAATATAAGCAAATAATTAAATTCCTTCCTGATATGGACTAGAAAGTTGTGATATTATGTTTTTTATACCTATGCATTATATTAATAATAGCTGATATACCTACTGTTACTGTTATGTCTGGCTAAGTAGCACGTTACTAACAAACAGAGGTTAGCATTAATCTATATTTATATCTGGCTTATATAATTTCCAGATGTTAATCTGTTTGCGCACAATAAAACAACAGTTGCCATTTGAAATGTTCTATAATGCCATAATGCAACTAAATTTATACTGTAAAAATATGCCCGGTCCCCCGCCCAGTGACGTGGTAGGGTCGGAGACGCCAACACTGGCATAGTGGTACTAGACCAGAGAGAGTTGAAATACAAATAAATTGTCACCTAAACGGATAAATAGGAGTCATTGGACTCCTGAAATATCCGACAAATAAAGTTATTTCAATTTAAATTTTTACTGATCAAAAATTTGGAGCTTTGATATAATATTGAATAAATGTACAAGGTTTTAGTCAAGAATAAATTTCTTCTAACAATAGACGTGCCTAGTTAGCTAGGATTGTATTTTTAGAGTACAACGTGTGTATAAGAAGTACCTACTAAGTATTTGATATTTTTGTCGTATTAATATTAAAGTCATAATTATGTTTGTGATATCATACATAAAGAGTCATCTTGTGTAGCGTAGTAAAAGAATACCTGGATGAATTTTAAATATTTTCCACAATAAAGAACTTCAGAAGAGTAGAGAATATAACTTATAAAAGAAAAAAACACAATTTTATCAGGGAACATAATTATAAAACGTACAAAAAGAATGTTGAAATTATTAAAGTTCAACTTCATCGATTTTTCCCTTTGAATATTTTTTGTTTTGTTTCTCGTGGAATAATATTATGGAATATTAACACAAAAGATAATACTACATATATTTTTATATTGGAAGCAATAAAATCACATAATAAAAGTATTCATGTGAACTTTATAATGAGTGTCTCCTTTGTTGAGAATTCATCGTACGTATTTTTTCATCTTTTAACTTCCTCTCTCAAGCACACAGGGTGTCGGTTAAAAGGTGGGTTCAATGTGCACACGAGTAAAATTGATATTAGCTATCGCTCTTGTCTGTTTTTGTAATATGAGTATACCATAAAAGTTACTCAAACAGTTAACTAAAGATAAGTGAGTCAAAAAAGTATTAAAATGAATTTAATTCTAACACCTTGGGATCACCAAAAATGGGATGTCAAGTGATATTTATTTATTTATTTTATTCTTCTTGCACATCATCATTCATATAACAAAAGCAGTATACACAAGAAAAAATGTGATGATGTGCAGTGGAGTGATTTCTTCCATCTAACCACGATATGATTAATAATACCTAGCTGGGGTATTTTCTCATTCACAAAATCCGTAGTTTAACTGGTTTTGTGCAAGTACTTCTTTGAAGCAATGAATTTATCAATATAATAATTATATCACAAGTAAGTTAACCATGAGAGTAACTGCCTGAGATTCTATGTATATCCTTACGTGTATATAACGTTCTTTTTTAATGCATAGAATGATAAAAAAATATTATTTTTTTATTTCGAGCGTTTTTATTTAACATTTTTTCATAAGTAATATGTTCAGCTCTTCTAGATATTTGCCATTCTTTTGGATAAAAAGAAACAATCATCTTTTTACGCGATATCCCTTGCATACCTTTCCGAAAATTCAGAGATTTAATACTTATACAACTTCCCTTTTCGGTAATAAATAAAATATATACTTTTTTGTTTGCCACCCATCTGAAAGCCTTAATTTTTGTTGGCACGTAGAGGACAGCTTGCATGTTTATAACATGCAACTGGTCTGCTGGCCACCTCGTTTCTGTTTTTTTTTGTTTAAAAAGATATATCTGGGTTTTGTTATAAACCTAAATACAACTTTATACACCTTTCACAGTAAGCTAAAAGCTTCTGTCGTGAAAGGGGAATTATCCGGCAAGTTTTTTGTTTCACAATAATGAGTGTACAATAGGTATATAAGACACCTAATGCTTTTACCAATGAATTGGTGTCATCAGGGCTGAGTATAAAACAAAGAAAGAAATAATCATCTGAATATATGTACATTAAACTATACAGGGCTGTTGGGTGGAGGTGTTTTGGTATTAAGCGACGAGAAGTTTGGACATTAATAATATCTACTTTGTGAGATAAACATTTGTTAGTTTCCAAAGCGTCTAAAGTATTCAGCGTACGTCCATTACTTTCAGAGTGTAAGACCACTGTATTGGAAACATTGAAAGAATTATCTTTCTCAAAGCAATAGTCTGCCATTTCCAAAAGTCCGGTCAGTCCCCTGAAGGTTCTATGATGCTCCTTAGATTCCTCCCACTTGTTTACTTGATGCCAATTCGTTGGTGAAAGCTCTAGGCGTCTTTATGGTATGCGTTGTATAAACGTTTGTGAAACAAACAAAAATAAACAGTGTTAATTCAATGTTATATTTTCAAATTATTTAAAGCATTGTTTTCTCAATATTACTACTGATATATGAAATTCGATATTATAAAAGTACGAGTTCCTGGCATTTTTCACATCTGTAGATGAATATTTTAAATATACATTTCTTATTATTAATATGAAATATCTGTATATACAGCAATGTATTATAAATGCCTTTTGATCAACTTTTTATAAAATGTTTTTCTGAAAAGTCTTGTATGGAAATGCAACAGATATATTTCAATGCATTACTTCATATTATTTTTATTTACGTGATAGTTGAAATGATTCACGTGACATCTTGAGAGCGTAAAGAAAGAATAATAATAAAAAGAAAATATAGAACATGGAACGTAAAAGGTTTGCAACTTTTACTTAAGATCTCTCTTGTCTAACCTTTTTTAAAAATAGATGTAAAACATCCAAAATATAAAAGACATATAGATTTTCGTCATAGAATATTCTGAGGTGTTACGTTAGTAACATATATATGTTAAATATTGATATTTGTTGTACAATATATTCCGTTCACAGTCATTCAGCGACACATACACACATTTTACTAGTTCACTGCACATTGATGATATACATATATGTATTGTAGTAATGTTTTTAGAATTTATGTGTTTTTATTTGGAAATAAATTGTTGAAATAAAAACTTTTTGAATTTTGAAATCGATCTATCTTATATTCTCATAGACACTTTCTACAACAAGTGCAGACACTGACGCATATTATATTGTCACACTTCTAGTATCAATAGCTAAATAATAACTTGTAATAATAACAAAATACTGTAACTAAGCATTGTCATGTTGGTAATAAGTTTCATTATATTTATTTACTCAAGTAAACAGATACCAGTTGCTCGTATTTATGAAGAAGAAGAAGAACAATAATTAGTCTTACGCATCACAAGAGGAAGCAACTTTCGAAATAAAAGATGTATGGTAAAAATAATAAAAAGAAGGACCATTGATATAAAAATCATTATCCCTATCCACAGCAGTTGAAGAAGTATGGAAGGTATAGTAGGAGTACTACATTATTTAATTTTATAAATAGGCACTTATTCTAGTTTGAAAAAATAAAATCTCTTTTAAAAAATGTTCTTAAATTGTCACACACAGAGAAGGAAAAATTTATAAATTTCTTTATTTGTCTCAAAGAATTATAAATTCGCTTAGAGACTACAAAATACAAGATAAGACATAATAATATAATTAAACAAATAAAAATTTAGGTGTATTTATCAAGAATATAACATTGCAGTGCAAAACGCATTAATTTTAATTACCTTGGAAATAACATCATCATCCATGAGCTGTTGATCCTGAAGATTACTATACCATCACGGCATATCCCACAAGTGGGGTAGCCAGCAGATCAGCTGCACGTAAGATTCATGCAAACTGTCCTCTTCGTGCCAATATAAAATCAAGACATTCAGGATGGGTGGCAAGCCTCATCGCTGAATTTAAGATGTAAAATGTCTTATTTTTTTCGAACACCTGCCTTTTACAGGACACTCGAAAACTTACGCAGAAGAGTGGGAGACCAATTCTTTACCGGGTGCTCCACGGGATACTCCTGAAGATTGTGTGCAGTAAAAAAGTTTTAGTGATCTTTTGAACTTTCTTAAACTCTTTATGGATCTTATTTCTTCAGGTAATGCGTTGTACAGTTGCATTCTTTGGAAATCCAAATTCCGTTTTCCATAGTTTGTCCTCACGTTGTTTATGACAAAATTGGAACAACACCTAGTATTGTAAGAATGTGTTGTGTCGTGTTATATCAATGGTTGTGTCACACGTAGTGAAATTCATTTTTATCTTCACAAGTCCATTTAACACTTTAAATATCAATAGGGTTGATTCGTACTTATATACGTCTACCATTTTTGCAATATTTGTTCCACAGTAAAGATCAAATGTCGGTGTTAGTCTATCAAGGCTATACAATGCTTTTATTGCTTTATTCTGTGCAATCTGTAGCTCATCAATGATCGTTTTGTTTGCATTACCCCAAACGCCATTCAAGTATGACAGATGCGAATGAACAAAGCTAAAATACATTTGTTTTTTTTTTTATATTTTCCGGTATCAAGCGTGATATTCTAAACAGCGCCCCAGTTATAGGTGCAATTTTGTCTTTTACCATTTTTGCGTGAGGTTTCCATGTAAGACATTCATCGAGAGTAATGTCCTTTTAAAAAACTTCTCGATTCGAATTACCGTGTGTTGTAGTTTTTTTTTGTCAGTGTTGTGCATTGTGTTGTGCCCTTAATTTACTATTAACGATTTTTATTCAATACTTGTGAATTATTTATTTGGTTATTTCATTTAGTTTGCTTTATTCAATTGTTTAATTTAATTTGTATACATTTTAATCCTTTTTCCATAATAATCGTAAGTGATGCAGTTTTTATTAATTATATCTCTGTACCATATTTTAATTATTATTTTTATTACTACTTTGTAACATATTTTTGAACACGCAATATTTATATTTCTAGCAAAATTATTACTTTTATATACATTTTTCAATTAGGTACATATTCCTACAGGGAGAAAAAGGAAGAGTTCAATTAGTATTAAAAAGTCAATATGAAAAATATATATATATATATATATATATATATATATATGCGAAGTTATTTTTTTCGTATAAACTGGAATTTTTTCACCTACGAAAGTGTTAATATGATGTATTTTATACGATAGGTATGATTTTAATCGCAATATATGCATCACTTGCAGGGTAGAGAAGAGAGTATTAGGTAATCCGATGCTTACGAATCGGCTTTGGCTGGCTTAAGCGCTTTATACCATGGCAACGTTCACCAATTCCACCTATATCTCTTATGCTTCTCTCATATCAATCTTTTTCAGAGCGGGTGACTGCACTCATCGCTGAAAAGCGACTTCGTCCAGCCAACCGCACCTACTGGGATTCGAACCCACCACCTCCGTGTTACGAGTCAAATACTCTAACCATTAGGCCACGGAGGTATGTGGGTAGCCGGAGAGTATTGTTATAAGTATGTATCGGAGGTATGTATATATATATATATATATATATATATGCGATGCTCCTCGCATACTGGATTTGATGTTGTGTCGGCCATTATGTAAGATGGTCCTGATGAGACACATGCGCCAATGTCGAAACATAACATCCCTTCGACAAATGCAAACTGCATATTCCGGTGACGGGCCAAGCCTCGTTCCGTATGCAAAGGCATGAGCCAAGTCTCTGCCCGACTGTACGCAGTGAAATGGAGTAAAACCTTCACCTTCATATATATATATATATACAATAATAATAAGAACACTTTATTGATCAGAAAAAAACAATCATGAGCAATTGGCGAGCTTATATATATATGATATCTTTCAACAGACATCTGCGATCACTTTAGATCTTAATACACATCCTTTAACGGATAGAGAGAGAGAGTATGGGTGTTTCCAATGCTTACGAATTGGCTTTTGGCTGGTTTAAGCATGCTTTACTCTAGAAACGTTCACCTATTTCCACCTCACTCTTTTTATATCTCTCATATTACTCTCATAATCTCTATTTTTATATCTCTCATAGTAATTGTTTTATAGTTAATCTTGACAAATTTTAAGAAAATAACAAAAATAGCTCATTATTTGACGTAGTAAATAAACTCTATTTGGTTTTTTATTTATATAACTTAAATGTTAATTTCATAGTTACGATGTCTTCAAAGTAGAACAAAACCAACTTATACAACACTATGTAAAACATATTATTGAGTATTATACACATACATTGTTCGGTATTTACTCGTTGTAGTAGCTATATAATTATTATATATTTGGAAACGTTAGTGGAATCGATACTCATCCAATGAACGGTATAGTGTCTGCTTTTACATAAATTAATACTATGAATGTGAAATATTAGTAGATACGAAAAGAATCCATCATGCAGATAGTACCAGTAGGTACATACTCGTATTCTAAATGTAGGTTTTCCATCGATATTACATTTATGTTCTTTGTAACATTTCACATGCGATGGTAATGGTTTATTTATTTATATAGGTAGTTAATAAAATAGACGCACGTCCAACACTTTTTATTCGAAATAACTTTGGTAATATTCTTGGTACTTCAATTTATGTATTTGTGAATGGTATAGTTGAGATTTTCAGAGACATAAAAAATAATCAGAATTTGTTGAATGACAAGTGCACACAAAATAAGCTTAACTTTAATTTAACGAAGTGTCGGGTTGTTCGCTTTTACACAACCAGATCACTAGATCAAATAACTTTTGAATATTGTTCAATCGTTAAAGATCTACGAATCATTTTCTATGGGCATTCGAACTACAGTTTCTTCAGACTTATAGACTACTTTTTGTATTCCATGTGAGACCTCTCTTCGAATATAATACGACTACATAGAATCTTGATTGTGCCATCCACAATAATAGTGTACAGAGGGTGCAGAGGAAGTTTCTGAGACGGATTAATTACAAAAAGGGAATAACGTGTTTGACATTATCCACTTGCTTAATGATTCATAACTCTTAATATATTTCTTAATTCTATGATGTGTATATATATGATCTACTTAATTATGTATTTTTTGTTGTCCGTCTTCAATTACAACGTAAAAAAGGTTTGCGCCGTATGCCGTAATAAATAAATAATCAATCTCACAACGAATTGTTACTCTGTTAACTTTGAAGTTCAACATTTTTCTCATTATACCTACCCACTTTGTTTTCAGATAAGAATCCTTAAAGGTTTATATTATTTTAAACTTTTAAATAAGTCTCTTTTTATGTATTTCATTATCAGACTATTGGTCCACTAAAAATAAACTAGAGTACAAAAATGTGTATTTAAAAAAAATACTTGAGAATGAGTTATTACATTTTATTTAAATTTAATTTAAAAACTTTATGACGTAAATTGATTCAGTTAAAGGTAGTTATAGCCCAGACTTATTATAAATAGCTGGGTGTAACATAATATATTATTAAAATATTACTACATCTTGGTAAAAGTATATAAAGGTAGAATAAGTGGTCTACGGTCGAACATGCTCACAGAGGACGCCGTGCCGTTGCATAAATAATTAGAATAAAAGATTATTACCACAGCAAATTCTAAGTAGTAGCAAGATACTTCATACACATTATTATAACAAAGGTTTAATCCGAGCTTTTCCTGTGTGTTTTATTCATCCGCTCAATTGTTTGTATAATAATACATATGTTTTATCGTACAGAGTTCACGCTTAAACTTCAAGAGAATATTATGTGCATACCGAATTACAATTAGTTTACATAAAATTAATTTAAGTACGTGGAACAAAATAAACGTTGATTACTTATTAAATACTTCCAAATCCAAAATAATTCAACTAAACAATATTATTTAAATCTTTTCCATTTGTTTCTCATCACAATACGTTTCTTTAATTATAATTTCAGTAACAATGTATTATTACGTTTATATCCATTTTGATAGCGTGTCTATGTATGTATATGTCAAGCAATGTAATCATATTATCGTGATTTAAATTTTTAAGAAGTTTTACTCCCAAAAAAATTACGAGAGAATAAATAGTTTATTTTTTTATCATTCTGGATTTTATAAAGCATCTTTTGTTATCTTTATATCCAAAATTGAATAATTCTCTTATGATTGATTTAGTTGTCTTAGAATGCTAAAATGTTAGAATAAAGTTTCTTCCTTCGGAATTTCCTTTTAGAGAATTCAATATGGTGTGATTCCAGAGAAAACTTAGTTCTGTTTGTTGTATTGAGTGGTATAGAAAATTGAAAAGTTTACTTGAAGTGTTTATATTGTAATAAGTAGCAGGTGTTATTGTATCATTTTATAAAGTGCAAATTATCGTCGAAGTCTCAAATAACAGTGATTATTTAGCAGACGTGTCAAGTTCAGTTAGCAGATTAATCTATCAATTCAGTTATTGTACTTGTTGATGTTCAGTAAACCTGTCAATTGTTAATCATTGTCATACTTGATTATATTGAGTGCCGTAATCATCTTGAATCATACTGTTATATGCTTTACACAAGCAATGTTTGTATTATATTAAGTGCATTGATCACAATTCAAAGAATAACACCTTTATATGTATGCACTATAGGAATTTGTATGCAATGACACTTTCATGTTTTACATAAAGTTTATTTGATTTTGTTTCTACATACATCAAAGCTAATGACAGAGTGTAGGTATATGGGATTATAATACATTAATTGGCTAATAAATAATCAGTGCTTGAAAATTAATATACGTAGAGAAGAGCTGGGGAAAATAAAAACATTTCAATGAATCCATTAAGTATTCAGATAATAATAAAATTTACATTTGATTATTTGTTGACATGAAAAAATTCAAATAAAGGGCCGTATAATAATATGATGGATAATTCACTAGCTTATTTTCTGTTTAGTTACTAAATAAGTAATAATAAAATCAGAGGATGTTGTCTATTTTATGCCATATTTTAATAATTAAGGTGATGTTCTTTGTCATGGTTTCATGTGTAAAACAACATTAAGTAATCTCATGCAAAAGTTGATAGTTAAAATAAGGTTAAGGTATTAAAATTCTTATAATTATAACTGTGACAGTGACAATAGCGAAACTAATGAAAATTGTCTACGGACACCGAAAGTGATCACTTAATTCTATGTCTATGTAATAAAATTTAAATTTTACTTACATTTCAACGGTTACTCTTACCAGCTTAATCTATTATTTTTATTCTTTCAACTTTTATTCACATATGTAATATTGCTCAAGAAAGAAAATTCGCGTTCGTATTTTATGTTAATTTTATTCTACAGAATGTTTCCTTTACGAGCGTAGAGTTTTCTATTTATTTTCAATATAATAAAATAAAAACATGGCAAAATTACAAATTTAATCAGTAGGATATTATAAGAAAATGTTACAGCGAAAAGTTACATTAGCTTAATGTACTAGTACATTTATGCAAAGTCTGAAAGCTCAAAAAATCCGAGTATAAGTAAGTACCCACTTTCTATTTATTAGTCATTTAATTTATAAAAAAAAACAACATTGATATTAAATTTTAATTTGAAGATAAAATTTGTATGATGCGTTTATTCACTCTATTATTACGCGACATGATTATATAAAGAGTTTTTCACTATGTGTGAAATTTTAAGAAATTAGCGACCGGTTTCAGCTGATTAGTATCATTTACGAGTAGATTGAAAACTTTTTCAATATTTATATAAAACGTAAGGAAAACTCGATTAAAATCTCTGTTTGAGGAATCATCCTCGATCATCTTGGTTTGAGGAATCATCCTCGACCAGCTTGATTTGGGGAGTCAACTTAGAATGTTCTGTGAGGTTTGTTGAAGATTGAAAGTTCAATAGGGAGAAGATGTGCCAACCGGGCTCTCAACCACCAGCTATTGAATGAATTAATATTACTTTGGGCTGATATGACTTTTTTCAATTTCACCGGAAGATTACAAAATAATATTTTCGCTTGCCATATATACATTTTTTTTTGTCAAAGCTTTATTTTCTTAAATAATAATTAATCTGACGCTCAAAGTACTCAAAAATATATATTAAAAATTAATACGGTGCATAATAAAATCCAAACTTTTTTTGAACTACGAATATTCATATAACTGTTTCTTTATTCAAACTATTATAAAGCGTAATGTATATTATCAAAATATTGAATTGCTCGTATTGTCACGATGATGGTATCTATTGTAGGTAATTGCTTCAATGTGATTAGTTGTTCAAAGTGAACAGTTTGTATCCAGAATAGAAACACTACAATAGATTGATACTTCTGTATTAACTATGAATAACAATAGCTAGGACAGAATAACAATTATAATATGTACCTACCTATATAATATTATGTTGTGTAGTGATGGTTCACGTTCATGTTGCGATATGGTTGAATGTAAGCAACAGTGGGCAGGAATTGTGTTATGTTCGTAGTACTTATAACCATGAATGTAGTTTAACGTAATATTAATAATATAATGTTGTATGTAGTTTGAGTTTACGGTTGTATGATAGTAAAGTCAATTATTGTATGTTATATAAATGTAGGTACACATCAGGGTGTAAACTGTTATGGCCAACATTTATCAACATGGACGGCTTCTGCATTTTGCGCAAAAGTGCAGGAAAAAAATTACCTTTTTTTTAAAAAATTAGAGTTTATCTAATAAAATTGTTTGATGTAATTGCATAATAGTAACATATTATGTATGCATGTTTTTTTTAATTGTATATGAAGTAATGTTTTGTTTATTTGTTATTTCATGTATGGATAGTTTACAGTGCAATATTTGCTTACTATAAATATGATTGTTTATAATTGTAGCAAATTAATGGTTTTTATGGTGTATATTTTTTTGTGTATATGATTGATATGTTTGTGAGATGTTTGCCCTAGTACAGGGTGTACCTACATAGTTGGGCAGCATCAATTTAGTATAATATTTAAATTTTAGCTATTAAGAAATAAATAAAAGTCTATATAATACACGGACAATTTCAACAGATCGCGGTAGTCCCAAACTAAAAGTTGAATCTTGATTTATGGATACTAACGCAACGACACAAATAAATATATAAATTTAAAAAACACATGTGCACATAGTATGTAATTATAACGCTATTTTAAAGCACTGCTATTGTTACCATGTGCTTTAAAATGGAAAGGGTACCATTCCATATTTTAAATATTTCTAACTAACCAGCTGGTGGAAAAGGTCAAACGAAAGTATAGAAATTAGCCGGTCACCGATCGTAAGGCTCCCACGCAAAAGGGCGCTCGTTGATTCTACACGGTCTAATGTTATTTAATTAGTGAGTAGATTAACTGAAATAATAAATATTAAAACTTTTATAATTGCCAAGTGCTTTAAACATTAATTTATATTAATACCTACTAATAATACCGTACCGATAACGAAATGAAAAGAGTTTCAAAATGTATTATTATTTCGTATTTTAAGGCTTACGTTAATTCCAGAAGCGCCTCTGACGACTGTTGAGTACTACATACATTGACCTTAGATGAATTCAATTATGCCCCTGAATAGATTCACGTAGAAACTACATCGTACATCGTAGATAGACATGCAGTAGTTGCCTAAAAGCTTGCTAGTCAGTTAACCATTAACGAAATTAGGAGAAATTTACGTAAATATTATCCTCTTAGAGAGGCTTAGTTATACCTAATTATATTGTAGAGATGGGGATATACTATTATAACAAACAAAATGTAGGCGGACACATTTAAAAATTAAATCTTTTGTATCAAAATAAATACTTTGGCCTTTAGATATAATATTACTCGCTAGTAAATATCCTTTATTTTCAAGGGTTTATAAACTACTTAGCATAGTCAGTATTATTTTTTGCACTAGCAATTTACTAAAAATGGAAATAATTCCCGTTGGTCACTATCTTATGAGGCATTTTTTTATAGGAATGTCAAGCTTTTTGCAAAGTCAGAGAGCATATTTATTTTTGCTTCAATTAAGTCAAAGAGTGCACGGTTGTCTTATTATATTTATCTTTAATTGTGAGTTAGCGCCTAATATGCGAGTATATTATGTACATAAATAGGTACTTTTCTTGGTTAATACATCGAGAAACAACTAACAAAGTTTATCCATAGGGAGGGCGTCTACTTGCTCTAGAAAGATGTTAAATCCTCAGAAGGTTAATGGTATATTAGGTATGAATATTACCAAGATTAAAGCTTTGTTTATCTACTTTACCTTAATGCTTCCATCATACTTATATTCTTTTAGAGATCTTTTGGCTTTATAGAGACCCGCATATCATGTTTATTCCATATTATAATAAATCTTGTATTACTATTCTTTCTATTCCCTTTTGTGTTAACTACAGTGTGAGTTTAATGAACCAAGATTTTTTTTATTCAAACATATTATTCGTGAATACTAAAAACATTATTACCTACTACGTAGGTATATAGGTACACATTATTTTCTCTACTGAAATTTATGTGTTTCAAGACATTAAAAATAGATAGGATCTATTGCGAAATTAATTAGTATGTTGATACTTGGGAATAAGAATATAATCCTTAGGCATCCACGATATAATTTATAATTTGCTGTATTGATATGAAAAGGCAAATGAAAATATTATTATTAATATGAGAGAGAGAGAGAGGTGGTTTTATGTACGCGTAGTAAAAGATCCTTTTACAATTTTACGATATTTGCAACATATTGATGATTGCTACTTAGCAATATTTTGTTTTATACATACGATCTGATGAAGTTTAAAATCTCCATCATTATTACTCGTTTAATACTAAGTACAGCGTACTGCTTTTCACTCATACAAGTCTAGCATAGTATCACTACTATTATATATCTAAAATGCTTTCAAATATTAAGATGCAAAGCATCATTCATGTTTATAAACATCTTTATCATAAATATTTTTGTTAAATAAAATACTTAGAAGACATAAGATGTAGAAAGAAAAAGTATCAATTTTGTTATTAAGAAACACGCTCAAAGGATGCACGTTTCCAGAGAAGGTATTAATTTTTCAGTTATATATGTAATACAATTGGTATCTTTTTAAGAGCTAGTAACAATCATACACATTAAATCATACATACAAAAAGACTCAAATTTTTATGGTACTACGTAGTAGATAATCAAGTATATAAACTCAGAAATATATTTTTATATGAAAGTAAAAGTGTACACATGGATAATTATTATAGTAGTTAAGTTCTTAGTTTTCAAACTACAAGTAGGTACCTAAGTTCTTCAGCCATACATTTTACAAATATGTAAGTTCTAGCAGTTGTATTTCAATTTGTTATAGAATTGTTGTTCTTATGTTCTTTAATTCTTCTTTGCATATTTTCAAAGTTCCCGTTCACTTTATTGTTGTTGTAATTGTAATTACAGTATATTTATATCATGTTGTATAAAATTATTACTTGTTTCATTATATTTTCCTCGTGACTATTCAACCTTATTTCAAGTACAATTCCACAATTATTAACGTATGTTTATAGTTTAACCATAAAACTCTTTGAATACTTTGTACTGAAATACTTGTTATCAATAATGTGTTAGAATAATGATAATAAATAGCTAGATAATTTAAATGTTTTCTTATGATAAAGTTATTTTTTCGCTATAAATAATTTTTACATTCAAATCAAAGATATTTTTACAATTAACCATTATATTAGGTGAAAAATGTAAATTTTACACTTGAAATTATCATATTTATAAGGTTTTGAAAAGACAACGTTACCTTATTATTTAGTTCCTCAGCCGGAACATGAACTCCCATCCCATCTATTTTGTGAGGTTTGATTTAGTCCGATTAAGCTCAGTTGGGTTGCGAATTTAAGTCCCGATTGGTGAACTACTAAATAAAGTGTATTTTCTAAGCTTCAGATGATAGTCCCATGTTTTAAATATACACTATTACTACAACTATACCATAACGGCTTATTCCACTTAGGGTAGCCAGCAGACCAGCTGCACATTTGTAAATTGAACACACGAAACTACCATACAAGGCTTAGAAAAGATAACGTCAGCTCATTTGGTAGTGCCCCGGACGGGACTTAAACCCGGAATCCCATCTTGTCGCGAGATGTGCATTGTCTAATAAAGCTACCGGGCGACTTGCCAGAGGCTCCGATATCTCTCTTATAAACCCCAATGACAGCTTCATGTGTAGGTATTGTTCTGGGATGTCTGTTTTCATATGGAAACTATTTTACAAACTCTTGTCTTTTACAAGATACTCAAAAACTTACGTGAGAGAGAGAGAGAGAGAGAGAGAGAGAGAGAGAGAGAGAGAGAGAGAGAGAGAGAGAGAGAGAGAGAGAGAGAGAGAGAGAGAGAGAGAGAGAGAGACCAATTCTATGCCGGGTGCTCCACGAAATTTACAACATTTATATTTTTTTCACTACTTCATCAGTAGGTAGGCTATTACAATATATAATTAAACAAGATTAGTATGTATATGCTAAACACCGACACAGTGAATACATTAGTATATAGTTCACACTTCAACTTCTTTGTTTGTGTTCAATTTTTCTAATATTAAAAATGTAAAATGTAGAAAATAACATGTTCGACATATTCATAGAATATTATGAATATGAATTAGCTTACCTTGTTGTATTCGAGGCCATAGTCAATAAGGGTTTTTAATATAGGTAGGTACGATATGATTGTAGCGTTGCAGAATATTTCACATTAATATTTACGACTACATTGTCAAGCCGTGGTTAACACATATAAAAAGCATACGTATATTTACCGTAAATTTAATACTTGACGATATACTGAAATTGAGAAATGTTCGGTAGCCTGATGAGAGTTTCGAATTTTCAATCGAAAGACCCGGGTTTGATTCCATCCACTGCCGACTCACTCCTTTTTGACCCACGGGGGTGTCAGGGGTGTGTTTAGGTTTATTCAAAATCCAGGTTCATTTTTTAAAAAAATACAAGATCATAAGATTGCTGAAAATTATTGCACTCTCTAGGCTCAAATCCGTATCACAATTATTTATTAATTGATTTTTGTTCATTGATTACAAACAATTTTGCGCAAAAATACATTTTACTTTATACATAAGAGATATTTGGTGTGGTATTTAATATCAATGGACTCTGATTACCTAAATGCAACATAAAACTTGAAATATTATACTGGTTTATTGACAACAATAATATCTAGAAAAATGTTATGTGCTACATAATGGAGATTATATTTAAAACCAGATACAGTTCCATTTATTTGTAGCAGTTTGCTGTTCACAGATGTTGTTCTTGAAATTTTATTAATAAGAACTTATGGCGTAGTCATTGGCATTTACGACATGAGTTTGTGTATTATTATTAATTCTATGTCTTACGTTTTGTAAAACTCGTCAGTTTACAAAGAGCGTCATCATTTTACAAAACGCCGAGAGCATATTTAGATAAATAAATGTATTGATTTTATAAGTCATGAGATGATAAGATACGGAAATAGATTCACAATAAGCCTGAGTACGCTTTCGGCATTTTGTCAAATGATGACGCCGTTTATAAACGGATGGATTCTACAAAACATCGATGATATATTAATAATACTTGTGAATAAAGATGAGACGCACTAACAATAATAAATTAAAGGGAGGATAAAAAAATAAAATAAAAGCATAAATACATAAAGCGGTGACCTTTAATGTATAAAGTTACTTAAAAATAAGTACCAATTTTTAATGTTCGTATAAAAGGAACGTTAGCGATGAGTAAAAGAGCACAGGTTGACATTTTAGTATGGCTGTTTCAGAGTGTGTTTCCCAACAAGAGATTTGTTACGTAGCTGTAGTTAGGTAATTATGTGTATAGAAGTAGAGTCTTCATTTTAGTAGCTCACAACTACAATATAAAACATTCGTTTTGAACCATTGTCACATAATACTTAACACATCAATTATTTATTTATTTATTTCTTACACAAACAGTTTAAATTAACAAATATTAACAGTCATATTTTTCCAGAAAACAAACCAATCAAGGTCCCGCAAATTACCGAAGCGTATGACAAACTCACCCTACTTATATCAAATGCAAAAATCAAAACAAACCTCGTGAAAATAAGTAGCTTAAAATTACACTACAATAGGATTTATAAGAATATATAATTATTTAATAAAACTGATTTTGAACTGTCTCTCACTCAGGTATTCATAGTGAAAATGTTTCTATTATATAATTAGTTTAGTGAAAAGTTTACTTAACTTGTGTGTATATCGGAACATATGTATTATTAATAACATATTGTAAAGTTTTGCCATACACTTCCTCTGTATATTTTAAAGAATCAGATGTTCAGTACAATTTACGATAATCAGAGTGAACGAATTGTATCTATTTTGTTTTATACATAAAACAACTGTATATTCTTTTCGTGAATCATTCAAATTCGTACACAAAAGTTATTATATGTATTTACGTACGTACACAAATTTATGGCCACTTCTGATGGATGCAAAGTAAATATTTATTTTTATAATGAATTTAAAAACAATATTTATTTATTTTCATACTAAATATACTACAAACAAAACAATTCCTTTTTCCCCCAGACGGCAATATTCACATACAATTACAGTAAATTGACAAACAATGTGGATGAGCATCTGTGCCCGAACAAGATAGGAGATAAAAATTATGTGATCGGCACTATACCTCACTGTCAATTTGAAATGTTATTGTAGATTTTTCTTTTTCCTTTATTTCTTTTATTTCTAATAAATAAAAAATGGAAGTGTGTTCTGAATATAAAATAGAATATGTTCGCGATTCTCGTGTATTCTTTTATCAAATTACTGCTATTTAGTCTGGGAAGATAGTTATACACACTTGTAGGTAGTTATTTGAGAAGAGAAAATTCTTCAAAGAAATTTCTCGAGAACGAGAAATTTCTCCGAGAATTTCTCCTCTGATGGAAGAGAAATTTCTCTCCATAATTTTTCTTAGTGCTATTATGACCTTTCGCCCAGTACACTTCGCAGCCAACCTGATTGATCCAAAAATTAGTGGGGCTGATTAAGGCCCAAATCAGAGGTTATTAACACTTTTTTCCATGTACGTGCCTGCAATTTTTTTTTCTTAAATATGGGCATATGGGGCGTCAAACATCAAGATTTTTCATCAGTTATTAGCACTTTTTTCTATATGTAGGTACCTAACATTTCTTTGTTTCCATAATTAATTGTAGCCATATTGGTGATAAATTGTCTGAACATTTGTACATTGATTGATTGAATAAAGTATTAATTATTATTATACTGTTAAATAAAACATAAAAAAAATTCTCTACTTCGAGAAATTTACCGAGAAATTTCTCGGTAAATTTTTGGAAAATTATTTCTTGAGAATTCCACAACACTACTTGTAGGTAGTTAATGTTTTGTGTAATACTGAATTTAATTTTAAAATTTAACTCGGTATTCATCCCATGAAAGCATCTCCCACAATTAGGTAGCCAGCAGACCAACCGCATATAATAACACACGAGTAGTTCTTTTCATGCCAAGAATGAAATGAGTCATTCAGAATGGTTGGCACACTTTATTTCTGAATTAATTTTTTTATTCACGGACATTATTCGTTTTAATAGAATAAATATTTTCAAATAAATTGGCAAGTACGGGTTAATGTGTTGCTGTATTGCTTTAAAGTAATTATAGGGCAGGTAGTGTAATACATATTACTTATATCCTTGTTCTACTCCTTCTATTACCGTGTAATAAAGTATAATAAAATACTAAAAATGTTTACTAATTGTCTCCAATTAAATTGAAATATTTGAAGGTAAATTGACTGATCTTTAATTACAGATAAATTAATTGATCTAATAAAATTCAAATATTTGAACAAGTCCTTAATATAAACGAATTTATATTAAAAAGGTTTAATTGTCCCAATTCGAGCGGCGTCTCAAACAATAGCAAATAATAAAATATTCAAGAAAGAGTAAAATAGAAAGAGGTGATAAAGAACAAAAGGAATTATAAAGTCTCAATAAGTTATTGGATTTTACAATAATAAAGACGCCTTGTGAAGTTGAATACATTAAGTTTGAAAATTAAGATTTATCATGACTTTTTTGTTACAACGAATTTTCAAAATGATTTAATGTGGTTAATTCTTATAGGAGATGCATAGAAAAACAAATTAAATATAAATTCTATTTGATTTTATTATTCTTATGTTAATTAACTTTTACCAAATTTTATTGAATAATTTATTTATATTATGTGCATATTAATTTGTTTATATTGTTTTGAATTATGTATTTTTTTCTTAGTTACTCCTACCTTGTTTAAATTTACTTTAATGTACTTTTATGTCTGTAAGAAATTTTAGGTTTTAAATTCATTCATGAGGTATGTTATTACCCGCGTATGTTTTTTACGTGCGGTAAATTTATTTTCTCCCCCATTTTTGAGAAATGTCGTGATGGTATGGATAGATATATATCACTGATATACTATGTGACAAACAGCGAAAGTACTTATACAACTTTAGAATAACGCGCTATTTATAATTATTATACTGCGACTTCTTACTATCTCTTCAAAGTGGGCGGTGTTCTTAAAATTTGTTTTCAAAATACAATAGCTGAAGTTAAATGATTTCATATCATTAATATTGAATTACCTTCAGTGAAATGTTCAAGTATTCAAAAATATATTAGTAATATTTCAAATAGAATGTACTATCCAACTTTGAGTGATACAAAAATAAAGTTCATTTGAATAAAGTTCACTTAAGCCAGCCTAGAGCCAATTCGTAAGCGTTGGGACACCTTTCTCACTTCTTCCGATTAGATTTTACACAATGTTGCATTGTGTAGACATGGTTTTCCAGTCGAGGTTTTTGATTGGTTTTTTCATCTGCACCCAAATCCGGTTAAACAATAAAACAAATTAGTAAATATTCTAAACATTCATTTGGATGCTCCGACCAAGCAATAGCTTGTGACGGTAGATATGGAATTCACTAATCACAATGCTGCATTATGGATTTTTCCCATCACTTTTCCTGAATGTTTCAAGAGCAGAGTTTCCATATCATACAGACTCTTATCTATCATTCATGCCGAAGACCATTTGGTTAAAAAATCTTAGTTTTTAGATTTCTTCTGTTCTCACTTCTTATCGTTTTCCACGGAAACAAAAGGTATTCAGCTAACAGACATTGCTCAATTTTCTTTTCCAATCTGAAATAATTTTTTAAAGATGTTTCTAAAATGTCAGTCGCTCGAACTTCACCCGTTTGAAAATCTTTGAAAATCAGAAAAATTTGCGAATATTTTTGGCCTTAAAGCTTGCGATAGTGAAAAGTCAAGTGATTAGTTCACGAATCATATTTGAGGTATCTTAGGTTCTCACAGATCAATTAGTATAATTTTCAACTTTATATGTTGTGAAAGAATTTTAAATTTATAAAGACAAAGTTAAACTTTTGTTGTATTTATGTTTAAAATGTACTCGTATTCATATTATAATAATATCATTTTATTTCACTTGTGAATAATTTAGCATGCACTTACGTTATGTTCTCACAGAGAGATTTAAGTAGAATATAATTCTATAGTATAGACGTAAGCGCTCGTGTAAAACTTACTCGAAACAAAAACACATGTCCTATTTTCGTTTTGTGAATCTATAATGTCTGCTTTAAAATAATACTCACCCTGCGACATGCGACCGCAGACAATAATGACGTGAATAATCGATTATTCAACGCTTACAGAAAATTGTAATTTAAATTTATATTATTCAGTAATCGTTCAATGCAGACTATTATTAAATTTTTACCTAGTGGCTTATTAAGTAGGTAACTATCGTGTTCAATTGCAAGAAAGGTAAGAGAAATGATTAAATACCTAACTTTTCATGTTACAAATATAAAGAGATAGGTATATCGATTATCAGTTCGATCAATTCATCCGAATTTGATAAAACATCGACCGCAGTTTCGAATATTAAATTTAAATTCGATTGTTTCCATTGCTATCACAAACTTGAATAACAAACTGTTACAAATGTAGTTAGTTATATACACTATGGTTTCAATAGAGGGCTTAGGTACTTTAAATTGATCATGCTGTCGCTTTGATTATTTTTTCACAATTTGCTATAGGAATTTATGACAACAAATTTCTGCTCTCCCACTCCCGTCATCAATATTTTATTTGGTGTACGAATTTTAAGTATATCACTAAATAATCATTTTTGTATTATAATTTTTAAAAATGATCAGTTTTGCTAGGCAAGCGGTGTTTTTTGGGTACATGGTGAGCGCGCCACTGATTACTTTTATTATCATTATTATTAAACACATGCGCTAACGGATCAAGAAGACTAATGATGCATATAATCTAGTTTAAGTTACTTCAACCATTTATGTAACGTTCGTGTTATTTTAATACAAAGTTTTACTAAGATAGACATTATTATTGTTACATAATTAATCTTTGAATCTTCTCAGATTTTACGTATAGTATCATTGATATTCTCAAACCTACTATCGACCATGGAATGACTTTATTTATTTACGATATAATTAATTATTCATTACATAATTACAACAAATAGAGAGGACTTCAGAAGGAAGCTGAAGAGACACCTTTACGCCTTTTTCCTGGGAATTTCAATATGCATATGACCTTTGGTCATTTTATGAATAAATAAAATCTAAACCCAATTCCAAAGCAGTGGAAATACCCTTCTCCTTTTCTCTCTACTCTCAGAGGGAGTTGTATTTATATTTATATCCAGGTTATAAAACGAAAAAGATAACCATAAATCACACCTATCTTGATTTGAATTAATTGTTAAACATTTGTCTGTTCATTTTTGTTAACTGTTTTTTATTTATTTATTCCAAAACAGTAAATATTAACAAACAAAATATCAACATTATGGAACATATTCCCCACTAGATTAATCTACCGACATATCTATGTCCTGGGTCGATAAAAAAAAATTACAACTTATATCGTCTTTTAGTGTACAATCACGACATCTCCGAAATTGAAAATGTAGAGTACCTAATTTGTGATGTTAAATGAACACTGTTTTTTACTGCACATTTGAAAAGGTTTAAAAATATACTTTATACAATAGCAATATCTTCATACCATACTAGAAATAACATTGAAAGATACCTTTATTCTGTATCTAGTAAAAATAATATTTTTGTTTGTCTAAAAAATATAGAAAATTTCATAAGAGGTACGTTTGAATAAGTTCTGTTTGTTTATGTAAGTTTATCAGATTATATAACGTAGGTATATCAACTGCACGTTTGTTCAAAACCAACTCCATACTACTAATTTGATCATTTCACGTGTTTGTTTTATTATTTTCTATCAGAAACCATCGTAAATATTCCCGTGTGTCACAAGGGACTTGAGTGTTATCGGTAATATTGCTCACCAAGGAAAACATTAATACTTATATATGTACCTTTAAGCCTTTATATTTTATAACATTATTGTATTAGTGTGGCATAATATGGGATTATCATAATACGAGTATGTAGGTTCGCTTGGGTAATGTATAAACACCATCCATAAACATGGTGTGTAGGCATGAGATTATGAATATACAAGAGCGTTTTGGGATGAAAATGGCAAATATATTTTCAGTACTTTAAGAACGGAAAATCGAATGAGAAATAAATATACATATATCTTTTTTATATGTTAGGTAATTCTATATAGGTACACTAAAATTATAAGCTTGTTGGCCATTATTGTTATTAGCAACTTTGAATAGGTACACATTTTTATATACTTTCTACATTTCAGTTTAAATTTTTATGGAAGCTGTAGAAGAAATCTTAAGAATGGCTGTATCACTCATCAATATCTCACGGATATAGATAAAAATTTGAATTCAAAAAATTAATAAAGTAGTTTTCAGGCACGTGCGACCTGACTAGAATATATACCTAGAGAACAAATATATCTAATAGCTTTTAATGAAGTATTGAGTGTGCACAGAATATGTCGACGGTTCAGTTTCACACATTAACTAGACGAAATTTTCGAAAATTTTGATTTACATAATTGGTAATTAATAAAATCAACTCCACCCTATTAATTCCACAAACAAATAACTTAAAAAATACTCAGTTCCTTTTATATATTAATTATTAAATTACTGAAAGAAAATAATGTACTTACCTATTTTCAATTCCACAAATAAATACTTCGAGTTATCTAACTGGTTACGGTGACCGCGCTTTCTCTGTTTCTGCCCCTAATCTGTGGAACAGACTGCCTCTGGGGCTCAGGTGTGCTGCCAACTTCCAGGCTTTTAAGAGGGACCTCAAGACCTATTTCTTCAAACTTTTTTATAGGCTGTGACTGTTGTGTATATTGCATTATTTTATTTTTATTTCTGACGCGGATACATATTATTATGTATCTGAGATTATGTGTTATGTTTTTGTATTTAAATTTAAACTCTTGACACAGACAACTTTGTTGAAGATAAAACATTATCATGTGCAGCGTCCTCGAGTGCTATGACACAAAGATGGCGCTTTAAATACTCTCCGTTTATTTATTTATCACTATTTATTTATTGAACAGAACAAAGACAACATAACGCCTCTAACAGTGCGATTATTTTATGGTATATATCATTTTTTGTCGTGTTTTTATAGCATTATATAAATATACTAAATTTACAAAAATTGATATTTCTCGAATATAAGACATTTCAACTTGTTGATGTGTGGAACTGAAATGTCGATGTGTGGGATAGTATAAAATGTGGGTGTTCGAGTATGGGCCGCATGTATGGTGCTCGATAACTTATGTCAACTTTGCAATGAAAGTAATATTTATTAACGAACTTGTTTTTCACGTCTGTGCTTGAGTAAAATCATAGAAGGATATTGTCATGGTTTCCTGGGAAGAAAATAAAATATTATTCTAAACATGAAATCGTTTAAAATAACAAAACACATACGTCAATCAAACTTGAATACGTAATTTTTCGCACGTAGTTCGCTACTTATTATTATGTAGTATTCATGTGCGACTTCAAAGAAACGTTATATAGGTACCTACCTGCAAGATATTCCATAGAATATACTTTTGTTTACAAACTGTGACATTAGAACTGTTTTTATTTATTTAGTATAGGTATTGGGTACATATTATATAAAATCAGCATAAATATTTATACCAAATGTCAACAATACGAACAACGACTTACTCTTTTATTGTATTTTCTGAATAACAGCTTTTTATTTCTCACAAAATGTTTATTTTTTCTACAGCTTCCGATGTTTTTGTTGATTTCTTTTGTTGATTTGGAAAATGGGTTGAGTTATTATATATTCAATAAAATATTTCCTAGAACAAGATATTGATATTTTATATTTTATGATAGGAGTATAAAAAATATACGTAAATAGTTTTTTATAGGAAGAAAAATATAAAAAGACAGTTAGGTTTTTTACCATAGCCATTTCAATAAAATGTATGAATTGTAATATGTAAGATAATAATTTTGGAATGGAATATAAAATACCTACTGAAGTATTTCATTTCGTAGTTTCAAGTACATAATATATCTATGACGTGAATATCTGTCATATTAAAACAGAAACACTTTTGCATCACGTCGTAGAGAAACGATCTTTATTAAAATATTTTGCTTAACTAATATTGTTACAATTTTCCAGCACAAGTAAAATATTATTTAATTTTTTAGTCGTGGCAAAATATTTTGAGTAGTTTTATCGACGTTAAACGTGCAATGAACAAAACAATAAAATATAGCAAAAACGACCAAGCGGACCAAAAGACCTATTAAATTATTATTATTATTAACATTTACATTTATACACAAAGGAATGATTCCTTTTATTCATTTTTATTAAAGATAAATATTATACAACACTACTTTGAATGCCTCAGTACTGTTTAGTATTGTCATAAAACCTTACCTAGGTTAGAGAGAATGACAGAAAATAAACACTGGTGATATTTTATACGTACAATGCATTTACTTAATGGCTTCATAATATAGTTTGTAGTTCAAATTAATAGAAATGAACATGTATCTAGAATCGTAAACTACATAATGCTATGAAGCGCTTGAAAACTAAACATGGTAAAGTAGTGAAAATTATAAATAATAATACATAATAAGAACATAGAATAGATTATAATTTGAAAAGACACAAGTTTTGTTTGTAAAACATTGTCTTTCACAGAAATAAGAGATCAGAGTGCTGCTTTTACAGTCGTGTGGTTAACTTGACATTTCTCTTTCTCACAATACACCGTTCTATAACAACGACATCAGAGCGCTGAGAATGTCACGTATAACTTTGTAAGCTTCGTATTTAATTAATATAATTGTTTAAAGAAAAGAGGAGAGTTCGATCACTTACTAGGCATCTGTAACTCTAAAAAGATATAAAGGGTTTAATCACTTTGCCTCTATATATGTGTTATATACGTTGAGAAAAATTACAAACGATGAAAAGTATAGAGTCATTAAGAAATTCCGCTCAATGTTGCGCGTTATTTAAGAAAAATTATAGAATAAAACAGGCAATAAATTAGACATGCATTGTTAAAAATCTATTGCAAATTCACATTTTTCTAGACCACTGTCAAAAATAGTATGTAGATGAAACTTTCGGCTTTGAGCAAAATTTGTTCCTCTTTAATACTGAATATATGGTACACTGCCGTTAATGAATATTCATTGTTTGATACCGTCAAGACATCGTCTGAGTAAAGACGGTGGAAATGTCACGTATAGATAATTAGATATAAAATTCCAGAGAGCTGCTACAAATTGAATTAAATTTCAAAAGTCCTTACGAAGTGCACGAAGCTTCATAATGAATCATTACAAGAATAAAATAATAAATATTATCCTTGCTCTGAAATTAATAACTGCATAACAGTAAGAATAACATTATTAAACTCCTTTCAACCCGTTTAAAAGCTTTAACTCAGCTACGAAGGGTTCGATGTATGTACATATATATACAGCAGCATCGAGAGAGGATGCATGCATATTACATGCAGTTTGTCTGCTGACTTCCTCACTACCTAGAAATTATTCCTAGACAATGCTGACCTAGAACCTGTTGTAAATAAAATTACACTTGGTTACGCTCAGAAAATTGTACCTTCTAGTAAAAAAGTTGAAAAAATCCAAAGAAAGTAATTTTTTTTGTTAACTAATAAGTGTTTGAGGATGAGTTTGAGATGAGGACAAACATCTGTTTGAGGATGAATTGATCGTCAAAAGGTGGAAAGAATACCTAGAACAACTTTACAAAGGAAAGAACATACTTGAGGAAAGTAAAGCACTGGAAACAGAATATGACAAAGAAAATAATGGAGATGATATCCTAAGAAGTGAATTTGATAATGCCTTATCAAAATTGAAAGACGGCAAAGCACCAGGTATTGACCTAATTCCATCAGAGCTGCTTAAATGCGCAGGAAGCGGCATGCTTGACACTTTGTATAAGCTTGTCTGCAAAATATATAACACAGGAGAGATACCTGAGGACTTCGCCAAATGTCTGATACGAGCGCTACCTAAGAAAACAGGCACGACAAAGTGCGAACAACACAGAACATTAAGCATGATATCACACGCTTCTAAGATACTCACCAACATTATAATGAAAAGGGCGGAAAATAAAATAAACGAAACACTTTCAGAAGATCAATTTGGATTCCGCAAAGAGACAGGTACAAGAGATGCAATTCTGAGTCTAAGACTTGTTCTTGAAAAGAGAATAACAGTGAATAGAAACACGTATGTAGCATTCATCGACCTAGAAAAAGCATTCGATAAAGTAGAATGGGAACAACTTTTTAAGACTCTAAACCAGATAGGAATGAGCTATAAGGACAGAAGAGCAATCTGGAGCCTATACAAGAATGAAATGGCTGTAATTAAAAGCGGAGAGAGCTGCGCAGAAGCGAGAGTAGAACAAGGTGTAAGACAGGGATGCTCAATGTCGCCAGCACTCTTTAACTGCTATATACAGCAAGCTATTGATGAACTCAGAGAAGAAATGAAGAATTGGACAGGAGTAAAAATAAATGGGAAAAAGGTTGACATGATTAGATATGCTGACGACATAGCACTGCTCGCAGACTCCGAGATGGAGCTGAACGAAGCCTTAGGAAAAATGGAAAGTATACTGTTGTCAAAGTACAACATGAAAATAAATAAAGATAAAACAAAATGTATGGTCGTTGGAAGGGAGGAAGCGACTGCGAACATTGCCATAAATGGAGTGAGCATCAAACAAGTAAGAGAATTCGTGTACTTGGGCAGCAGAATAAACCAGGACGGACGCTCCAAATCAGAAATTGTGAGCAGAATAAACCAGGCACGAATTGCCTTTAACAAAAAATCCAAAATATTAGAATCCCCTAATATTGATCTAAGCGTGAGGAAGAATCTCACTAAAGCCTTTGTGTGGAGCATTCTGCTATATGGATGCGAGACGTGGACCATCAGTAAGAGGGAAAGCGGACGGTTAGCGGCATTTGAAATGTGGTGTTATAGACGCATGCTGAAGATTCATTGGTCGGAACACGTCGAAAACGAAGAAGTGTTAACCAGGGTTGGCGAAAAAAGGCAACTCCTCAAAAGAATCTGCCAACAACGAGCTAATTGGATTGGCCACAACATCAGGCACCCAGGACTGCTCATCGCAATCGCAGAGGGCAGGACCGAAGGCACAAATGGCAGAGGTCGACCGAGAGACGCCTATATGGACCAACTGAAGAGGGACATGAGCTGTGGCTCATATATGGAGTTGAAGAGACTGGCTGAGAATAGGGAGGAGTGGAGAAATAAGTCAAAACTCGTTGCAGACCAATCCAATGGATTGTAACTCATTATATTATATAACTAATAAGATACATACAATTTCAAAATATAAGAACAAGTTCAATGGTGCATGCTTTCATTGATTTCTTTTCCACTTGCTAGATGTAAAGTTCATTAGTTATTATGTACAAATAAATTATTTGTTTATAATAATTATAAACTTTATTTGTGTGTATTTATGTATGTTTTTATTTGTTACTGATTCGAATTGCATTGTATCATACAAAATTGGTTCTCTAATACGAGTAGGTACTGTTGATCATTTGGTTTCTTAATTTTTAATGTTGTAGTAAGTTATGATATTTGTCACTGTTTGATTTGTAAATGTTTGTATATATATTTCAACATATAATAGGCTTATGCCGTGAGTTTTTGTAAAATAAAATAAAATTAAAAAAATATATTTGTAGATAGTCTAAAATAGTGAAGCATTAGTTTTTTCATCATTTCAGAAGCAATGTAGTTGTAACTAATTTCTGTTATAATGATAATAATACGTCGCAAAGGATTGTATATTTTATAATCCCTTTGAATCTTGGTGTAGTATTGTTATCTAATTGTATAAAGTAAATTATAATGTAACATATTCAGATGACAATCTACACAGAATTAGGAATGAGGATAACAACCTCTATGGTGTGAAACGCTTACAGCTTTTCAAAGAGAAATCACTGACTTGAAAAATGTATATCACACGTATCATGTCAGATGTACTGTAAAGATATCTATCTTTACAGAATGACATACAGTTGATTACATATGTGCGTGTACATATTCAGCTTAATTATGACAAAGACTGTAAGAGATAAGTATAAGTACGACTTCTTTTTTACAGCTATCTCCTACCGCTAGATAAAAGTTTTTTTTCCAAGCTTTTCTATTTGCCTCTTTTTAAGACTTTCTAATATAATCAGTTTATATTTTTTGAGGTATATCTCTTCCTTTTCTCATCTTTCCAGTTTTCATTTCAGAATTCTGTGTTTATTTAATGGTTGGTTGTCTGAACAAGAACATGATTTGCTTATTGTCATTTAAATGTCACAATACTTTCTTATTATTTCGGAAATGTTTACACGTAAGCAGAATACACATACATCTTGGAGAGTCATGGTATTCCCTTTTGAAATTAATTTCATGACGTATGTAGGTATTCCAAGTTTGCTCCTTTATAAAATAATAAATTATTGGAAGATAATTACAAATTAATCAAAAATAAATTGTAATAAACGCGGTTATTTATATTTAGGTACAATCAAAACTTTTTAAGTAGACTCAATTAAATCGCGGTATTTAAGTATATTATAATGTGTTGGTGGTCTGACTTTATAATGTATTCAGATCCTTGAAATTGAATGCTTTCTGGGTCATAATTTATTTTATACAGCTATATTATTATCTAAGAACATTGAAAGCTGTGGATGTATAAACCGTGGATATCATTTGTGAGGCGAGCCGATCGGTGGCGACTGGTTGGGAATTCTATTCGCAAGTATAATACGTAGTTTTTATTTCTTTGTAGGCACAGAGATTGAAAATACACCACATAACCAACTTATTTTCATGGGCGAAAAAAAATATTCAATAATTGTTACCATAATATTCATGTTTACCTGCAATGACTAAAAAATACATAAAGAATAGGTTCTATCTATACTTTTCTATCTTGCGCAGTAGATTGTCCAAATATTAGGGTGGCACTAGATAGGTATGTTACTATATTTATTTATTCAAGATACAATTGTACAATCAAAGTACGAAAATCGATTGTCCAACTAGGTTGACCTGTCCAAGAATAGTCTATTTATTTAACAAAATATATGCATTCATTTAATAATTATTTAAGAAAATGCAAAAGAATAGAAAAGAAAACAATGGTAAAAAAGACACAAAACAACCATGATTACCCTAATAGCCACATATACACATCTACAAAACGTATTTAAAGCAAACTTACCCCTATATGCTTCCACACAAACATACTGTAATCAACCACTCAGAAAGACATGACAAGGTAATCCGCAATAAAATACACAACACAAATGCATCCACACCCACCCATGTACGTAAATAAAAACGTTGCTACAAACAAATGAATGCTATTTGATATGGAAAGCTGTTTGCCTTAATAATTACATAGAGTTAACTATGAATGATAGGATTGTCTTAAAATAGATTTTAGTAATTAAAAAAATAATATTAATCTTACAAATAAAGCAGTTATAATAACTATTGAGGATTCGTAAGAAGTCTTATTAAATCAAACATTTATAACTTTTCTATTTTTGAAGAGGTAACACTATGAAAGCTCATTTTTAAATTTAGGTAATAAAAATAAAAATATAACACTGTATAACTTTCACTATTTAATATTTTGCTTAAAAGCTTTTTGTTGTTCCTTTTTGTCTTTTTTCATTAGTTATAAGATATTTATTACTGAAGATGGACGTATGTCCGAAAAGCTTTTAAGCAAAATATTAAATAGTGAAAGTTATACAGTGTTATATTTTTATTATTATTACCTAAATTCAAACATTTATATCACCACGGCATTTCCCACAATCGTGGTGATATAAATGTATACTAAGTAACTCCATGTAATATACAGTTATAAAAATTAAGACATTCAGGATAGATGGCAAACTTCATCACTAAATTTAAAATGTCAAATTATATCCTTTTTTTCCGAACACCTACCTGACTTGACGAACCTACACCTACGAACCTTAGATGACTCTTAACTTCTAAAAACTATTCATTATTCGTTTTTCTCTGCACATCTTTTATATAAAAAAAATGTAGTCTTTCACAGAATTTACCAAATAATCTTATTTTTGGTTTCCGTCTCCTTATAAAAAAATATTTACTACAGAAAGGGGAAAAAACTTGTTTTATAACTAAATTAACGTTCGTAGTAGGTAGATATAATCGAACACTCTGTGGCCGGCTGCGGTGCCTACGGGTGTAAAGGGAAAAAGTAAAAGTATTATTAATTAAAATCATTACCTTAACGGCTCAGATACAAAAGAAAAAAATATACTCGTTTTGTAGACTAACACGGCTTCCTCTAATTACCGTTGACGTTGAGTATCATAACATGCCAAGCACAGATGATAAATCTCTCACGCTTATTTATTGGTAATTTGTTCTTGTGCGGAAAAATCGTGTCGAGTTCTAAGTATTTTTTTTCTTTACAAAATTGGCAATCGTTGAGAGGGAAAACTCATTTTACGGTCTTTCTCTTCTCTCAATATTTTCGAATTCATTACAGCATCAAGCTACGAAGAATTATTTTTAATATCAATCTATTCAATCAAGGCATATATTTTAAGTACGATAGCCGGCAGGCTTACTGCACTCAATGAACATTCTCTTTGTGCTATAAAAATGTAATAGTATTTAAAATGGGTGGAATACATTCGCGGAAATAAAGATGTTTAATTTCTTGTGCGTGATATTGTACGAATAACTCACTTTTAGAGGAAAATCTAAAACTTAAAAAAAACTGAGAAACATATATCACTTCAGAGACTCTTCGGTATTCTAAATATAAATATAAGAAAAGGTGTGAATATATGTAAGTTTCGGTAAGAATTGGATCTTTTTGGAATGAAATGTAAATAGCAAATTTATTTACGTTATTTTGAATGAAAAATAATCACAGTTTTATTTTGAAAGACTATTTATTCTTTCTGGTACCGTAAATTTAAAATCATTGCTACTCACACAAATCATAATAAATTCCTGAAAAGGCTTCACTGTGCTTCAAAAATAGGCATAAGGAAACAAATTTTAGAACATGATTTTTAATTTTTTTTATTCTCTTTGCACATTGTCAGTTATATAACAAAATTAATAAATAAATAAATTTACATAAAAAAATGTGATGACATGCAGTGGTGCGAGATTATCACAATATAAGTGTTTTTTTTTCATCTAACCAGGTTTTTCCTTCTTTTCGTATGAGGAATTCTGTATTTTATTTCGAATGTGGGTATTTATTTGTACACTTCATAACAAAGTGATTTTATAAGAAGATTATCGTTTTAATAAAAAAGTCTTATGGTTTATTTTTCAAGGTTGAGATTATTTTTGTATTATAATAGAAAGATTATAATGTATTTTTATTTTTTTTAAATGATGTCTTATTTATTTCGTAAATCATTGTAGATAAAGATAGCGACATTGGAGGAATGTAATAAGGATTAAAGCTAATCACTTTACTATGGGGTGGATTGATCTAAATTTATAAAGAAAAAGTAAGATTAAATATTATAATTCCAAGAACTTAAAGTACATAGATAATGAAATCAGTCTTATAACACATACTCAGCAGGGCTACTCTTGACAAAACTAAACACGATCTTAATCTAGTCTTGATCTTGATCATACGACGCACGAAGTGACTATTGGCCAAAAATACACGCAAACCGATCGCGCGTTAGCGGTAGCGCGGTGTTTTTGACCATAGTCCCTTCGTGCGTCGTATGATCAAGATCAAGACTAGATTAAGATCGTGTTTAGTTTTGTCAAGAGTAACCCTGCTGATACTATTTTCGAGTGAAATGTTTGATTAATCCTGCATTGCAAGGTGGGTTCTTCCGGGAATCAAAATTTAATATACAATATAATAAAGCAAATTGGAAGTGATATTATTAAAATCAATCATCTTAAGAATATTCTAGGAATTTTATGGTAAAGAATGGGTTTCTCACTTTTCTATAAGTTGTCTAGTATCCTGTAAAAAACAGGTATTCGTAAAATATTAATAATAAGACACATAACGTGAGGAACGTGGAAACACTTCTGTGGGCTTTTTTATGAATAGCATTGGTTGAAAGCTCTAATGGTCACAGCTGAGTATGTGATAATTCAATAATGATGTTTACCATCCGTCCACGCTGGATGTTTTTATTTTTAATTAGCTTACGTAAAGGATAATCACATATTTTACATGCAGTTAGTGTGTTAGCTACTAGTAGATATCTAGAGAGAAAGATTTTATTTTTACAAAAGACTTCAAAACTCACTTGAAAAGGCTATTTATTTTGTTACAAATAATTTTTTTTTGTTAAGTACATTGAGTAAGTTCTTGACTCTTAACAAAAACTTCAGAGAAATATTGTAAGTAGGTACCTACTTAAAATGGCTTCTATATACTTAAAGTAAACTTATTTCACATTTGACTAGCCCTTTACGTGTTTTAACAAAGTTGTATGGCGTCACCTTTTATAATATAACGTAATAAAAAGTTTTCTTGTAGTATGCAAATAGGGTGTGGCTAAACGAAAAATCTATAAGATTTTAGCTTGATGGACTTCAGTATATTATTTGTACTCGTTCAATTTCGAAGCATATTGTTGTGGAGAAACAAGGGAGAGTTGAGGCACAGTTTGGGAGGCATGGTTCATCTTTATTTAACATAATTAAATACTCATAATTATGAATTATTATATTTCTTGTTTAAAATAAACACTTAACGCTAAAAATTATTTTCCTTCGAACTGTCTTTTTTATGGTGTTTTTTTTCATGTTTCTGTTTATTCCCAAAAAATTGTTGAAAGTCATTTATTCAATCATGCTAAATATCAGTATGTTTGCGAGGGATGGTAGATACGATAAGGACATTGAAAAAAGAAAAGGCTGGTGCGAGAGTGAACGGTGCACTTCGATCTATTGTTAGCAATAGATCGGAGTGAACGGTGCACTTCGATCTATTGTTAGCAATAGCAATGTCTCGAACATGGCTAAAATGCTGGTGCACAACGCCATCCTCGTACCGATGAGACGAGAGTGGAATAAATGCAGTGGAGATGTGATCACTGAGAAGAATGGTAGGTAAAACATTGTGTAATAGAGTAAGAAATGAAGATATTAGAAGAATGAGTGGATGCAAGAGGAGTGTTGTGGATAGAATGAGTGTAAATAAATTGAGATGGTTTGGTCACGTGGAGCGAATGGATAATGTAAGATTGACGAAGAGGGTGTGAGAAAGCGCGGACGTCCAAGAACTACGTGGCTTAACCACGTGGATCAAATTTTCAAGGACGGTCGCGTGTTAAGTAAGAGGAATCGGCGTGAATGTATGAGAAACTGGATGAATGTAGAGGAAGCGAAAGAATGTTGTAAGGATAGATCGACATGGCGTTCCGTTCTCTCTGCCTACCCCACCTGCGACACGGCGTGAGGGTATAGTATAGTAGTAAATATCACATATAAAAATGTGATATTTAACATGACTAAATGTAAATTTCAAAATTTATTTTTATAGGGTCATGTAGTTTTTTTCTAGGTATCTTTTTAGAATATTTTTTTACAGTGGAAAGATTTTTAATTATCGTAGCTCGATGAAAGTAAATTTTATAGTGAAAATCCAGTGAGTTTATTTCACATTTTTATTTTATTCTCATAAAAAAAACTGAATCTCTTCATGTGTGTAAAGTTTTGAATAGATATTCCACAGAATTAATTTTATATGTTTATTTGGAAATATTACACGGGTCTGAAACTTAAAGCACTGTATGATGTGATTCTATAGAACAAAACAATAATTGAAATTGAACAGTCAAAGAAACTTGTTGAAATTCAAGACATGGTGGCTGGTGTTGATCTTTAAATTCACTGGAGTTTATTTGAGAATGTGCCTTTATTAAGAAAATCTCTCGCAACAGTGAAGCTATTATACAACAAGACAACTTTAATTCTCACAGACGCTATGAATTTAAAAAAAGAAATGATGTATTTTATAGTATATATTAATAGAACAGAATATATTTTAATTCCTTTATTTATTCATTACTGTACATTGATCACAAATCTGATATAAAAATAAGACACTTTTCATTAAACATTAAACATGCTATAAACTGAGATATGATTTTTTCTTCAACACCTTTTAAGAGTTCATTTTAGCATAGGATGCCACTTTTTTTGACAGTTTTCGACTGATTATTTATGGCACAGAGACGATAACCAGCATTGTTTAGTGTACGCAATAAGTCCACTTGATACTCCATTTGTGAGATACATCTTGAAGGTATAGAAATATTGAGAGATTCAAATATAACACATGAAACAATATAAGGCTTAGAAAGAAGAACGTCTTATAATTTAGTAGTTCCCCAAACGGTAAACTTGCAACCCATCCTATTCGCGGTGTGTACTTTTTCCACTTATAATACTACTCCTAGTAATGCTCTGATATATCTATCTAGTATCTATGCCCTTGAGATGTATGCTTCACTAAACGGCGTCCAAAAAATCATTCGACATACATACATATGCATTCTAGATACTTTTTAGTGTACGCAGATAGGATTATACCTATCTTAAACTACTAAACTTAATTACTTTTATTATATTGTTTTTAACATTTTTTTTTATTTCGAACGAACACTTGTTACCTTGTTACAAAGTCTATTGACTTTATAGGTATAATATTTTATAGGTAGGTATGATATGTTTTATATCGGCACAAATCATCCTTGTAAGATGTTATGCCACTAGTGAAAAAAAAATATATATGTTTTATATATTTACCTATCTGTAAATTCTGTAAAATTGCAGAGGAAAAGCAGCAATATTATTGGAAACAAAATTTGAATAGGATTTGTTGTTTATTTGTTTTACAAAGTACGTTGTAGGGACGTATGTCAATGTTATTCTTGTGCTGGACGGTTTGTTCAATATTTTCTATAGTCAAAGTGTAAAAATAAACATTGCTTTAATAATAAAAATACCGTACATGTACTTCATTAGTTTAGCGTACTGGAAAAATACGATATTATTAAAACAATTTCTCACCTTCATTTTAATATTATTTTTATTCAACTTTTATAAGTGTCTGTTTTATATGAGTATTTTTCTATTTATTTTAGTTAAACCTAACCTGTATAAGCCGTGGCTTTAAATCAACATTTAATATTATTTTTACAGGTAGGTTTCTAAAGAAATTATATGCATAAACGATTTGTTTTCTATCTAAATGAATTTTGTTTTTGACGAATTGAACATGTATTTATTTTACTTAGAACAGTAGCAAAATGTGATATATTATTTTTTAGAACTTTCATATAATGTTAGACACGCTGTGAATCGACTTCAATTACGTGTCGTATGCTGTATTACCTAAAGGATTTATTGTATATTTCTTTGTAAACTTTTTGCTCATTGATAATATTTGGTGTTTCAGTATAATAAAAATATAGTTTTGTATCTCCACTATAATACTTGACACACTTTTAAACCTCATCCATAGTATTTCCTGTGTAATATAAATTTTACAGCATTCATCGATATTCATTCGTAAATTGTGTAAAGGTAATCCACAGGTAGGTACCTGTGGATTACCTTTACACAATTTACGAATTACACACATTAACCAAATTGCTGTACAAATAGTTGGTGTAATTTTGAGAGAAATGCATCCCAATTTAATTAGACAGAACATTTACTCGTTTACAAACTAACTCCTTGATATTCACTCATTAGTTAACTCAACATATTAACACATGCACTAACTAATTTATTAACTCACTCCTTGATATCCGTAGCTCATTATCAAAGTCATCCACTGACTCATAATTTGATTGTTGTTTGCTTATCTGTTCATTTATTTTTTTAACTTGATTAATTTTGGAAACTGTATCTGCTAATATTCAATATTGACTTAATGTTTTATTTGTTTGTGTAGATAAATTATCGTGACTATTTTAAAATCTTTCTTGTGTATATATTAGTATGAAATTTTGAAAAAAAAAATTAATGAAGACATTTTTGACAAAAATTGATATAAGAGTATTGAAATGTTGAAGAAGGCTCAATAAAAACATAAAAATGTTTTGACTGAAAATTCTGTACATTTTCAATACAGAATTAAATTAAAAATGTATTATTTAAAAAATATTTCATAATCTTATAAGTCTTCACCGCAGTATAGGTCCAGCAGGAAGTTTTCTGGACACCTCAATTCAGCCTTTTGGACTTTTTCAAGAATGACCTTTTTCAAACTTTGTTGAATCTGGGTGTTACATGTATATGTGTTTAGTGCATTATATATAATATATGTATCGTCGTGTTAGTACCCGAATACAAGATTATACTAGCGCGATCTGTGTGAGTTGTCAACGCATGTTATGTTTTTATAATTTTAAACTTCAACTAACCCTAAATTATACAATGTATTGTTAATTAAAAAGAATGTAATTTAATAATATTCCGTTGAAAATAATCTAAAGCATTCTTCAACCACTTAATTAAAATTTCTTCGAATCCTTAACGAAACTTCTATGTAATCTAATTTTTAAGTAGACTATACTATTTATTTATTTATCGTCTTAAAAGACACAAACAGTTATAGGTACATTCAAATCTCAACCATAAGTCAACCAATCAAGGTCCCACAAATTATCAAAGCGTATGTCAAACACGTTGCTAGCAAACAATAACAAAATTTACTTTTTTTTTTTCAATAATTAAAAATAAAAAACCAAACCAAAATCATGAAAATTTATACAAAGAAATTTTATAATAATTAAAATATAAATATTTGATAATAGCATATTATACCATCACATAATATCCCTACAATCAACTTTTTAAGTAGACAATAGTATAATATACCAACACAGAATATCCCTTCTGTCAACTTTTTATGTAGACAATAGCATATATAACATCACAGAATATCCCTACAATCAACTTTTTAAGTAGACAATAGCATATTATAACATCACAGAATATCCCTGCAATCAACTTTTTAAGTAGACAATAGCATATTATAACATCACAGAATATCCCTACAATCAACTTTTTAAGTAGACAATAGTATAATATACCATCACAGAATATCCCTTCAGTCAACTTTTTAAGTAGATAATAGTATAATATACCATCACCGAATATCCCTACAATCAACTTTTTAAGTAGACAATAGTATATTACACCATCACGGCATATCCCATCAGTCAACTATTTAAGCTAGGACAATGGTATGGTATATTAAAATATCATGGCATATCTTACATGTGGATTAGTTATAATAAAAAAAATAATATTAATGATGTACTACCTAATGACATTATTCTTTACCTTTTTTGGTATTAATATGAATGAAATTAGTCTATTAGAATAATTATAACATCTGTTATGAGAAAAGAAAAGTAAACATTTGTTATCTTAGATTAATCGAAAAACTTTTGATTTATTGGAATGAGTATAACTATTAATCATCGTGAAACTTTATACTCAACTGTTAATATTTCAAAAACTTAAATTTATCTGTCAACCCACTGGTTACCAGTGTGCCCGTACAGGAACATGAAATATTTAATTTTTAAAAAATCGCCTGGTTTGAAAAGAATTTATGTTTTATGGGGAAATTATTAAGAAAGCATGATTTTATAAAGTGGAATAAGAATATTTCTGATGAAGTCACTTATTTGATTATTATTATTACTATATTGGATGATTTATTTGGCGCCGTGTAATGGAGTATCCATCTCAAGGGCGCGGAAGGCTGTGTGTAATTTATTCCCAAACTTTATTTTATTTTTTTGACCATAATTTTCACATTTACGACCTTTGATTTGAAAATTGAAATAAGTGCTATCATTTTATGCGTTCATGTTTTCAATATTTTACTGTTGTATGTTTTTGTTATGATGTTTGTGAATAAAATAATATAAGTAACAACTTCATAGAGTTTGTACTGCGTCCTTAAACAGCCGATATCCTTGTACAAACAAATGCGCCTTACTCGAAAACAGTAAGCGGTAATTAAAAAAATATTTCACCAAAAATCATCTTTTTTTGCTTATTCATTGTACATATAAATAATTATTCCAGGGCTCTTCAATTTAATTTGGTACTGAGAGGGTAATGTTAAATACAAGTTTATTGAAAAATACGTTTTTATTATTTTATACTTCACCGATTTTTACACTGCAAACGTTTTGCAGCAAAGCTTCGATCACAGCGTTTTTATAGTGTTATTAGAGATGGTAACCAATACCCAAGTCCTGAGGCGAGCTAGAGTCGACAGGGTGCTGTTGTCAACTATCAAGGTTCGGAAGGTTTCACATCTGGGTCATGTACTGCGTTGGGATAAATACCACCTTCTTCAATTGATATTGAAGGGGAAAATTGAGGGATGCCGATATCCCGGTAGGTGACAGATGTCCTGGCTGCGAAACATAAGGGAGTGGACCGGCATCCGAAGTGTGAAGGAGCTGTTCCGAGCGGCAAAGGACAGGGTCAGGTTCGCCGAGGTGATCGCCAACGTTGGGATTACCCGACGGAGTACTTAAAGAAGAAGAAGAGATAATATTTTACAATGCAACAGTAAAATACATGTACACTATTATTTCATATTGTAATTAGATTATGTTTAAGGTTATTATGTATATTTTTGTGCTTAATAAATAAAAAAATACAAAAATAAAAATGCTTACTTATGTTTAAAAATGTTATTGTTTAGAAGTAGTATAAGTGTTGAGATAAAATACAATGAAAGACAACGCCAAAATATTTCATAAAATATCAGTTAGATACTTGTACTGAGTACCGGCTGTAGATTGTGCAAAATAAAAAAAATTGTTCGATGTTATATTAAACTTTCTCTGGAAAATAAATAAACATTCACTTCAATCACATATGTAGAACAAGAATGAATTAAAACATTGCATGGAACACCCGGAAAAGAACTGGTTTCCCACTCTATTCGACACCCATCCTGGATGTCTTAATTTTGCTAGCACGGAGAATAGATTTTGCATGTTTATTGCATAAATGCAGACGACCTGCTGGCTACTCCACTTGTGAGATATCATCATCGCCCTCAACGTTCCTCTCGGGAGCACAGGGCTGAAACCCGCCTCCTCCATTCAGAGCGTCTCTGTGCCAATTGCGTCACCTCTTTCCACGACATTCCTTGCGCTCTGATATCGTTGTCATAGGAACGATGTATTGTGAAAGAGGGACGCCCGGGCCTACGGAACCCCTGCGGACGGAAGAACAGTGCTCTTTTTGGCCAACTATCATTAGGCATTCTCAAAACATGTCCTAGCCAGGACCATCGTGAGATATAGCGTGATGGTATAGTAGTAATTAAATTATTCCTATCCTTCCTTGATCTTTTAATAGACGTGACGCGTCTTTTCAGGAAGATTATATAAGTTCAAAGTGTCTCAATATCGCTTTGAAGATCTTTCTAGTAGGCGTTTTCAAGCTTATTTAGCAAATTCATGAAGCAATCAAAATTTACAGCAATATTCAGAGATCAATTAAGATTAAGAACTAATGAACGTGGATCGTGTCGTCTGCCCACTATACTATAGGGTATTATGGGTGTAATCAATGTTATGAATTATTTTACAAAGTGTATATTATAATCTCGATGCCCTTAAAAGAGAATTACTAAACAATCGCTGAAAATCCACTATTCTGTCTCTGTACCTACATACAATATTGTGGACAAATTGTTATCTGTTAAATATATATGATAATATGAATGTTGTTTTTATACATAACTGTCCATTGTTTTGTTAAATATCTCATAGAGTACTATTATTGAGAGTTGGTATCAAGTGAAGTAGTAGACTGTACCGCCCATGTTTTTAGACATACAATAGTATTGTCAGTAGGGCGTTGGTGTAGAGTTGTTTTGTAGATGGAAGCAGTACTTAAACATTTTCAAACGATTAAACTTTAAAACAATAAAGTGTTCTTTTGATTTTACGACCGTTTTAGTGCTTCACTTACAACACTTGGTTTACATTCTTTACTGCCTAAAACTTACTCGGCTCTTTTTCATCGAAAATCATTCCTTGTTTTATGGGAGTATACCTTAATTAATATTAAATATTAATTTTCTAAAGTTTATACGAGGATATATAATTATATATTATATTACACAATAGACACCTCATCTGCACAACCAGCAGATTGTTCTTACTCCTTTAAGTAGGAAACAGGAATGGTGTTTTGATATTTAAGAATCGGCGTAAGCTGGTTTAAGTAACCCATGATCAGCTGTTGAGCACACATGTCAACTAACATCAACCATCTTTATGATTGTATTCGACACTGTTGACTATCTATCTTCGATTATCAATATCAAATACTAGATGACGCTAGAGGACGAGATTATTCTCCTATTTACAGTGTTGCTTTTGATAAACACCTCATCTAATGTGATGAAGTGCCTGTTGAATAATATTCTTCACTCACACAGGTGTGATAATCCAATGAAATTACGTTTAACATAATTTTAATATAACTTATGACCAAATTTTCTCCCGAAATCCATGGTGATTTTTTTGAGGATTAGTTTCAAAGAGAATATTATGGGGTGTTCACATTTGGCGAATATCGCCAGGCGAATTTTAAAATATAACGCCAGGCGAAAAAACAAAATTCGCCGTACGCCCATTGATCGTCACACCTGTTCACACAGTCCATTTGTTTTTATTAAACACAATAAAAATGAACGCTTTTATATGTACATACCCATCTTTTGTTTAACATTCAATGTGAAAGTTAGAAGATGGTAATGATTTATTTATATTTGATATTATAAGAACTTGAATAACTTTTGTTAATTTGATATTGTGATGAAACAAAGAAAAACATGATATTGTTGAGGTTATATAACTTTGTCATTATAATATTATGAGAAGTGAAATAATATTATGCGTGTTTCCTAAAGAGGTATCAATTTACTCATCACATCATTTGCTATTCCATATTAACTTCTCTCCATAAATTAGCACTGTGGTCAGAAAATATTTTAACATTAAACAAACATACCTATATCTAGGAACAGTCCATGATAGTAATACATGTGTTGATATCTCATTGTGGGGATAAAGCAATTGGTTAATAAGTTTCCACATCTATTTAACTTTTTGTTTTATGTCGAAGGTTGTAAGATATGTATTTAATTAATTTTGTTAAGATATATTACCTATTTATCCTTTACTCGACGTTGATATGAAGCATGAAACCAGAAAGCAAGAAAATATATAAAATTTATAACTAATTTGTTGAGATGTGTATTTGTGAGCGTATAATAATATTTCATTTTCACACTTTGCTTAATTTTTTGGTGTTGAGAGATTTTATAATGGCTAATAAAGTTAAAGATGCACTTATGTTTTTCATTTATAATATAGCTCTATCCAGTATTATGATATCGATAGAGTTGTCTTAGAATCAGGCTACTTAGTTGAGACAAAATCGCTATCTGTCGATGTTTTTATGATAAAGACAATTGTTATTTATCTTCTAATACTATTTATCTCGTAAGATACTAATTAAGCGCTGTCATTTCTCACATATCAATTTCATTCAACCATAAATCAAGTATATGCTCGACGATGATACAAATGGTTTAAACAAATTATTTTCTATTAGATACTATCGTATGTTTATTGTTTCTTCATTATTTATCCTATTGATATGATCTAATTACCTCAACTTATTAACTTTCACTTCATTTTCACTTTCATTTCGAATCCGTTCATTTCCGTTTTTCTCCTTTAAATGATATGACGATGCATGTAGATATGTATTTGATAATATACTCGTTTATATAATTTAGCTTAAAATCTACAACTGAATTCAAAGAATGAATATGCATTTATTTTGTTAGTGGACAATTAATGGAATTCCACAATTGGATAAATTTAAACAAGCGTTTCGTTCTACTATCAATCGATTGATTATGACATTAGAAGTCAAAAGATGTCTCTCTAACGTTTGTTCATTGTAGATTGAGAGGCTTGCTTTAATACAGCTTGGACTTTTTTATTTCAATTATTTTCGTACAAATCATTTCAGAAAGTTCTACAACGAAAATATTTGTGTTTTAATTCATAAACTGTATTGCTTTTATTAAACGTTAGATTTTTTCAACATCTTTTCTTTTATCGCTTAGGGAATCTTCCAGGTGGGCGTCGTCCATCAGGTAGTCCATGTAAGACAATATTTGGATCAATTGGAAGAGATCGCGCCTTTGCGATGAACTCGCCCTCTGTATATAGATTGTATCTAACTTGAATGTTTATCTTTTATGTAATTGTTTGTAATTAATGTACAGTAAAGAACGAATAAATAAATAAATATTTGGGATATACGTAACTAATAACAAATCAAATATTTTATATATTAGGAAGTATTTTAATAGTAAATATTTTTGTTTGCATATCTCTTGGAGGTAATTGATAAAAAGGAACACAAGAAATTAACGTAGATAAGTAATAAATATTATCTTCATGATACTGATTTACAACAATGAACGTTAACTTCTATAACATAATGTCGAGAAAAAAATATGTTCCTGCACCATTTGAATAGGTACTAAATGATATTTGAAGAGCATATTTCTCTAGGGAAATCAAAAACTGATATCACAAATCACTCGTTAGGGGTGGATTGCCGGAAAATAAAAATCTGCCGAAATAAAATTAATGTTATTAAATGTTGACCAATTACAAGTGAAGTTTATCTGTAAAATATTACGTTTTGTACGCAGCGTTTTGTCTTGATCAACACATCTGTAATGTATAATTGAAATGACAGGCTATAATTATTTGAATGAATTGTTTAAAATATGCGTCGACCTTATCTGCAGAAACCTGTAAACTCTGTTATATGGGAATACGGACGGTCCTGATTTTGCCATATATAGAGAAAGTGCAATGATAGTTGGCCTGATAGAACATTTATCCGATGAAAAGAATTTCAACGTTGAGGGCAACGCAGCGGCCTAGACAAAAATTTCAATAAATATTGCATTTGGCTAAAAATCGAAAAAAAATCCAATACGGTTTCGTTTGCATTTTCAGACAAAAATTAATATGATATGAACTCTTTAAATAACTCACATTCAAATTTTAGGCAAAAACACTTCGTGACGTATTTGTGAATAAAAATACCTTTAATTATAATTTAATTAAAAAATAATGAAACAGCGAACTCCAACGCTTTTAATATTCCGAAAGAGTAATTAAGGATTAAAATTACGATGTAAACATATTGATGAATATTTCAAAAATGATTTTATAAAAATGTTTGACAAATATTTTCTCTCGCTGACTTACGTCAGCTAATTTATTTGATGAATTCAATAAAAAATATCTTAGTCATAAAAAACGTTCGCATTTTTATAAAAAAAAAATCCAAGTAGGTACTACACGGTCAAAATTGATGAATTTACAGAGTACCTACATACTTGTATATTCATTTAATGGCGATTCAATGGAGAATAAAATAAGAATATTTTCTGAAGATATAAAACAATTTTATTTTTTCTTTAGTTGGTATCAATTGGGGAATGTCTTAGTTACTAATAGACTTAAAATATAAAAGATTTAAAATTAAACATTGTACCTATTACCTCCATGATTTAAATCTTTTGTAATTCTATTTGAATGAACTTTCACAATAATATTCCAAGTACTATACAATCGTTCATAGTAGACAATATATTTCACGATGATATTATTATGCTTAATTAGAACTTGATAAACTTATCAAGAAAAAATCTTTAATAGCAGTACTTAATAAATATAAATATCAAACAATTTCCTCGCAAATATTTTCCCTATATTGTTCTTAACGCATTGTTTACGATAATTTGTAAATGTTCTGGAGAAACGAAAACTTAGGAAGAAGTTCTTAATTATGGTTTGAATTACTGTGAAAGCAACTGTAACTGAACAATTCGTTTGTTGTAGAATCTAATTTGTTCAGTTTCGATGTTTTCATACTAATATTATTTTTTTCCGCTACTCAAACTTCAAACTACTATTTTTGCAAATATTGTTTTATAGAATTTCTCCGATACCAAAGAATACTCGTATACCTATATGTACTTATGTAGTTAATAAAATGTCATTTTTGGATTATTCCACTTTCAAATGTTGTTTATACGTACCTACCTATCAAAGATATAGAAAAACATTTACTTGCATATGCAATTCTAAAAATTCAAAAAAAATATCATGTAAATTTAGTTTACAAATCGTCTTGAATAGCTCGTCATTGATGTAAGTATACCGAAATTGTGATAGCGTGTTTAAAATTTAAGTAACAATATACATAATTATTAAAGCCAATGTCTTAAATAAAAATATCAAGATACTGTTACATACATAGTTAGTGCCTTTAAAAAAAGTTAATAAAACAATATCGCTCTGTATAAAACTACATTGTTTCTTTTCAAAGTTTCTAATATGCTTATCAAAGAGTAAGAGAAAAAGAAATGAAGTGAAGTAGGTTTTATTACACTCGAACAAATCTTTGAATCATTGCAAATAATCGATAAATCATCCGGTCTATGTAAAAATCTACAAAAATGTACCAAAATATTTTATTTTTACGAGCGTTTACATTAGAACAAATTGAGAACAGTCTAAAATTGTTTGTATATGGTTTTTCTCATTACAGGATGAGAATGATTTCCACGTGCAATATTCGTTATCTAAATAATAATAGTTATACGTTATCATCATATATGCTATATATTTTGCTTGTTTTCTGTTATTAAACATATAGGTATAAGCTTTGGCATTATGATTTGTAGATATTTACTCGTATACTCGATATAATTTGTAGATTTTATATCTTCTCTAGAGAAAACCCCCAGGGGAAATAGTGAACGCAAATATAGATACAAAAAAGTACCCAACTCAAAAATGTTTGTATTATTATTACAACCTTTTGAGATACTCTAACCTCAATTGTTTTGAAAACTATCGTATATCAAAGAATATTATAACAAAGATAAGAGTTCCTTGCTATTACTTGGAACGATAATTAATACCAGACGAGACATGAGTTACAGAGAAACATTTTTATCTTTAGACAACGGTATAGTTTTACAATTTAGTTTTGTACTTTGTCGCCAATGAGCGGAATTCTTAGAATTTTCCTGGTTGGAAAGAGTCTGTTTTCTTTTTATTGTACCTATAAAGGTAGAACGAAATAAATCTTAAAATATTTCTTCTCAGATCTAAAAGAAAGGAAATAAAATTACATTGGTATTTCCGTGTAGCTACACGAACAATTCTTTTATTATCCATTATCTCATTTAATTTGGTGAATTATTATTGATATATTTTATTAAAAGTGAAATTTTCTGTTTTCACTATACCAATATATATTAATTAAGAGGAAATAAACGTAAAATAATCCTATAGCCGGAGGCATATAATAGCATTAATGGAACTTAACGCTTACACAATTTATTACCTTTTATAAAATTGGTTTGATACTAAATGTGTGTGAAACCACATGATGTTGATATTTTTATACATGTGTCAGCGATCAAATATTGATTGATAAATGGTCATTATAAATTAGTAGTAATTGTTGAACCGTTTATTCAAAAATGTGGTAAAATACAAATTTCTGAATTAAATAATGCACTTGTTAATATGTATAAACATTGACGCTCAAATATATGAAATTATATATGCATGAAATGCTTGTAAAACATCATTAGATATTATTATGCCAATAAAGTTTTTATTTATATATTTAAAATTTGATGTAACTGAGAATTTGAAATATAAAGTAATAATTTTTTTCATGAGTCAAATTTTGTAAAAAGTTGTGTGTGACGCTTAGATATAATATGTAAATACTCGTATGTTATACTAGCCTACAGTCACAAATTATTAAATCTTGGATGGACCATGAATAATAAATAAAAATAATTTGAGGTTATATTTTCATAATGGCTGTTGCCCGAGTCACTTCATGAAATACTTGAAAAAAATGGGTTTAAAAGTAATTTTACTATGAGATCTTTGATTTATATTCGTTTGCATAAAAATCTGCACACTTGATATAAGATTAACATGTTGGTATTTAGATAATAAAACTTAATTATAATAATCCGGAATAAAACCTGCTTAGATGTTTATAAATATTAATAAACCTCAAGACTAGAAGTAATTGTTGCTATTGAGTATGTAAGAGGTAACACAGTACGCGCTGAGTAAGATTCAATTTATGTTAGCTTGATGATGAGAGTGGGAGCTTTTAAAAGCTAGCTCGCGATCGATAGTTGCTGTGGAAATATTTAACGTACGAGTGTTTTATTTATAATATCAATTATGATACCAACTTCCTTCATTTCCACAACATTCATTCCATTGGAAGTTAGGCTGTTAGTAGCAATTATTTATTCACATACATTGTGTGTTTACATAATATAACCTTTGATTGTTTGAACAATACGGAAGCGGCTTGTATTTTTGAGGGTAAGTGTGTTACCTCTAATATAATCAATTGCTTCAAGCCCTGCTTCATTTTAGGAATAATAATCAAATTAACAAAACACATTGTGGATGGTATAAATTAGCATAATATTCTTGTCTTTTTGCCTAAAAATAGCGTAAAAATATTCATTGAGTCGGTACACAAGTAGAGGAATTTCATAATTGAAAAAATTATGCGCAAAACAAGCGTCATCTTATACAGATTTTATAACGAAACAGGAGTCTTTCGACTTCTGTAATTGACAAAAACTTGAGAAGTCAGTAGACATCTACCTCATATTTAAATCTTTAGTAGAAGTTCGTTTTTATTTATTTAATCGAAAAAATAAACCAATGATGGTAAAAGCCTGATGTAATTAATATATTACTATCTTTTGTATAGTAGTTTAGTTTTTATCGTTACAGTTTCAATAGTTTATCAAAACCCACTTATTATCATACACTTAGATCGAAAATATCAAATTACAAAAAATATATTATTTATTCCAATCGTTTTCATTTATATAACCTCAAGTACTTTTGCGGAATTGAGTAATATAATTGAAACGTTATATCAATATTGTAAATACATCGCGTAAAAGTGATGTATTTCTGTGTATGTGTGTTTGTGTTAATGTTGATGAGAGGAAAATTGATCCAACTGATTTGTATATTGTTTTGACGTTGTGAATAATTGTATTGGTTTAATTTTGTATTGTGCTGGAAGATTTTGTTGAACGTTTGATGAACGTACATGAGAACTGAAAGTTTGCTATTTGTAACAAATTCTTATATGTGTATTAATATTTCTAGCTGATTCTTATATGTGTGTTAATGTTATAATTGAAATCCGACCCTCCGCGCAAGCATTTAGTTGCTTATGGAGGGAGCATTTTTACTGTGTGTTATATTGTTTTATTAATGTAATATCAAATAAATATATTAAAAAAAAAAATTATTTGTATTATTGGAATAAAACGGGATTCTAATATTTTTATACAGATTTTGGTTCAAAGGTACATAATGAAATGATTTAATATATAACTTTATGACATATTAACGTTAGTCATATGATAAAATAATACAATTGATTTCGTACATATTTCAACGTAAAAAAGTTTTTAACAACTAAGTAAGATGTGTAATATTTTGTACCTATATTTTTTTTTTATAGAGACACTCACAGAAAACTGACAACACAATACATAAATTACAAACATACAAACATACAATAAGATCTGGCCAGTTCTCCAATTCCCCAGAGAATTTAATTAAAGCGTGATTCAATATAATGCCACGATAATGATAATCTCTATATAGAGATAATCCTACCAATGCACATCATCGCATTTTTCTTAGGTAAACTGCTCTGTTGATTCTGTTATATGAATGATGATGTGCAAGAAGAATAAAAGAAATTAACAAACAAAATATAATGTAACAATAATCGTAGAACAACAACACAACTATTTTAGTTTAATTAACCCGAATCGGGCTCTTGACGAATCGCACACCCAGCACGACAACAATATACATATTCTTTTATTGTTTTCACTTTGCAGGTTTTATCAACTGCAGTGTTTTATCGATGATTGAACTGCTTAGCGATTGTCTCCTTAATAATAATTCAACTCAACGAAAAATAGCTTATGTCGTCCATTTCATAAATATATTTATTTAAAAATGACTATTTTGTGGGTATTAGAAGATACAAAATTACACCTCAATATAAATGTATACATTGTTTGAGAAATAGTATGTCAATAAATACAAACAGATATTAATATGTTTTTCCTTGCGTCTCTAAATGAGTAGTTTGTTAAACATATAGATATTTCTATTCAAAACAAAACCTTGAAAAACTATCACTAACTTTCTCGAAAATCGACAAAACAAAACTCAAAAATATACAATATTCTATAATATTCTATCCATTCTTCTCCACAAATTTTCCGAGCACTAATTTAAGAAGTTGTTACCACAAAGGGTAATACAACACGTATTTTTATCTTTTCCTGCCTTTGTGGTACAGAAAACATTGTTTTATATGTATTCAACATCAGAGAAAATTATTATTTTGTGACACGTTGAGGGAGTTCATGTATAATAGATACAAAAACGTTTTATAAAAATATTTAAATTTAATAAATTCACTAGGTTTAGTCCCTAAAATAATTACTTTTTTTCTTTGTCGAATGTTCTAAAGGTCCGCAGAACAGCAGTTACTTCTGCGGTTGGCATATTGTATTCGTGCCCTGAGGCAAATAATTTATATTAAAATATTGTTTGTAGTATAAAATGATATAAATGCAATTTGTTACACAAATGCCCAAAATAATAATAAGGTAATGCCCTCAAGCTATTCTCTCAACTTTAATACTGGAAAACATCTGTTTACAGCACCCTTTCGTAATGTGGTAAATAATATTTATTACTTTTCTCTAAGAACTCTCCAAAAACAAGGAAACGTATATATGTAGATCTATTAAGTCTTAATTATTTGCTGAAAATAGAGTGAAAAGGTAATGATTATTTTCGGTAACACAAAAGTCAAGCCGTAAAAACTATAATACATGTGTTCTATTTAGAGTTCCATGAGATTTTTATTCTTATAATTTGCTCACAAAGGAATTATTTTCATTCCATTGAAGGAAAGAATTTGCTACCTACCTTTAATGTTATGTACCTACAATGAATATTAACCGCATTTTATTTAGGTTTTTTTTTTCAAATAATTAGCTTTCATTTTCAAACTTTTTGCAGAAATTACCATCTAGAGGTCTGGTATTAATCAGGTAAGGCTTGTGATAAATTACAATTTTCTGTAGAAACAATCATTATTACTCAGTCTAAAATTATCTGCAAGATCAATATTCTCTTTTATAAGGTAAAGTTGATTATCAACCCTATTTATTTAACATTCTTCAGAGGTTATTAAGTATGTATTGCAACATTTTGCTACTGAAGGTTATTTTGAGTACCAGGCGTGTTTACCGACTCTTTATTATTTCAAGTGATTTCACTAAGTAGGGATGTAACGTGACCCGCAACAGATCTCTAGTGGAAACTTCCAGACAATAAAGAAACCGCCGACATTGTCATAAATCTTTGAACATTTATTTTGTTGGAGTTTCACCCTCGAGTTTTTAATAGTATTCCGACAAACAACCTATAAAAAATAATTACGTTTCTAAAAAGTATTATTGACTTTTATTCCATCAATTTACAAGGCAAAAAATGTCTTACAAAACATCTTAAATAAAACATGAAATAATATTTATATTATTCTTTGTATTTATAATGAATTGATAGACATAAATATAAAGCATTAAATCTAACAATGAAAATCTCTCAAAAACATTTCATTGTTAGGGTATCTATTTGTTTTGAAGCTCATTGTGAAATACCTAAATATCTTCAAGAATTAATAATTCGAGATATTAAATTATTTACCATGAATCAGTTTGTTGAATCACAATATATTTATTTTATATAATATATTAAATATCATGTAATGTAAATGATATACATTCCCCATCAATAAATAATACCCTTTGTTTCCTGATGTCTATAGCGGTGAATGAGGTATACTTCCGACGTTGAATGTTTTGATATTATTAAAAACATTGTCATAATGATACTTGAAAATCAATCTTAATAATAGAATTAAAATAGATTAAAAATAAGACAGCATTATTTTGATTATGAACAATATTTGACTCAGATGCCTCTTGGGTTATCCAACATCAATACAAGTAATTAAATATTATATGATAATAGGAATAATGTGTCTGATATCTGTGAAGGTGTAGGTATATATATCATTGTAAAAGGGCGGGAGATTGTAGAGTATCACGATTGTGGGAGGATTTAATTACAAATTCTGTAATTATGATCATTTTCCTTTTTCTATTTCTATGAACTCTAAAAGATTCATCTTCCACCCATTTGGGCATTATTGTGCAATGATTGTATACTCGTAATACGCTGGCCTTCTTCTGTTATGTGATCTGCCTGCTGTCTGTGACTTATATGTAAACTTGCTCGATGATGTAATTTGTTGAGTTTAGTAATAACGTTAAAAAAACGACGGTATTTGTGACCTAGTATGCCGATTTAAAGTAAATTTGAATAACTTTTTTGAAAATAAACGTGGGATAGAAAAGAGTCATAATATGAAGAAAACTGTAAAAAGATAAATAATTTTGAATTAAACATTTGAAAAAGAACTTTTGCAGTACTAAGTTATGACAAGTAAAATTGATTTTCCTTGTAGTAGTATCTGTACTAAACATGAGCACATTTTGAACAATGAATGAAAAAATATACTCGAGCATGCATTCAAACTCTTTGATATGCATAAGTGAGTATTTCTATTATTATATTTCTTCTACTTTTATAAATCAATCTAATTGAACTAACAGAGCATTCAACACAGCTATTTTCATCTTTAATACAAAATAATAATAAGAATACTATACCAACTTTATTCTATTCTTACACTTTTCTTTCGCATTGAATCAGATAACAAGAGATAATACTACTTTATCGTTTTATTTCTAAGGAAGGTACTTTCTTACTCGTACTGCATGAGGTGAATAAAATTATTATTGTAAAAATTTATTACGAACCTTTTGTTTTTATAATAATAACGTTACAAATATATTATTACCCTTAAATTTTCTTTGCCAATATTTATCGTACAATAACTTTTGTTCTTATATGAAACAACATATATAAATCTTTATTAACGTTGTTCTTAAAAATGAGTTGTTAGAAGGTAAACTTATTTCACGTGCGTCCACGGTTTTCCACAATATTTTTGTAATAAAAATTTACTATGTAATTTTATAAAATATTCTGTCGCGATTTCGGGGTACATGCACCATTGACAATATGTTCAATATCCTTGTAACTCAAAATATTTCAATTTTTCCCGCAACTGTTACATGTATAATGCCTCAAATTACTGAAAATGAAAAACACGTTCTTAAATTATTTTCATTCAAGACATGAATAGAAAATTCATGTACAAGTACCTAGATTTAATACTCGATCTTAAGTTTCTATGTGATCAATTATGTATAGGTGTATATATTTTGTATTATTATTTTTAGTCTTAGTTACTCCTGTCTTGCTTGAATTTACTTTTATGTCTGTTATATATTTTATACACGTTAAAGGCTAACGCCATATATTGAAATAAAATAAATAAATAATCATGTCATTTCATGATATATTGTAGGTACGTATTTTTTCTTGTAGCGCTCATGTTTCATTGTCTTTTAATTCGTTAACACTCTCTTTTTTTCTCTATGTCACTTAAACACCACTGTATTTTCCATAAGTCTGTAAACCAATAGAATATGAAAAACATAAGTGACATACTTCATCGCTTAATCGAAGATGTTATTTTATACGTGATGTATTACGAACCACTGTCTTGTATAGGACACTCGAAAATTTATAGAGAATAGTGGAAGATCTATTGCTCTAGGAAATAATATACTATATAACTTTAAAAGCCATAAAAGTGTAAAAGCCATAAAGTACTGTTTTGGTCATGGATTATGTGTAATTATTTTTTAAATTTATTTATTCATTCTTTACTTGTGATTACTAACAATTACATAAAAGGTATTCATTCAAATTAAATACAATCAATACACAGAGGGCGAGTTTATCGCAAAGGCGCGATCTCTTCCAACTAACTTAAGTATGAAATAATAATACCTGTTTTGTGAGTAAGTTGTCATTAAGTCTCGTCTAACAAATGTAATAGCATTAATTCCTTGTGTGTGAGTAGGTACCTATGACTTAATATATAATAAGGTTTCTCAATAAAAAGCAGTTGACAGAGGCTGTGGATACTTTCTATGAGAATATACAGGTTTATTATGTACCTGCATTATACTAAGTATTTACACGCAAGTATAAATAATGTACAATTCAATGTGTCATATTATGCTTTCAGCGTGATTAAGATACCCACAACAATCAGGACACGTACCCTGTTTCCTAATAAATAGAACGTTTATATAATATTTTGTATTACGTTGTTAGTGATGTGATGTGATGTTCCACCTTGAGAACGAGCACAATGAATAATAATAATAAAAATAATATGCTATTTCAATTTCCACTTCAAAATGGCATAGGTGTTTGCATATCCGGAATATTTCTGAATACTATTTTATAAATATATTATTACTTCCTACTTACAAGTAAGTTATTTCCTGTGATGTACATGGATAAAGGCAAAGAGAACATGATGTAAAATTAGTTTTCGTATAAGTATTTCATCTCATTTGAATGTAAGAACATAATAATTATAAAGGTTTACATGTTTCTCATGCATGTCTATATTACAAAAATATAATGAAATATGTGTGTTGAAAGACTTGGCTTGGAGTATCAACAGATGGAAGAAATACCTAAAAAATTAGGTCACTGACCCAGCTAGGATACGAGGAAGAAGATGTAAGTATGTTTAAGCAAGAAAGTAAGTTGATTTACTAGAAAGTAGCTTATTTCTGTTAGCATCTAAAATAATATTAAAAACACCTCTGGTTAACATGTCCATTAGAAAATTATTTAAAAATAAAAAATAGAGAACACAATGTTTTATTTAAAATAAAGAAAATTCAAAATCGACGATAGCTGAGAAAAATGTAAAGTTAAAGTTTGTAAGGTTGAATTTGTAATAGTGTGGGTGTATTTACTACGAAGTATTCGTATTTAACTCTATTCTTAAATTCAATTGGGATATAAAGAGTGACTAAATAAGTTTAAACAGAACTCTTAAGGTATAACAATAAAAGCTATGAGAAAATCGTTCTGAAGCAGGGAAATTTATGAATCTAATAAATTTGTATTCTGATCTAAAAACATATAAAGATAGGCAAAATTACGAGTTTTTAAGATCAATTCCTAATTGTTTTTAAGAGATTTAAGTCTACATAACGAATTCCAAGAGGTTTATTTCTTCTCTTCTGTGTCATTCCCTCAGTGCTCAGTTTAGGGTCAGAAGACGCGATTTCATGGCTACGAGAACTTGAGATTCGAATATGACGAGTTTAATCCATAAGAAGAAGAAGTGCTCAGTGTAGTGGATCACGACCATAATTTGTATTGGTGTAAACAAAATACTTCTAGTGACCCTATCTATACTCAACCCTGCGTAAAGGCTATACTTAAATGTAATAGAAGGTTTTGCTATTCTATAATGTGGTTAAACTTGACAAGTTTTTAACGAATAAATAAATAAGTACCTACTCTAATTTAGTACTGACTGTTATGTGATTTGCTGAAACTGACAGTCTTACAAAAAATCGACGCATTTTTGTACGAATTTTGAAAATAGAATGTCTACTCGTATAATCAAGAATATTAATTTGACTATTGAAATGTTTAATAAGATTAAAGATTGTATTGAGAATATTTCCTTAGACATTTTGCTCAACTTATGGAGGTTCGAATTATTTAGGTTCTTATGTATTAAGAATTCAGTGATGTTTGCAGGTACTTCTATACTAATCTTTGAATGGAGGAATATTCATATAAGCCATTTAGGTTACATTAATATATTCTGGAGGCTTAGGGGGTTTTTCTGGGGTTGTTTGGACGGTTTTTAATAGGGAGTTGTACGGTTTTCACATAATATTTATAACACACTTTGTAGAACATAGTGTATCTTCATATAAACGAATCAATGAAATAAATTACAGAAATTCTCCTTATTCCACACAAAAACTGTTTTCTTATTCCTATTTCAATATTTGTTGAAGCGTAATTGAATAATATGGTATAATCTTTATTTTAAATACTCTTATAGCATTTAAACTTGAAACTACTTTTTTGTTTACATTGCTTGATACGTTTTTGCCATATTTATATTTCATATATTGGTTAATTAATTAATTTATTTATTTATTTTATTCTTCACTGTACATTGGTTACAATATAACAAAATAAAACAGTGTCATATAAATATCAGTTATACAATTTGTTCGATAAGTTTATTTTCCCCGTGTAGAAAATAAACTCATCGAAACTTGGATGGTAGGAAGGATGCTGGATAAAGGATATGGAAAAAAGACTTACCGAATCACAGGAGTTTCCGTACCGATATACGTTCGACCGATCCGAATTGATGGTTTTCTCTCTTTTCCTAAATCCGTGATGTAATGCTGGTCTCTTCCTTCCTTCTTCTCGGAACCGATCCACAAGATGAAAATGATGATGAAATTCACCGTACTGATGAAATGACCGACCGTAACCGAAATTGACGTTTTGTCTTATTTTTCCAAAAATGGCGGGAAAACAGGAAGTGGGTAAGGAGGGGAGAGAAGGGAAAAGGAACGACCGCCAGTGTTACCATAAGATATTTATTTTGTTTGAAAGAAACAGGTGCATACCGCAACAACCCTTTCTTTTTTGATATGAAAATATCAAACACAATTCAATGTACAGAGGGCGAGTTTATCGCTAAGATGCGATGTCTTCCAACTAACCCGGGTTCAATCTCGTAAATAATAAAAATAGATCGATTACAAAGTGATCTTTTCCTATGATTTTCTAATTGATCCTAATGGAGTGGATGTTACATCAAGTATGTTAGATGTAGAACATCCGGAATAAGATACACAGAATTTGAGGAATGTGATGCTGGAATGGTACTTACCCCGTCCTGTGTTCGCCAATGCGTGGACTGTATTCTGTAGTTGCTGTGATTGGTTTTGGAGAGTCACTTTCACTTATTTTTGCTTTGTTGAATTAAGTTATGAAATGAAATGGATAAAAAACCGAATAATATTGTATTTGTTCCGCCAAAAATAGATGAAGTTGATGTGAACCGTGTTGCGACCGTATGTATACTGATGTTATGTAGGTACCATGGGATAGATAATGAAAAATGTGTAGGTAAGATTAGATTTTGGCCCACTATTTCTCCAGTTACCTAACCATGTACATAATGAAATTAAATATTGATAATATTTAACACCTAATGTATAATTATTTATTTTAAATTTTTAGTAAAATTGATATGTTTGTTAATAAAGATGTCAATTTACATTAAATAAGGGTTTGCAATCAGTGTAGGAATGGTTGGACAGTTTCGAGAAGATGTCATACAAGTTCAGTAGGCCTAGTCAAAACACATTTAAGCGTTACGTTTTCGTTTCGTTTTCGTTCAAACAAGACGAGGTTGCGAAACGCGTCAATTTTCGTAGCTACTTGTGTATTTTAGCTCCGAAAATTGACGCGTACTCGCAACGTCGTCCGCGTTTGAACGAAAACGAAACGAAAACGTAACGCTTAAATGTGTTTTGACTAGGCCCACTGGTCCCATTGACAGTGTCATTTATTTATTAATTATTCAATTTACGGCTCATATAGCCATTTATATATATATATATGTATATATACATATTTAAAACTAATCATTAAATAATAATAAATATAATATTAAACGAAACAATAAAATACAAACTATTTAATCGTTATTAAGATTTCAATTTTATCTCGTTACATGAACTTATTTATATTTCAGATATCTTTTTCTGTGATAATATATTTTGTTCAAATATAAATGTATGACATTTTATGGACAGTTAGTTATCACGATTCTTTTACACAGTAATACTAAGGTATTTGTGGCATACTCACTCAATATAAATAATATAATATCTTGCAACAAAAGTACGCATTTGAAAAGTGTTAGTTATCAATATTATTGATAATATTATGGATGAAACTCAAGTTATATTAAACTCACACCGCTGTGCTGAAGTTGGAGTTATACAAAATACTCTAAACTGTTGCACGTTTTTGGTCGATTCATAGTAGTAATAGGAAAATTCAAAGTTATATTGAAGCTATTAGAAATTCCGTACACAACTTCAATAATACTTCAAGTTGTGATGTAACGATAATACATATAATGTTGTACCTATTGCGATGTGCCGAATACAATGTTTGTTGGAACCTGCATAGGTACTTTGTTCCTTTTGTTATAACTTTTCATATACAATAATTTAACCAGAATAAAAGTTATTCCATATATAATGCTATATAAGAGTATACTTCTACATAGACTTATACAGACATGTATTATATTACGATTGACGAGCTTTTCAAGTCTATGGTGCAAGTGGAGGGTAATTTTTCCCGGATTATTTTCGTTCCTGGGAAACGGGAAATTAAAAAAATCATTTCCCGGGGATTCCCGGGAAATTTCAAAAAATATTAAACTGGACCTGGAAGTAAAAAAAAATCCGGGAAAACTACCCTCTACTTGCAGCATTGACTTGAAAAGCTCGTCAATCGTGCAAGTGCACTAAAATCGCGATAGCTTATTTTAAATTAATGTTACAAATAAACATAGTAATTCAAGTTTAAATATTTTATTTAAAAACAAATAAAACGATGTTGAAAAAAATACTAAATCATACTCTGTCTTCATCTTTAGCCAGTATCTATTTATTGCTGGATCTATACCTATTCACGAGTATGTCACTAAATGTTTTCTTTGCCAACGCTTTTCACTTGGTTTCCTAAACTTCTTTATCTAACTTTATTGTTTGATAATTCATGTTTTGTCTCAAGAATCCGGTCAATTTCTACTATAGGTTATCCAGCAGTTCCCAGTGTGAAAAAATATATATTGTTGATCATATTTGTATGTATCATTATTATGCTATGCTATACCATCACGGCATATCCCACAAGTGGGGTAGCCAGAAGACAAGCTGCATGTAATAAACATGCAAGCTATCATTCAGGACATTCAGGATGGGTGGCTTATTATTATTATTACTACGCTGTATACCGTTACCAGATATCATAGAAGTGCTCAGATGTCAGTATGGGAGTGAGGAAGTGCATCTTGCCCAGTGAATGCAAAAAAAATTGTAAATGCATAATTATGCCATGAAATTCAGCTACGTAGAGGAATAAATTATATTATAAGTATAATATGTACCCTTCTCCCAGCTCATATTTGGATCCGCCATGATATTTTGTAACAGTTTACAGTGAAAGAAATTCAATTATGATCATCAAAATATATTTTATAACTACATACTATATTGGATTACCTATAGTAGAAATTTACCACGACTCCTAGGTATATGAAGTAGTAAAAAACAGGGAAGTATTTTTCATTCATCTATCTGTACAGAACATCATTGATCTTCCACAAGAACAGAAGCCAGTAGATTAACAGCATAATATAAGCATATTTAATACAAAAGTGTGATACGTGTAAAAAGTATAATTATTCTGTTATTTGTGCTGAAGCATTGTGGTTCTGCATTGTCGATAATTTTGCTTACAATGCACGTTTTAATAACACGGTCGGAATACATTTTCATTTTAATAACACTTTGGTTTTTGTTCAAGAACAGCCATTGGTGAGATACGTTGATGAATTTTAAATAATAAAAATAGAAAAACCAATACTCCAATCCACACGCTGAAAAAATAATAATTAATGGAAAGAGAAAATTAACAGCACTTGTACATGTAGTCTGTTTGGAAACAGTTATTCGAATTGAGCATTGAAATTATACAACGAGTTTCAGTAATATCTTATATTATATGAATTACAAATATATCTCAATTGAATATAATTTTTAACATTGATCATTGTGTCATTTATAATAATTTGCTTTTTTATTGTAAGGGTTCTTTTATTGCTTTGTCAGTAACATTGGATGTGCAATACATAAATATGAGTAAGAAAGTGAAAGTTAGCATCTTAATGGTATGAAACAAACCAGCATGATTCATTATCATCAATAATTTTAGTTAGTCGATAAGGCCAACTATCAAAACAGTCATTGTTTTTTTTTCAAATAAGGGTAATATATATAACTACAAATATAACATATACGCTTAAGCAACCAGTGTTTACTATTTACAAAAGAAAATCGAGTTAATTTATATTATTTTATTTTATTTACAACGGCTTAAAAAAGAAATATCTTGCCATAGAATATGGTCGGGCTTATAATCTTACATAACATACCTTAATTTGAAGACAAAGAAGGCTAAAAAAATATCTCCCACTGAACATTCTTGTAATTTCGTAATATGTTGAAAATTCTTTGTATTTTCTTGTGTGTTTTTACAGGCAAAAAGAACATCATGCCCATACACGTTATTCATATGAAACAAAACGATGTTAAATAAAAAAAATATCCACAAAAAAGTATTCCCTTTAAAGAAATTTGATAAAACACTCTTTAGTTTTCTTAGAAAACTCATAAACGAAAATAACGATGTAGGAAAGAGAATGTCTTTCTGTGAGCACTTTCACGTAGGTACATTAGTGGGTTACCGAAATGCCTTTTATTCAAAGCACGTCGAAAAAAATGTAAGTGTTTCCTAATGAATACGGTTCATTTAAAATGTAACTGTATTCTAATTCAGCTATTTGAATATTTACAAATACATGCACCTATAGTTTCTTTAACGTTGGATTCAAAGGGATTTTTTTTTTAACATTCAACTTACGGTTAACATTGCTATTAACAAGATGTATTCATAGACTCACACATTGGTGTTAAGTAACTAATTTGTACAATCGCAAATCTTTATTTTCAAAATACAAATTATAAAAAATCCGATATTATAAGAAGAAAATAGAGTTAACATCTTTTATATTAAGTTCATACGTAAGCAAATGTATAGAAAGGTACATACTATACACAATCAATTTGAATTATTAGGCATATATACCTACTATACGATAATCATACAATACATCATCAGTGAGCAAGCGCATGCAACAATAACCATGAGGGGGACGCTGACCAATACCAATTAGGTAGTACTTACCACCTTCGTAGGTATCCACTTGCAACACAAACCCGGTCATCGTAAGTACACTTCTATAAACACCGATGCATTATAACTAAGCAAAGGCTAACTAAGATGGAAAATAACATGAATATAGATACTTACACCAATTTAAATAAGTATATGTATGTAACTATAACATTAGTTATGTACAATGCACCATTTCGTGCAGTTAATAAGTCATCGATGAAGCGAGACCAACAATTAATTTGATTTGAGGTTTTCAAGTACACTACTAACTATTTAGTATACTATGTAGTTATCCTTTCCTGAAATATGAAATCCTTGACCAACGAAGACGATCGCCACAAGGTTGAGAAATCAATTTTAAAGGATCGTAATCTTCATCTTCGTTTTTTGTCGTGACGCGTCTTCCCCGAAGTTGACTATTACTTCCGAGAATGCGGCGTTCCTATTCTGGGCAGCCTGAAACAGCTTCTCGATACGCCGTATTTCTGTCCACTCGCGTATATAATGGAGTCAGTAAATTGGCCTTCTTCCAACACCTCTTGGACCCTTAATCTTGCCCTTATAATCAGATGCAGAAACTTTTTTCCTCTGAGGACATGGCTTAATTAGGAATATTTCCGGGTTCAAATATTTGAAATTAGTTCCCTATTCGCTCGTTATACGGATCGTGATACGTCTAGTATTGTTACACTCTAATGTATTTGTTTTCAAATAGTTCGATACATATATTACTACTACATCCCAAATCACTCGCAAACGAGTGGATGACCTTGAGAAGAATAAAATAGAATATTAATATGTACTACATATTTGGTAAGAATCGATACTTTTGTCTCCACTTATATTATTGAAGGTCTGTATGGAAAATAATCATCCTTAGATATGTATAAAAGTCCTAGTTTTATTTTAATAATTTTACTTGAAATAAAAAACATTACTTTTAAGGGTTTCCATACACATTGTTGTGTATATATCTGTACATTTTCACTATCTATTCATCCCATCGCGTTATGTAATATCTATTCAACAAAGTACAGGATCAATCCAATCCGTTCATTCGGTTCCCACTCTCTCGATTCTTGTCATATATTCCACTCAAAGAATTGTAAAATTATTATTTATGTACAGCGTGCGATATCCAAAATATTGTGTTTCAATTTGACACGACATGTGTTTTTAAATTATTATAGGTTATTGCGGGGCTTAGAAAGGTTATTAATGTCGTATAAAAACACATGTGTTGTCTGAATAAAAATATCTATCAAAAGAGAATGAGATGAAAGTTGAAATGATTTTGCCCCTAATAGGTACACATTTTTTTTAGTTATTTTTTCTTCACTTTTTTCCAACTTGCGTACAATGGTTATTAACATTTGAACTTATTTCTTAGACCAAATTTTAATTTTTGTATCATTTTTTACTACTTATAGAGCTTACTTTGTGTATTAGATGAATAATAATGCGTACGTTCTTTGCATTTCAAATAGACGAGACCTTTTGCCTACAGCAGAGCCCTACTGAGGTTTTTATATTCTCATACAGCTGAAATATGTTCCTGGAAAAATGTATTTAGTAGTTTTTATTTAAAAAATACTCAGACCCTGTTATACTCTTTTTTGTTTATAAATGTACCTATACTAAATAAACACGAATGAGACTTAAACATAAATATATTCTTACTTTTAGTTTGAATAATAGTGATGTCAAATTACCACACTCTAGATCATTATCGGTGAATATTTAGGGTTAAAATAGTTTGTACAAATTCATACAATAGGGATATATACATAATGGAGATATTATGGACTTTAATGGTCTTGTCCTAAAAGAAAATCCCACCGTTATCTAAAGTAATATGCCACAATTAGAAGCAACACTCATTACTACACTACGGGTAACATGGGATCACTATAATAAAAGTGTTATTAAGCCTGTGACTTTCAAACAGCAGTAATTTCATTGAAACTTTGTAAATCGATTGTACTCTAAGTACTTACCTATTTTGTTGAAATTATTAAACATATAATTATATATTCATAGAAGTTTGCCCTTGAAAATAAATCTTTGTAATAATAATATATTTCTTAGTTAATCTCGTACTTTCTTCTTCATTATAATCTTAAGCTAATATAAATCTTAACAGTCGCCTTAAGCTCGTAAGGGATCGATATCTTTAATACTCATAGATATTATATTACATAGCTGAGACATTATCTTCAAGTTTAGATCCGTTTAAATCCCAACAGTCTAATAAGTTTACTATGATCAATATTGTTCGATAAAAATGTTAAAAGTTCAACCATTAGGATTTTATTTTCTTTTTCATATATTCGTATTTGTTATTCGTTGATTCAATTTCAAAACCAAATCCTTGGTCATATAGATTGCACTCGGCGCCAGAATCCATCACCATTATATAAACGTTGTCGTTCTACCGTATATTGTTTGTACTTGCTACAGTTTCAAGTTATATGGCAAAAAACTGAATCTTTTATTAATTTATCTTCACCTGTCAACTGTTACAAATGACAATATGCACCGTTGCATTTTGAAAACATCTGCAATATGAGAATATTTGTGGTTCTAGCTGGATCGGGTCGTATATATTTGGAAAATATTTAGCGACAGCTGATCAAAAATACCTTCGTTATTTTTCCCATAAATTTACCAGTTCAGACAATCTTTTCTAGAAAATGTATTCTTATATTATAAGGCGATGTGTCTTAAAGAAGAACGAATGATACATAAAGTTTCCTAGGTTTGTCTTTAGGGTTGAATCTTTATATTGACTACTTCAATACAAAAATTAAACATTTGGAGACTCGTGGGATACGATTAAGGAAATCATATAATGTAATAATGTGTAGAAAGTATTGTTCTTTCATGTTATCAAGGTCTGATGGGGTGTAAGTTGTGAGGGTGTGATGATGTTAACCCTATTCGAGAAAATCATCGTTTGCGTTATTGAAGATTATTAAGTTGAATCTCTGAAGTTAATCATATTGGTTACATAGTTCAGAGTAATATTGACGCCTACACAATCGAGATGGTCTATAAAAACTTGGGTATCTAAGTCAGAATAAAACAAATCAATGTCTATCGTGAAGGACAGATTAACTGTCTGATTTTTTTCAACTCAGATTATTAAACACAATACAAGCTTTCTTTTAAAATTTCTTATAGAACTCGACTACTTAAATTATATATATATTTTTTATCAAAAAATTGTTTTATATAATTTTTGAAGAACAATGTTGGTTAAGTATTTGATTTTTTGTTGGTATTCATGTATAACAGATCTATTAATGTTTGAAAACACTTAAGTACAATTGAAATATTGAAAGCCGAACTCTAAAAGTTTTTTTTGTGGGACGAAGATAGATTGATGAAATTAACGTGACGGATGGATTTAAAAAACCAAACATCAATAACCGAAGATGGTAAACAATTTCATGGCTATAGATTTTACATTAGTAAATACGTATCCAAATCGTTCTTTTGTTGTCTTAGTGGTAAGAATAAATTCAATTTTTAATATTTTATTGAATGTTGAAAAGGACCCGTTTGATACTAGAATAAAGCCCCTTTGCTAAGGACATATTCATTGAATTTATAAAAATCACAGATGGTATCTATGCATAGTAAAACCTAATTTTTTCTTATCTCTTGAGAAATATTGATAATAAAGGCGAATTTTGTTTTGTTTATATAAATCATTGAGGGTAAAAAACGAATTTCGGTTTTGATTCGATACAGTGCGATGAAAATGTAAGTATTTTTGCTAGGTGAAACTTTGTATAGAGTTGATTATTTCTTCACTGTTTTGCCAAATGCAATAATACGTTTGGATGGACATACAAACATGAAACGTTTGTGTTCTGGAAAATAAATAAAAAATATACATATTTACGAGCGGTCAAATATTTATATGGGAATTTCTAATGTGTTTTTTGTACGTTTATTTCAACCGTTACGAGTTTGATGTTTGACATCAACAAATAAAACAGTATCGTACTGACAACAAATAAAAAGCAATTAATTTGTATGACCTATAATAATACTTATTTAATGACACCCTTTGCCCTGATTATAATATTATTGTTTCATATAAAGATGTATGAGATGTAATATAATCAAAAATATTCTAGTGTAAATATACCAATAGAAATAATTTTTATTATAGGGTCGCTGTAATATTCGATCGATAAACTTCTGATACTACGTAAGTATCATACAGTTTCTATATGTTATCTTTATATACAAGATATATGTTATCTTTATGAATAAAATGATGGTAAAATAATAAGGTTTATATGTCAATTATTTGAGTTTTTTTTTTTATCCAGAAAGATATAAATCTTTGTATTGATATATCTCGATATAAGAAGAATTTGTAAAGGTTTGCAAATTACGCAATATATTTTCTTACATTTTTATATATTCGGGTTTGTACGATAAGATCACTTGTAATATGTATATTATCAATGAAAAACCTTATTTTTCTTGGATAGTGAAGATCGATAAATGTTTTATAGAGAGATGAGTCAGTTAGCTAAATTCCTTTACGATATGTTTTCTTTTAAGAATAAAAGTCACGTGGAATTTTATTTGTAATTTTTTTAAGAACGTTTAAATTACATATTTTAATCTTATAAAACGTATCAGAGTAATTTTACCCAAGTTTACTATTTAATTTATTCTTTATGTACACCAACATTGTACAATAGTGTAAAAAAACGAAATAAAATACAAAAACTTGGACAATATGCAGGGGTGAGATTATCGCCATGTAGTTGTTTATGTTTATTTTGTTTGTTTATTTATTTTTATTTATGTTTGACAGAATGAGTCTATTGTTTTATGCCTCAACACAGTCTCATGACTAGTGTTTTATTAATTTTGTGAAATTTTAATGTCTTTTGTTTATATATAGCATGTGATTTTGATCCATATTATTACAATAAAGGAAGATTATAATCAATTTCTTCCTTCCATAAAAAAATATTTTAACAGAAAATTGATAACGCTTGATATTTCAATTCAGTTTACTTTGTAAAGAATATAGATAGTAAATTTATAGTAAAATATGCTCAACTATATCTTAAAATATTTATATTTTTATCAATGGAATAGGTTACTGGTGGGATTCGTAAATATGAGACTAAACTTTCAGGATAACGATCTTTATATGAATAAAATAATATGAATGTAGTATTTTGTAATAGGATTTCAAAAGCTTCATTTCACTTTACTGGTGATCAAATACAGTTTCAGATATATCGGAGAAAGGATTAAGACAAAGTCATTGTAAAAATATTTGCTTTCTGTTTTATCCTATTTGAATTCCTGAAAATGTATACACAGATAGACATTTTTGATTTATTTTTCATTACGGTCGCAGTTCGTCGGTAGCCTGGAGGTAGAGTCTCGGCCTCGTGAACAAGGGGTCCGTGGTTCGATACCAGGTGCCGGCAGACTCCCCTTTCTCGTATTTGGGTTTTTAACAAAAAAAATCAGACACTTCTTTTTTTTTTTTTTTAAATTTACTTATAACATAAAATAAACATAAACAGTAAATCAACTTAAATATACATATTCTTGAAAGCTTATATTATGATGGTGCTTTAGTAATATACAAAAATAATGGGAAATATTCAATCAACGAGAACATGGCTAACATACATATGTAGTATAGCAAATGAACAAAGGGTATGTGTAATCGTAAAAAAGTAATATCGAAACAAGACAAAGAATTTCCTCATCTTCTCTCGCATTGATTCCCGTATCAAACATCAAACCACAAATAAAAACACCCTTTCCATAAAGTTAAACATTTTATAGCTGGCCATAGTTATACATTTCAAAGAAGGAAGGGTGAGTTTGGTTTAATACATAGGTACCTATGTCATTTGCACCTTGATGTAACACCAGTCATGCAATGGTTGATAATGTTGATAAATGACAAGGCAAATAAGTAGAGGAGCTTACTTATTCTAGAGAATGGGTTGTTTAAAAGCATGCCACTCCTAAGACCTAGTAGAACTGATCTAATGCTTGGATCAAGTCGACCAGATTTTAATTAATTGACTCATTTTGATAATATTGCCAAAGGAATAGAGCATTCTACAGAAACGAAGAACTGTAAAGAATGCAGATAATAGAAACACTTAAAAACAGATTCGTTCATAAAAAAGTAAATTGAACCACTAAGTACACTTATTTACATAGGTACTATTTTGAATGGTAAACCATCTTCTGTATGAAAATTAACAATATGATATACTTAGATATAAGGTAATATGCTATTTATACATTATCATTATTAATAAACTAGCTTCTGTAACCCGGCATTGCTCGGGTTTAAATAAACAGATTTGACACCCCAGATGTCCATATTTATTTAAAAAAAATGGTAGGTATCTACATGAAGAAAAGTACTAAAAACCTGATCCTAAAAAAAAATTTAAGTTTGATACCTCACATGCCCATAATAGGAAGATACCTTAATCGAAAAAAGCGTTAAAAATATCCTCTCAATCAAAAGTTTTGAAGTTAGACACCCAACATGCCCATATTTAAGTAAAAAAAAATAGGAAGGTACCAACATCGAAAGAAGTATTAAAAACCTATTCCCAATAAAAAAACCTTGAAGTTAGACACCCCACATGCCTATATTTAAGTAAAAAAAATAGGAAGGTACCAACATCGAAAGAAGTATTAAAAACCTCTTCCCAATGAAAAATCTTGAATTTAGATACCTCACATACCCATATTAAAGTAAAAAAAAAATAGGTTGGTACTTACATCGAAAAAAGTATTAAATACCTCTTTCTCGTGAAAAAACGTAAATTTTGACACCTCACGTGTCTCCATTTATATAAAAAAAAAGTTTGTAGGTACACAGTACACACATGGAAAAAAGTACTAAAAACCTCGTCCTGATGAAAAATATTGAAGTTAGTAACCCCACATATTGATAGGCACATACTTGGAAAAAAGTGCTAAAAAGTACCCAGGTATAAAATTTACCTTTCTTCCTATTAAAAAATAATTTAACATTGTTTATGGATTTTGTACGTAATACTATTCTCATTCTACAGTATAATTTTCTATGGTTTCATTATGTCTTTTATTATGAAAATAGCCCAATACGTCAAAAATTTGCAATTTTAACTAACATAATTCAAGAGTTTTTATCATTAGCAAACACGATATTTTATTACAAAAATAATCCCAAAATATTTAGTTTCAATATTGATGTATTTATTGTTACATCTATTCTGAAATTAATTCAATACAATTAAAAATGTTTGACTATGAATATTGCTATTTATTAAACCTTTCGCGCATATTTTCATACATTTTCATGCCAATTTTGTGACATGGTCTCATTAAAATTCTAATATCTTTATCAATATTTAAGATATTAAAAATGTTTTAACCTCGTTTTAACCTGACATCTCGTATAGAGTGTATTTATTACTTCTGTCTTTCCTTATTTCAGAGTCCATTGAGGACATACACACGTACATATATACGAACCGACTCAAATATTTATGTGTGGATTATTCTGTGTAAATAGATGTTGCGTACTATAAAGACGTCGACGTATTTCCTAGGTTATTGATGTACATACAATAATATTATATATTAAGGATATGAAGTAGTAATAATACAATCACAACAAATTCAATTCAAGTATCTAGTCATATTATATTATATAAAATGTTTTATCTTTTGACAATATGTACAACATCTCAATGTCATTACACAACATAATACCTCAATTATTCGGTATCTAAATATGGATACAAATTAATGTTTATAATTTCCTTTCAAAACTTTAACAATTCAATTACGTAGGTTTCTTTGGGTTTAACTTATGTACTACGCTACTAAATTATTGATACCCAGTACAAGGTATATTATGATTGTTGGGCGTGTACGATTTCTACTAAACATTTCCTCCATGTTTACACTGTAAATAATAAAACGAGCACCACAGCATAGGTACAAACAAATAATCAAACCTATTATTTCTCATTTATAAATGACACGTTTCAAAGTTTCAGTTAAACTAGTCTGTACATCTGTAGGCCTAGTCAAAACACATTTAAGCGTTACGTTTTCGTTTCATTTTCGTTCAAACGTTGACGACGTTGCGAGAATGTGTCAATTTTCGTAGCTATTTGTGTATTTTAGCTACGAAAATTGATGCGTTCTCGCAACCTCGTCTTGTTTGAACGAAAACGAAACGAAAACGTAACGCTTAAATGTGTTTTGACTAGGGGCCCTGACACCAAGTCGCGTTAGTGTACAAAATCAATCAATAAACATGCTTCAAAGAAGATGTAATCGAATCTTCTAGGTTTAAATATTATTAAACTGAAGTATTCCAAAGTGATCTTAATTAATATGTTTAAAGTGTTTTGTATAGTTTTCAATAAGTTATATAGCTACATTGATCTTACATTAAGTTTTTGTTTTAGTACTATGTCGAAGCATTGATTAATCTTTATGTATAAAAAAATAGACAAGTTGCACGTTCCTTCACATATAAAATAAAAAAAATGATTAAAGTGAACTATTCGATGTTGTGTAAATAAAAAATAGTTTAAAATGAAATTATATTTACCTTCGTAACACTACGCTGAGCTTGTTAAACTAATAAAGTTTATATAGATGAAAGGTATTTTGTGAGAAATCACTCTATTCTTTTTTCCTCAAATATAGAAATAGCAATGTCATTAAAACATGTGTCATAGTATTATTTGACACAGATTCAATATGCTTTTGACATCATAGAACAATATGATCACCTTTAAAATTCAACAGATAGAAAAAACTAGTTTTTATCTTAATCTAATCCATGTAATAATTCTTCAAAGCTCATTGGGTCACCTGTTCTCACGATATTCTAAATGCTCTGACCCCAGAAACAGCTATTGTGAAAGAAATGTGTCCAGGCAGTCAATAACCCTGTGGATTATAGTGCGCTTATTGGTCAAGAACCATTCGACGCTAAAAATATCGACACGTAACCCAGCCTGAACTATCGATTCATCTAACAGAAACCACAGATTATTGCAGAATGCGAGAGTTGATTGTCTTTTGTATAACCTATATTTTCTACTTGATGGATTTGATGTCATTCGAATGGTTAATATAACAAGAAAAATAAAGTACTAAATAACTTTATATAAATTCTTTACTCAAACGACTACAAAATCTACGCAGAAAATAGTTCGATTAAGTAATCTTTCAATTACTTATTTCTTTTATTTTATATTTCGCTTGAATTAGGTCGTAAGTAATCATGGTTAAATGTTCTACTTCATATTTATTTCACGTACCTTTCTTACAAGAAAAATAATTATACAATATTCAATAGAACTCATAATATGTCTTTGATTGAAGTTGTTGGTTGAACGAATTTGTCTAAGATGTTAGGTAGGTACATTAAATAAACATTAAATACTAGTTTTGGTACATATTATAGATGGGTGGCAAGCGTATTTCAACTTATAATATCAGAAACTGTTGTTGGAAAATGGAAGCTACACAATCTTAAGCTATTGAATTATTTCTAAATCACAAAAACTTAACAAAGGATTGATCTGATTTAAGCCGAACGACAATTTTGAAATGGTGTGATTTCATTACAATATCAACTTTTATCAAAATCAATAAACATCTATTGAAATATGTATTTGAAAATGTATAAATTGATTACAGAGTATTGTTTGACTTCAAAGATTTTCGAGGATAATATCAATCCGTCTAACTGATCATAGTATTTCCCTTAAGAATGAATCTACACAGTTTGTACAATATGTAATATTTATATGTAAATCAAAAAGAAAAAGCACGACAAAATATATGTCACAGAAATAAATCACTAAAATATTCCTACTATTTTATTCAGAACGCGAAAAATATTATTTCTATCTACATATTTCATTTCTGAACGAGAAAAAAAGTCTAAATACGAATATGTGGGATGTTAAAAGCTATTTGAGTGCGTGTATCATATTTGCCATTCACATGTTTCCCATTGTATTTATCTTTTGTTTTAACAAAACATGTTTTTCACTTGCTTATTTCAACACAAAACATTAAACGTTATTAAACCAGGTTGGAAAATAAGGCACCGTTTGTACATAATATGATAAAGTTTTGTGGCCTAATCGCAACTCTTTTTATATCCTGAACTCATTATAGTGGGTGTTTAGTGCGAAATGTACGATGTTATTTGGTAATATTTTTATAAGAAAAAAAACGGATTATTTTAAAGGAACATTAAACGAGAAAAGACGATTGTGAGAGAAATTAACCCTTATAAAACCATTTGTTGTACAGTGTAATGCCTATCTAACCTTTTGACTTTGCCGTGTTAGTCATTTCACGGGATTCATTTGGAGTTTTTTTTTTTAACATTTCATAATGATAGCAGTATATACTGTATAGTATATACCATCATGCAAGTATTTTTTTTGATTTCACAATGCCATTTTTATGCGAATCATTCTTTACATTTTATTTTTATATTTTGTCTAACAGAAGTGCGAAGGGAAATTTAAAATGATTGTAATTAAAATAAAAATAAATATTTATAGGTTAAAAATCAACACTCAGATTAAAAAAACCAACACTGAATAATTTTGGCAGATATTTTTAAGTACCTACCTAACATAAAAGGTAGTAAAAAATATTTAATGTAAGATAAATCACATATATTAGATTGGATGATCACAAGAGAGATAACAATGCATGTCATTCCGCTTTGTTACTTTTGACAAACTTGAAGGAAAATATTTTGAAAGCAGAAATCTGTTTTCATTACACAATATACGGATAATGTTTCATTAATCAATACAAAATTGATTCAATGAGTCATGGATAAAAAAAGATAAACTTCTTTTGAAGGAATTAACTGAGGTCTTTGTTTAAAAGAGAGATTATATAACAATGGCGGTGTAAGAATACGTAAATTTAATTAAAAAGAGACTGTTTTTGAGTATTTTGTAAAAGGCAGGTGATTCGTAAATCATCACATAAAAGACGTTCAACATCTATATTTCAGCAATGTGGTCTGCCATTCATTATATTTATTACATGCACTCGTGGGAAATGCTGTGATTGCATAAATATATTAAATGGAAAATTGGAACATTTCAGTTTTTAGTAATTTATCATATTTAGGAAAAATGTTATTGAGACTACTTAGATACTTTACAAAATAAGTCGCTTCCATAAGAACTAACTTGACGGTTTTAAAAAAAATAATGATTCATTAGTACGAATCTATACTATTAACTTTAAGCAAACAAAACGTTGGTAAATTTACCAATGATTTGTTGTGAGTATTTTTCTCAGTGTACATATTCATTAAAAAATACGATTTTCCTTATTTTTCTAATAACTCATGTGTTATGATGGCGCCCCTGTGACGGGACTATCAATATTCACAGTCAGAACGTTTTTATTAATTTTAAAATTCCAAAAGAAAGTCGTAATTAATGGAATGATGCTAAAATGAAATATTTTGGAATCATTTTTGCTAATATAATCAATGTACTTATTTTGGACGTGGAGTGGACATTTTTTGTAATAACCTCCACATAATTATGTACCATCCAGTGATTATTTTACTTTTCTTAAATATAGACATTAATGGTTACATACTCGTATTTCATATTTCTTAAAGTCGTATCTGGGTTTATAAACCCAAATACAGCCTAATAATTCTTTCACATTATTAAGCTTACATCTTGTGTCGTAAAAGAAGAGTTTGCTGACACCTGGGATCGAACCATGGACCTGTTATGCATGAGGTGGAGATTCTCGTCTACCGGCGAATTCATTTGATAATGAAAAAAGTTTTTTAGCACTTTTTACAACGTTGGCACCTAATTGCATGTAATATGACCACTTCATTCTATTATGTCATCTATGTCACAATATATATAGTAATGAGACACATTTAATACATATTCTGACAGTTTTCACCATTCAACGGTATAATTTATGAACCTAATAAACTCTACTTAATACTATGCACACAAATTTACTTGAATAAAAATTATACAATTTAACCCATTGTTGTAAACTTACTGTCGCATTTATTGACATGGTTTTGTTGTTTGTATATTCTATTTGTTCGTTAATCTTTTTATTTAACTAAGCTTTTTGTTTATTTGAAATAATGAAAACGTTTACCAGGAACAAATATTAAAGATTACAAACAATATAATTATTTTAGTTAATGAGTACGTGTAAAAGTTGTTCAAGTTGAAACCTCACATATAAAATAAATAGTTTTTTTTTCACTTTTTAATTAATTTTGTCAGTTCAGAAACATTGTATTTTATGGATATTATGACTCTTTAATCATATCTCCCTCCTTTACACGAGACTTGTCTCTATAAGGAGGATGTTTAGATTTAAGTTTTATCAAATAGTCTATGTATTGTAATGTCTGTATAATTATTGTTAAATAAAATAAATAAATAAAAAATATGTATATATTCTCAACACCTATTCATTCCATTTCACATGAACTATAAATAATTTATTGATGGTTTTTATTAACACTGAAGGTACAATAATCAAAATCAATTAAATACAAGGTAAGTGTCGTGCATAAGTCATCAGAGTGTGATATCGATTGCATATTTGTATTTCACATTGCATATAGATATTGCAACTCAAACAGCATAGACGTCTACTATAATTGTTGCATTCTGGTCATAAATAATACAGGTAATTTAACATAGTGCGCCTTGGTTTTATACTTGTAGGGTAGTATAGTGTAATGTATGGTTTTTCAAGTACAGTTTTTAATAACAAAGGCGTATCGGTGGTTATTATTTTCCATTAAACATGTAGTACTCTGTCATTTCTTTTGCAAATTGATAATTTTTCCAACGCTCTCCCTGACGCCGCCGCGCTAACGTCACTAAGTCCCATACAATTTCACGATAATCGTTTTCCGTTTAACAAGATTCGCCGGGACTTTACCATGTCAGCTTTTCAACATTTTACTGCGGATGAAATTATTTCCCTTCTATTCACGATCGGAAAATTTAATTCTATTCAACATCTACCAACATTAATCGTTTTAAATCAAATTTTATGTCGACATTCAGATTCGTTTTGAATAGATGTCCCTTGATATTCCTCCAATGGCGCATATTATTATTTTTTATAACCACCCTGTAGAGTCCCAGGTAAATAATAGGTCTCCCACTCTTCTCTGTACATAATTTTTGAGTATCCTGTTAAAGACAGATGTTTGCAAAAAAATACGTGTAAGACTAAACTACCATCTACTATTTGGCGATGAGGCGTGTCACACACCCCGCATATCTTAACTCTTATTGGCACAGAGTGGGCGACCAGCATGTTTATAACATTTAGTTGGTCCGCTGACTACCTCGATTGTGGAAAATGCCTTGATGGTATGTATGTTTTATTTAAAATTATGATTTAAAATCTATTCTTCGTTATCGCGATATCTTAAACTTCTTTCCACGCTTTTGACGGATGCCAATTATTATTTTGATTATCTTGAAGAATTTAGAAAAGCTTGTTACGGGTGGAAATTTAGCTCCTGATAAAAAAATTATCCTGAATATTTTTTAAATATAAATTGTAAGATTGTCATATTTTTAAGTAATAATAATAATTAAGAATTCAAAAATCGCGCATCTTTGCGATGTCTTCGGGGATAGCAGGTATCTGCCGATCCGCTTTCAGACCCAAACCGGACAACATGTGTTAAGAATGGAATATTCCACGTAGTCCAAGTGTTTTAGTATTATCTCATGGACAGTCGCTATCCACACATAATAATAGATTGTATTTAGGGTGTGTGTCTGTTGGTATGTTCATTATAACTTCGATGTGAACGCTCTTGTGGGTAGGTAGAATATCGAGTGAGATATGAAATACTGCCTACACGAGTGTATATACCTACAGACATACACCATCGTGAAATTGTAACTAGTATGTAAGTTCTAGATAGGTAACTTAGCTACATAGGTTGTTTTTAGGATAGTTTGTTTTTCTTTGAGTTGTACTTATAATGGGGAGAAATATAAAATATTAACAGTGTGGTGAAATGGACACGAATTTAAAAACAATATAATGATACCTATGTGTGATCGCGCGGAATAGTTGCCAAGCGTCACCGAGTAAAGTCCCCGGGCATACTAGCTAGTAAGTGGTATGGCCCGGGTGAAGGATATTGTTTGAATGAAACAACAAAGTCCTTGCAACACATGTGTCACCACCGATACTAGGATGCGAGGATGCGATAGATCGGATACAGGCTAGGACACTACCCGCCAGGCCTCCGTGGAGAGCGTTGCTCCCGCCCTTGTGTGGCGGAGCCAGCAAGATGGGACCCCGCGGTTTCCCGCCCAGGACGCCGGGTTCCACAACCACTTCCCGTCAGGCATCCGTAGAAGCAGGTCGACCACTCCACCAGACGTCCGGGGAGGACGTCGTGCTGGCTCGCTGCTGCTAGCAGCGAGCGGAGACTGGACGCCGTGCTGTCCCGCCAACGGCCTTGGACGCATGGTGCAGACCTTCCTTGGGGTGGCAGCCGCTGGCCTTGGAACCGCTTCATCCTGAAGGCTACATGCCAGGATGTCCTCGAGGGATGGATTGCGTCTGCCTGAGTGCCCCAGGCAGAACGATCTTCGGGGAGCAGTTGTCATGGGACCCTTAAAATTTAATATCCAAAAAATGGTACTTGTGTTGCCATCTATCGAAATCCTGTGAAAGCCCTGGCCCCTATCTAGAGAAATCGTAAATACCTTTTGAGATTATCATAAAAACAGATTCCTTCTTCTTGATCCTTTTCCGGGAGTCAGCCATTTTGGCCAGTCTCCTGCTATTCGTTTTACAATAGACATAGCAGGGGCTCGCTCCAAATAAAAATGTCTCTTCTCTTCTACAAAATACTGTGAGTGTCGCTATAATAATGTAATTCAGTATTAAAAACTGTGAATTGTTTTGTTTGGTGTAATAATAATCTGTGTAACCATATTCTTCGTCAATAAACCGATCATACAACATCATGCTAGTGTTTCCTTAGCACAACCACCACAATAAATTTACCCAACGATAAACCCTGAGAGAGTCACTGAAATCTGCCGACTATGGGAGAAATGTTACAGTTTGAATGTTACAGTTTGGCGCTCCAACGTGATGCCTAATTATTGTGGTTTTTGTTGTGTTTGAAGTGAATTTAACAATGCATAAATGATAGCATTAAATAGTGCGTAGATAAGTTCGTTACGTATCACGTGACCCACCCATGTTTCCATGCATCACCAACACACACACACTTCTCTAGAATGTTCGATCAAAAAACGGTTGAAATTCGTTTACCATCACAACAAGACTGTACAACTTTGCTCTTCAAGAAAAATTTCACCGCGTGACCAATAAGGACTATGATGGTGCTTCAGTGAATAATTGAATTAAATAAACAGTGCTATGAATAATAAAGAAAAAACATTTTAATAATTAAATAAGTGAGTTTTGAAATTTCGCCTCACTACAACAAGTGTACTTCGTAAATTTCACCATATAACCAATAAAGTTATGTTAGTGCTGCAATGAACAATTGAATTGATAAATAGTGTAATAATAACCACATTTTAATTAATAAATAATCAAGTACGATCAGATATTGTTAATGAATGGAGAATTTAAGAAATAGATACGACAAGAAATTCACAAGATTGTGAACAGATACTCCAAACTTTCCTAAGACGTCCAGATAATTTCCTTCTGATGAGATGAAGATCTCCAACGTTACAATCCCTTAAGAAGCCTGCTACCACCACTACGAAGGATGTCTATGACGGAATTTTCTTCCTTGACGGTTCCTGACCTCCAATAGAAGGATGTCCCATGTTTTGTCATCTAGATCTGACGTTTCTTCGAGGCCTTCTTTATCTACACAGAGAACCCTTGATGCTTGATGGTTTTGAGGATGAGGAAATAAATGCTTCCTTCACTAGTAATAGACAACCTTATTCGTCTGACTACTACACAGGTTTTTATGGAAAAATATGGTGTTGTTGTGTTCATTTTGTACTGAAATATTTTGTATACCTACTATAGATACAGTTTTTTACATGTTGTTCCATGCTTTGCCTTTTGTGCCAAAGAGATTGTAAAAAATTCCAGTTTCAATTTTGCATAAATTCAAGTGATACTAGCTAAGATCATTTTACAATTATTTGCGGAATTATTTGCTTGTTAATGTAAGATTCTACACTGAGGGATCTACAAAATAAGAATTGTAAATTTATAAATGTCTAGTTTGTGAAATATTCCAAGTAAAGTTTTTCTATATCTGGTTGAATACACTCAAAAGTAAAGAAATTAAATTTAAATTCATTATACTTGTACCTACCTAGCGTGCGTGTCACGCGGGCTGTGGATGTATTTATGTATGGTTTGAAGTGAAATGATCATAGACCTCAATATTGCTGGAAGAGGCTTAACAAAACAGATTTGAATAATTACCAATAATTCTTTTACTCATATGCTGGAATTGTTAATTTTATGATATGTAATGTATGTAATGTTATGTCTACGATATTTCCTGGGAATGTCAAACTTTCCAGCGATTTCCAAACTTTAACAATTTAAAGAAATAATTGTTATTGATTTTTTTTCGAGTCTTATCAAAAGACAAGACTTCCAAACATTTTTTTATACGAGCTATGCGATGTAGATACTGGAGCAATGGGAAACTATCATGCTAAGGATATCATTAAGTTCTGAGTCCTAGGTATGTGTTTCTCCAAAATTTTGTTGTTATATTTCATTCTGAATGTAAATCCATCAATGTAAACTTGAAATTTTGGTAATGTAAAGAATTTATGTAAAAATGTAATGTTTTCTTGGGCTGCAATTTTAATGAATAAGAAGAACTATGTCTATACATCACAGGTCAATGTTAATAGTGAATTTTGTATGTAATAACAATGTTAGACTCACAAAAGAAATTATATTTACAGTCATAGTAATGTCAAAGGAATTATCTTTCTTTCTTCTTTAAAGCAAAATAAATTATAATACTGTTAATAGTCAAAAATTTGGTATTTCTACTCTTAAAGTACTTGTAACTTTTGCAGCCCATGTTATTGTAAACTTTTAGTTAAAAAAAACTCATAGAGGCTCTTCAAGGTTCCGCTTCTGTGAGAAATTTGAATTGTTCGAACCTTGTGGCGCCCTTAAATAATTTTTTTTGTATGTTTTGATCATCTTTTTGTTTGCGCCCGTGGAAGTATGAAGTTGCCTTTATCATCTCACATGCTAGCCGCTTTCAGTAGCAACGTGTTCACAATAATCTGAACCCATCCACTGTCGCAGACAAGGGTCATACAACATGTTAGTTTTAAAGAATTTTGTACTGTACAACTGATGTAATTTTGACCCTCCAGTATACGAAAGTATACGAATTCTTTTGTTGTTTTCCTTAAATTTTGTGTGAACTCTTGAATCACTGAGTTATGTGGTAACTGATGAATGACTTATGACAGATGATGAATGCAAGGTACGGAAGAATGAAGTATACATGAAAAAACGGCCGATAAAAAATGAAGTATGAAAATGCGTGAAAAGTTACCACTAATTCTCTTAGTTTGTTAAACCATTAATGCTAAATCTTAAATTGAGGATCAAGGTCGCATCAGTCAAATTAAAAAATAAGTTTATTGTTTTTAATCTTTAGTGTGCATGGTTTTGTAAATAAATTATATGGCAAGGTTTCTCACATGGTGTGAACCTGCTGGCCATTTTGCGGCAATTTTACTGTATGGAATGCGTACCCTTACAGTAATTTCTATTTGCCTAGTATGAATGTTAAGGAGTCATTGGATGATTCGCCATCTTCCATGTACATCTCCTGGGTTAGACTGATATAGAGGTATGACTAAGCGTCCTACCCTAATACAATCAGTTCTAACTCAAATTTATTTTAGTAATTATCAATTTTTTAATGCCCGACAAGCTTATTGTCCAAGTGAGGTTTGAGGACGCTCAAACAAAGAAAATTCATACAGGTCGCTTAGAGAAGCTCTGCGCGATAGGTTTGGTACCTGATATTAACCATTAGCCTGTATGAAATTGGTGGGAAGTTTCCACAAAAGAAAAATGCTATAGGGTAAAGGATTACCGCCCTTATAATAGAGGTAGATCAGATATAATTGTAATGGATACCTCCTCTTGGAGTAAGGAAAAGTGTTTGGGAAATTGTTGAAGGTGTTGTTATATTATGTAAAAGAATTTAATTTTTTTTGTTTTGTCTTAAGCATGTAAAGGTTTACCTAGAAGTATGGCGAGAACATTGTCTACGATCCCGTTTCCGCGACCTGTTCTGTCGGCGCATCTTCCTGGTCCCTTGCTTGCTTGAGACATGTCTATTTGTAAGGAATAATTAAGAATTTGTTACTAATGTCTGTTATGATAATTTGTATCCTTGTTTTGACACTCACAGTGTTGTAAAATCTATCTTGTTTTGACACTCACAGTATTGTAAAATCTTTCTTATCTTTGACACTCTTAGTTCTGTAGAATCCTTCTTGTTACTGACTTTGAAACTTTTCTTTTTTTTTTTTATTCATTTTTTTTCTTTAAAAGACAACTTGAGATGGTGTCATGGGACCCTTAAAATTTAATATCCAAAAAATGGTACTTGTGTTGCCATCTATCGAAATCCTGTGAAAGCCCTGGCCCCTATCTAGAGAAATCGTAAATACCTTTTGAGATTATCATAAAAACAGATTCCTTCTTCTTGATCCTTTTCCGGGAGTCAGCCATTTTGGCCAGTCTCCTGCTATTCGTTTTACAATAGACATAGCAGGGGCTCGCTCCAAATAAAAATGTCTCTTCTCTTCTACAAAATACTGTGAGTGTCGCTATAATAATGTAATTCAGTATTAAAAACTGTGAATTGTTTTGTTTGGTGTAATAATAATCTGTGTAACCATATTCTTCGTCAATAAACCGATCATACAACATCATGCTAGTGTTTCCTTAGCACAACCACCACAATAAATTTACCCAACGATAAACCCTGAGAGAGTCACTGAAATCTGCCGACTATGGGAGAAATGTTACAGTTTGAATGTTACACAGTCTACGTGAGTGAGTCTCGTGTGCTTGGTTATTTTTTTTTTGGTGATATACACAATTGATTAATAATAAAATGAAGTAGTGAAAGGACTGTTATTTGTGTAAAGGGAAAGACAATTTATTGATAAAGGTGTGCATTTTTTTTTATATAGGATTAGATTTTAGATTAGGCAAATGATTTTAATTTTAATCTTTAATTATTGAAATTTTTTTACATTTATGTGTTATATTTTTTAAATAATAAATGTATAAATAAATTTTGTGTTTTTCATCATCCGCCTCACATCCAAGTAATATGCCAAAGAAAGCTTCTCACCTTACTTTTTGCTTTAAATATTTGTATATTTTTCTTTGTTGCTGTCTGCTGGTTACTCTTTACCTCCTTTCCAGCAAAGAAGGCCTTGTCAAGCTTTAGGCTTTATTTTCAAATTTATGGGATTATAATTGTAAAGTTGACGCCAGTTGATGATACTTACTTATAACCGAAGTTTTTAATTTGATTTACGAAAATATTCAAGTATTAATTTGACTCTAAAAGCTCGCTGAAGAAGGATGCCGAAGAAGGAAACGCTGAGTTATTATATTATTTCTAACAAAAAGAGCTAGTAGTGAATGTTCTACACAGAATATAGAGAATTGTCATACATCATTAATGGTTTGTTTAAAAAAATATGATGTTGAGTATCTGTAGAGGTGAAACACAAGTTTTACAATCACCTGTCTCGTACAAGCATGTTTTTCATAAATATTTCATACGAAATGACAAAAATCTTCAAATATTTTGGAATTCCACGGAGATGTTGCGTCATAAGAAAAATACAAAATTATTATGTCGCGTCCTACGCTATTCGAGGAAGAACAGAAGTACCTTTCTTTGTGTTCTGCATATTTTATTTTGTCTGTTTTTAGTCTAAAATTCTAAGACTAACATCTTTAAAACATCATTGTATTGTATTTATAATCAAATGTTTTACAATATTCTGGCTGTGATTACTCTTTTTTATGATAATTTATTTTAATTTATATGTATCGAAACAATAATTCTCAGAGTGATATATAAAGCAGTAGATATATAAGAGTTATATATTATATAGTATGTTTCTGTGAGACAAGTTGCCTTAGGTACCTCAGAGTATCGCTGTTCTTAATAGCCATCTTACGAGAGATTTTTTACTTCCAATGACTCCGTTCATTTTTCTTTGGGATTAGATAATACTTGACATTACGCTCTGGTCATATATCACTCCGTACATTTACTATCAAGGCGGAGTAAGTATGAGTGCCCACTACCCAGAAACGTCAATTCGTTGTAGGTACCTACTTACGTCTATTGTACTGTACATACATTCAATACAAACAAGGAAAATATATCAAGGGATATTATATATCAACTGTATGGTAGTTTTATGTATTCAAGTAAAAGTATGAAATCCAGCGATGTATTAAATTGTTACAGACTTTATTTGATTTTCAACACAAGAAGATAACTTGGAAGAACGTGACTATATGAAAATGTTACCAGACTAAGCTCTAACGAACACCAACGTCTAGATCCTAGGATTTAATAGCTTTTAGGGCATAATTTGCATCTCGCACGTATTAGAAAATACATAATACCGTTTCATATGAACTGAATTGAACAAACAAATTTCTTCCATTATTCTGTGTTCGTGTATTTGGTATGCACGCTTAATTGTATTATCGAGTTTCCAAAGATAGAAAACTGAGTGATAATTCAGTATTGATTTTACCATTTCCTTACAGATGAGATATTTAAAGCATATTCCACTGGTAAATAAAAAAAAAATAAAGAAAATTTCTTTAAAATTAGGTCAGAGCTTTTGAAATTTTAATGAAAACTGGGCACTTACTTTAAGTAACACTCGTTCCTAACAAAATATCTCATACAAAGATCAATTTTCGTTTTAACAGTTATTGAAAGTAATTTAATAAGAGCGTACTTAAAAAAAGTGTGAATAAATATGCTAAGAGAGAAAAGTAAATGCAATTGATGAAGCTATTTTCAACATTTTTGGTATATTTTTCAATTCAATTTTAATAAGATTTACTAATGTTTTAGTTTCATCAGATTTTCATCTTAAAAGGTATGATAGAAGAACGTCTAGATTCCATAATCGATTGTTATTTAACATTGTATGATGAAGCCATACAATGTTGGTTTTATTAGGTATAAATAAACACATTGTACTCAATATGTTAGAATCAGAAATTCAATCGTATTATATAAACTTTTGAAAACGAAATAGATTCGTTGAAATATAATAATATTATACTTTATATTTTGGGAATCCACATGAATGTTGATTTGAGAAAGTCTCACAAATGCCGATCGCAAAATTGATTTCGTGTTGTGAAGACAGGAAAAATACGTTTTTTGCAGACAGTTGCTCTTTTGTGTCATTTAGTAACTCTCTTTTGACTCTGTTTGTTTCTTGTTGTCGGTTTGTTTGTTTTTTTTATCTTTTTCTTAATTTTTCCCGTTTGGATTGCTTTGACCCAAAGCTTTTATTGGGAGATTTGTTTTAAATAATAATAGAAATAGATTTAATTAATATTTAGCACACCAAAACAATTGAATAAAAATCGTTAGTATAATATGTAGATTTAATATTAAAATTAAAGTTATAAGCAGTTTTTTTTTTCATTTTAATAATTTTCATAGTTCACACGACCATCTTCTAACAAACAACAACGAAAGATATTTCTTTCATCGATTGTTTATCAACGAAATAAAATAAAATATTAGTATTGAAGTATTTGATGTTATTTATATTGTAAACATGTCAGTGGCACAGTACTCTTGAGATTTTCAGAGTTTCCATATATATATCTGAAGAACGAACTAAGTAGAAAGTTTTCTGCCTATGTAAAGATGTTTACGCGTCGTTGACATACTGAATAAACTTAGTATTCTCCAAATCCAAGCATACTACATAATATGTTTGTATCATACATTAAAATAAATTCGTTTTGTACCATTAGATGGAGTATGCGGTAGCTGTAATTGAATGAAAAACCGAGACTTTAACATTAAGCAATCAACCATTTTTATTCGATATATTTTTAATTATTGATCTTACATATGATTCATCATAAATTAAAGGTTAAAATTTGTATATGTGTAATTTTTTTCTAAACACTGATAAATGAGTAGAGTTTGAACATAGAAAAGAAAAGAAATCAATACTATCACTACTATGATAGAAAATATCATATAATACATACGCTAGTGGGATAGCCAGCAGACTAGATTTGTAAAAATAACCAAAGATTTGCCTCTTTGTGTCAATATAGTCTTCAGGATGGGTAGCACAGGTATCTCATCGCTAAATTGAATATATCTAATGTTTTATTTCGATGTTTTACGAACATTCAGCTTATACAGAATACTCGAAATATTTTCGAAATAAAATGTGCGAAAACTACTCATTGTCAGGAGTCTCACGGATTGCAGATATAAGTGATACCATTAGTGTAACTTGGAATTTAGTTTCATATAATATTCTATACATCGACGTGATCAAAATTCATTACGGAATGTAAAGCCAAATTGAATATCCACTGCACAGGTCTGTTGACATTGCAGTTACTATTTCAATAAAGGTTTGGAGTTACAACATGTAGACACATAGTACTCGTACAATATATCAAATCTATTTATATAAATAGATATTCCGTGATATTGGATAACCACTTGAGCCATTTGAGGAAATGCTAGTCTTCAATTGGAGAATCGAATACAGCGAAAACTTATATAGCTTTGACAATGTTTACAGGTTTAATTTGCATCGACTCTCCTGTGAATTCAATACTCATTCTATATGAGAAGAAAATTTTATAAAATATTTGATTGAGGTTTAGAATAGAGAACCATTTTTTCTTTTAAAATTATTAATATCTCGTTCATCAACTTCTAAATACAAACAAATCTATTAAATAAATGGTTTTGCGATATATCATAAAGTTTACTAGACGGGAAATGAAGGCATTCTGGATGCTATTGAGTAATTTCCTTTTAAATTACTTAAGTAAATGACGATACTAAAACCACTACTGTCAAAAATATGAAGAAAATTTGGGTTTTGAGAATAAACATGAACTAAAAATGCAGTACACTTTTTTTGCTAACTAAGTAATATGTAGCTGCCTATCGAAGCATGTCAAAATATGAATAATTCGTCATTCCCGGACGGAAACAGGAAATAGGTTATTATTAATTTTGAGAATACACTTTCTCATTTGTTTTTTTAATGATCATCAACCTAACACACACATGTAGCATCGCCGTTAGCATCAGTAACGGAACTAATATGCATATACCTTTGTAATGAAAAACGGGTAGGTAATATGTATTTCACGTACCTACCTGTGATGTGTTGAAATAGGATATGAGATGCAAGCTTACGAGTACATATGTATAACAAATTAAGTACGAGAAATGTGGAAAAAATCTGCCTTTGGCGCCCGTATATTTTCATACGTAATTTATTAGGTACACGTTGGTACTTTTTTTACGATCGCTCTTGGATGTATGAACGTACAGTTGAAAATATGAACTGATTTTCCAAGCTTTTTAAATAATGTTAACTTTCGCATTTTTCATGGATACTGTAGATATTTTTTATCAGATAGCTAAATAATAAAAAAACTGGATAGTTTATAAAGTATTGAATTTAAGCTCTTAACAAAAATAAGGTATTTCACGTATCTACTTAGAGGAATTCAGATGATGCCTCTTTATATTGTATTATATGCAACTTTTTACAAATATCTGGTATTTTATGATTTTTACAAAGGACTTTTTACTTCTTTTCCAATTTTTCTAACACAGAGTGAAATGAGTTTGTAAATAGGTTAGTTCATATTTCCTGCAAACAGAGCACAAATACAAGTACAACAAGATTTCTCGACGATGCAACTTGGCGTAATGAACGTTTAGGAAAGTGAAGACAAAAGTGGGTGAGAAAAACAACATTATGTACACTGCACTGCTAGACTTAAATTGAACCGGAACAGCAGTTGCTGTGATAAAGTATTTCATCCTTATAATGAAAAGTAGAACATAAAACTCTACTGCATTGGCGATCATAGTTTTACGTTTGCAGGTGTTCAAGAACCGCAACAACAAATGAGAAGTGAATGATTGAATATTATTAGTTTTCTTAAAACGTAGGTCACCACTGTAACTCTGAGAGGACATTGTTATTCAAGTATTATTATTCTTAAATCCTTAAATAGGATACACTGAGAAAAATACTCACAATGAATCATTGGTACGAACTTATCAGATTAGGACCAGGGATAGTACAAACGATTCGTTAGTACGAATTTATAATATTAACTTTTCGCAAACAAATCATTGGTAAATTTACCAACGATTTGTTTGCGAAAAGTTAATATTATAGATTCGTACTAATGAATCGTTTGTACTATCTCTAGTCCTAATCTGATAGTACGTACCAATGATTCGTTGTGAAATTTCGTTTAATAAGGTATTTAAACACGAATATTATACAAAGGATCTTAGGAAAATATTTAGAACAATATATCAAAACCATAGAAATAAACAATTGTTTGAAAATATAATATTTGAAAGGATATCAAGTAAAGTTTAACGATAATAGAAATTGTGAAATGAAGCGTTGCGAAATTCTTTGGAGAACAGAAATACAGTGAATTTATTATTATTTATTGACTAGAATACGATAAATTCAGACGTAATTTCGTTTCTCGGAACTTCCCAACATTCTGTTTGATACAAAACTAAGTAGGTAGACGTGATTATAAGGTGACATTTACAAATAGCTTTGTTTTGACTCGATAGCTGTTGTACATAAAGTAAAACATTACATATTTACCTATATTATATTAAATGATTTTAAAGGTTGACAAACATCGAACAATACTCAATATCAATAATATAACATAGATTTTTATTGATTTATTTATATTATTGTAGGTTTTTGAATAAACCTGCCGAAAATTTACAGTTTCATAAAATATTTGACACAAAATCATTAATTTTCGTCGGTAGCCTGGAGGTCGAGTCTCAATCGGCCTCGTGAACAAAGGGTCCGTGGTTCGATACCAGGTGCCGGCAAACTCCCCTTTTACTACACAAGCTTTTAGTAGCTTACTGTGAAGGGTGTATAAGGTTGTATTTGGGTTTAAAACAAAAACCCAGATATATCTTTTTAAAAAAAAAAAATATTTAGAAGGAATATTTATTTGTATGTAACAGTTTCGAGACATTTTGAATGTTTTTAGTATTATAATATAGTGCACTTCTGTTACTATATTACTTAAATAAATCTTTACCGAAATCGAACGCGATTAAAATAATCAAATAACGAATGTGCATTGTAGAATACTAAAAAAACATTCAAAATATTTGACACAATTATACTACTAAACAATGAAACTACATAAAGATAACTTTTGAAAAAATGTGTGATTAATGTTGTGGATTTCCATTTAAACTGTAATATTACATTTGATATAAATTAAAAACACTGTATTTTCCACTTTTATTTATTTAGGTAAGTAGGTACATTAAAAACAAAAGTGAAAAAACAGTGTTTTTAATTTATACAAAATATAAATATTTTACAGTATAAAAAGATCCCTGACAACCTCGGGAAGCTTTGAAGTTTTTCAGTTGTATGTATATAATATCATTGTACTGTCAATTAAATGTATATTTCATTATTTAATACTAAACAATGATTGTAGGCTCTCTAGCTGTATATTATTAATATCATCAAGCTCCGTAAAACTTCATATTTTTGTCACATAATGAGAAGAGAAAAATATATCCCATCTTACAATTGGTCATAGAAGGGAAGATTGAGGGTTGTAGAGGGGTTGGAAGAAAATAGCTTTCCTGGCTTCAGAACATTCGAGAGTGGACCGGGACGAGAGGTGTGAGGGAGATGTTTCATGCTGCCCAGAATAGAAAAAAAAAATCCCGAGTGATCGTCAACGTCGGGGGGACTCGACAAGACACGTAAAGAAGAAGAATATATTATTAATTATGTGATAGCTGTCTGATTGTGAAATCAAATAAAATAAAACATTATTATGTTGTAACAATTTGTATCGCTCAATATATATACTCATAACATGACCTCAAGGGCGCCGTTTATCGTATCCATCACCCGAAACTCCCAGCAAAAAGGTGTGTCTTCAGTCCTCTTTTAAAACTCTCTCCATTCACCTCCTCTCGCAGACACAGAGGCAGCTTGTTCCAACATCTGGGACCCGCAACACTAAACGCTCTATCTCCAAAGCCTGTTTTGCGAGATCGAGATGGCTCATCAAGTCTGCATTTGTATAATTATGTCATAATTTTACCGCAACACGCTGAGGGAAGACGTTGCTTATTTACCTTTGAGGATCTGTTTTTAGGTTTGATGATTTCCTTTACACTCAAACTTTCAAAGCCTCTATCACCAGATTTTCAAAAATGTACAGGAACAGTTTTGAAGGAATATTTCATAAATTAATTTTGGACAAAAAAAAACTGACCTTCATGTTCCTTCTGCAGCCTGGTACCATTTTTCTTGATTAAGGGCTGGAGATCATCACTCTATAGTATCAAAATATCAATAGAAACATTATTTCTTACCCACAATAAGTATAAAAATGCTAGCGGTGCATTAAATGGATCTCTCTGTGCTCTCGTGTGGAGCATTAGAGGACAAAAGAAAAGTAAAATCATATCTTACTAATGAATGTTTGTCTTTTCATACTATACACCATCAGGAACATTTTTATTTCAGAACATAGATCAGCACAGCGTGACAAGAAAAAGTTTTTTCAAAGGCTATATATTATTCTGATGTCAAAGGGTGGTAATTTAATCTTAAGGACGCTTATTGTTTTCCTATTATTATTATTATTATTATATTGGATGATTTATTCGGCGCCGTTTAATGAAGTATCCATCTCAAGGGCGCGGGTTCCTATGTTTAATAACTCCAAATTTTGAGAGCGAACTGAATAAAAGTTATTTAAAATCTCAATTTTTTTTAATTTTATTTTTATTCAAACAAATTTTCACAAGTACATTTTTTTATTTACACAAGTATGTATAAAAACACTTTTTATAGATTAGCCACACTAGCCTCATGGCTGTATTGTAGCCGCAGAACAAACATACAATAAACAAATACAATAAGAAAATTTCTAAGAAGAACTATCAATAATCTAACAAATTTAAGATGTAAAATATACCACAAGGCGAAAGCACGCATTAAACAAAAAACTATGAAAAAATATAATACAGATCATGAACCACTAATAAATTAATACTTCCACCACATCATATCCCGCACCGCTGAAACACTCCAACAACCAAACTGACTCCACAAAGCGAAAACATGCATAAAAAAGAAAGGAATAAAAACAATATGCCATTATACTTCAATATTCTCACATTTAATCACAATGTCTGTTTCAGTGTGATGTTATAATAGAAGATATCGTCCGCTAGAAAGATAAGACGGGTTTATAGGGGCTATGTTGACCGTATGAATAGTGACAGATAGCCCACATCGTTGTGATCGAGACTGCACAAGGACGAAAATTGCCACCTAAAAGATGCAAGGAAAGTTGATCTTCAACATCGCAAGAAATAAATTCCGAACAAACAGATCAATGATTTATTACAAACAGAAGAAAATGAAGAGTCTTTTCAGAATTTAGGATTTTTTTAATCGAATATAATATGTACAGAACAATATCACGATTCCGATTTCATTTATATTTATCTAATACAGAACCCCTCTGATAATCGTATCATAGAATTTACGAACTAGTTAGTCTTCTGGTTATGCTAAAAATGCCGTAATGGTAAAGATAGATGTTCTTAAACATTAATTTAATTATTATTGAAGTCAGGCAATCGCCCTAGAAGAAGCTGGCAAGGGCAGGTGTCAAACTTGAGTGTTGAAAGACTTGATTTGGAGTGGCCAGAGGTCCTGGAAGCAGCGGTGGACAGGGATCTCTGGAGGAGGTACTTAGGCGCAATGGGCCCCCGACCCAACTAGGACAAGGGGAAGAAGATGTATATTATGTATGTATGAAATCAGGTAAAAGGCCAGTTTATTAATAATGCGTGTGAAACAATAATCACTTTTATGGTTTAGTTTGTGTAACTTGTGGGTATTTAAGTTATCATACTTATATATTTTATAGAACCTATCTAATAATTTTATTATCCAACAATTAAATTTTATATCCACCTACGATTAAACAAGTATTATTTACATAGGTAAGCAAAAATGATTAATAAATTAATCAACTTTCATAACTGAAATTATGCTTAATTTTCATATTATTTTTTGAGAAGCTTTTAAACTTGCTTCTGTAGAATACCATTTCGATTGACGGTGTTTCTGCTTAAATTATATACCCGCTCAATTTTACATAATTCTTGTAACAAAATATATATTATTGGCTTATGTAGTCATTATAGCAAATGTAATAATTTCTGTATTATAATACATGGGTACCTCAAATTCTCATTAATAAATCATCTATTGAGTTAAACAAATATATATACATGTTGTAATTATTATTATTATGCTTATAATAATTACAGAATACACTGAAACGTTATTAATTAAAATGGAAATAATTAAGTTTATGCTCACAATATTAATAATAAAACATATAAGGTACACATGTAGTGGATAAATTGTCTTTAAAACACATTGCATATTTCTAACTGTACTAGTAAAATATTATAAACATTTAAGGAGATTATCTCACTGTCCAAATATCGCAGAAATCTGAAAACTAATATGTACATATCTGAGTAAAACTGTACAAATATATAATTTATTCAAGGTTCTATTTGCTTTTATGGGTACCTTTTTGTGGGACCAAAAGGCAGAAATAAGCTACATCAATTCAAAGAAACTTTGCGTCATACGAGTCATCTCTTTCTACGACATTACTAATAATAGAAGATAGTTGTTATAGGGATAGTGTGAAATAAAAAGGGGTCATCCTGGTCATCGGGAATCTTGTGGATAGAGTAACAGTGTTTAATCATCAATATCGATTTTCATGAGTCATCAATTAAATAACTTTTTTAAAAAATCCATATACTCGTAACTTGTAGAGATTTGAAATAGACGCAATTTTTTATTTAATTTTTGAAATAAATTAAGTATTAAAACACTGTTTTATTTTCACTGTAATTTATTTGGTTACCTCATACGTTTTTGTCTACACTTATAGACATTTTCAAGAAGACATGTGAAAATAAAACAGTGTTTTTATAATTAATTTATTTTAAAAATTAATAACGAATTTTCACAGTAAAAACACCAAAACATTACAATTATTTTATTTTATTGATTGGAAAATAGTATCTTGGATACCAAATTTTAGGATCATCCAAATGGATCAAAAAAGGATCAAAAGTCGTGGTAATTGAAGTTCCGCACCCTAGTACAATAAATAGCAAAGGACAATCTCTGGAATAAGCTAGGGTTCATAACTGATTATTAAACATTAAACGTGGATATTAATAATGTAAAATATGTTCATGTATAGTTTTATGACTACCACAGGACTATTTATGTGTATGTTTAAAATTTATGAAAGTTTTATTATAATTATCAGATACACCTAGATAAAATTTATATTCCTGTTATGGTCACCATGGTGAAAAGCCTTTATGATCTCAGCATACGGTGTGGATTTTAACAATGATACATAATATATCATAACGTGACATTTCCATCAATAAAGCTTTTAGATTTATGCATATGAATGAACACTAACATATGTTATTAATGCCATCAAATTGAAGAAGAGGAATCAATTTTATATCTTTTTGTCATTGAATATATGATGATGGCTTGTCAATAAAATTTATGAACATTTTTTTTATTATAGTTTGCTCTTAGGTTTTTGTTTATAAACAATTATTGCTATTTTTTTATCATTTCTTTCACACTTTAATGCTCCTCTCAAGAGCATAGGGCAGAGCTCTTATCATTTTTTCCATCAGCCATTCTTGTTACAAAAATAGAAAATATACATTTTACTAGAAATGTTAAAAATATTTAATTATTTAAATAAAAATCATTTTTGATAAATTCATTAAAACAATATCATTTACCTAAATGATGTCATGTACTGAATTAAAAAAAAATCTATTGTTAAGTGCAATATTAATAAAGTTTAATTTATCGACCGACGGTTTTTGGTGGAAGTTCATATTAATAATTTTTAAAATGAAATACAATATATAGTTATTCCACTATTGACTTTATTTATTTTTGCGAGCCGGCTTTCAAGAGCTTCCGCTCTCATCGTCAGGCAAAAGTAAAGTGAAGTTTCATTACAAGTTATGTATGTGACAAATAGAAAACAATAGGTAAAAATTAAAATTAAAGAAATGTCTAATTATCATGTATCGTCAACCATATTATAATAGTTATGAGCTGCTGTGGACGGTCTTATATCAAACATTTCCAGCATTTGCCTTTCTACGATAACGGGGAAACCACAGAAAACCCTTATCAGAGATGTGCATTATAATAGAGGTTGCCTCCTCTAGTTGAACTATAATTAAGAGTGTGATGTATTTATATGATATAAGTTATAAGTTACAAAATTATTTTACAAAATTATTATAAAAGTATACAATGTGTTTTTAAGTGAATGTATACAGATTTTGAGAGTGAATTTATACAAATTTTTATAAATTCACTCTCAAAATCTGTAAATAAATAAAGTCAATAGTGGAATAACTATATATTGTGTTTCATTTTAAAAATTATTGTAATATTAATTTAAATAATATTAAATTACATTTATCTCTTCACAATGATCAGTGCACAAAGCCTAAATGAATGGCGATAATTTTATTGTGACATATGTAGGTTTATCAAACTAATAATAACTGAGTACGTTCGTAAATTTAAAAATTATTGTAATATTAATTTAAATAATATTAAATTACATTTATCTCTTCACAATGATCAGTGCACAAAGCCTAAATGAATGGCGATAATTTTATTGTGACATATGTAGGTTTATCAAACTAATAATAACTGAGTACGTTCGTAAATTTAAAAATTATTGTAATATTAATTTAAATAATATTAAATTACATTTATCTCTTCACAATGATCAGTGCACAAAGCCTAAATGAATGGCGATAATTTTATTGTGACATATGTAGGTTTATCAAACTAATAATAACTGAGTACGTTCGTAAATTTAAAAATTATTGTAATATTAATTTAAATAATATTAAATTATATTTATCTCTTCACAATGATCAGTGCACAAAGCCTAAATGAATGGCGATAATTTTATTGTGACATATGTAGGTTTATCAAACTAATAATAACTGAGTACGTTCGTAAATTTAAAAATTATTGTAATATTAATTTAAATAATATTAAATTATATTTACCTCTTCACAATGATCAGTGCACAAAGCCTAAATGAATGGCGATAATTTTATTGTGACATATGTAGGTTTATCAAACTAATAATAACTGAGTACGTTCGTAAATTTAAAAATTATTGTAATATTAATTTAAATAATATTAAATTATATTTACCTCTTCACAATGATCAGTGCACAAAGCCTAAATGAATGGCGATAATTTTATTGTGACATATGTAGGTTTATCAAACTAATAATAACTGAGTACGTTCGTAAATTTAAAAATTATTGTAATATTAATTTAAATAATATTAAATTATATTTATCTCTTCACAATGATCAGTGCACAAAGCCTAAATGAATGGCGATAATTTTATTGTGACATATGTAGGTTTATCAAACTAATAATAACTGAGTACGTTCGTAAATTTAAAAATTATTGTAATATTAATTTAAATAATATTAAACTACATTTATCTCTTCACAATGATCAGTGCACAAAGCCTAAATGAATGGCGATAATTTTATTGTGACATATGTAGGTTTATCAAACTAATAATAACTGAGTACGTTCGTAAATTTAAAAATTATTGTAATATTAATTTAAATAATATTAAATTACATTTATCTCTTCACAATGATCAGTGCACAAAGCCTAAATGAATGGCGATAATTTTATTGTGACATATGTAGGTTTATCAAACTAATAATAACTGAGTACGTTCGTAAATTTAAAAATTATTGTAATATTAATTTAAATAATATTAAATTACATTTATCTCTTCACAATGATCAGTGCACAAAGCCTAAATGAATGGCGATAATTTTATTGTGACATATGTAGGTTTATCAAACTAATAATAACTGAGTACGTTCGTTAATATGTTTGACGTTTATCCATTTGTGACAACAACACAATTAGGCAAAACACATGATAAAAGTACACTCACAGGGACATCTCATCTTTTAGACAGATTTTAGGCAACACGCATTATAAATCTCATATTGTATATTAATATAAATAATATAGTTTAAATGACGTCATACCATCACATTTGTATAGCTATTGAATTGATCGTTTTGTATGTGTTGTCAAAACGAAACGTTAAGTATTATTAAAATTTGTTGAATAGGTACGAGTATAATTATATTGAGGAGATAAAAACAATAATTTTAATCATAGTGTTTAATGTCCGTATTAGTATTTGCATAAAGACATTACAATTTCTGATAATGAAAACTTAACTACTGTACAAAAAATAATCATCAATAGAACTGCAGATATTTGTATCACTTATATACCTACATAATTTTCCCCATATTATTTAACATTCCTTAGGAAAATAGTTACGTATGTTGAACTTACGTAGGTTGAACATATTTTTATATGTGTCTGAAAGCATTAGGTATACATAATATATTAATGTGGGTCGTAGGTTTACGCGAATTCTCAATGTTTCTTAATGGTTTTCGGATAATCCAGATATTTTCATTAATAAGTTAATGTTTATTTCCTGGTATGAGCCGGGTAAAACTGCTAATAATATAAATAAATTCATTATTAAATTAAATCCAGCGACATTAAAAACACTCTCTCGTTGTAATAATTTAATGGAAACATATAATTGTGAAAACATATAGGTAGGTAGTTTTAAAGTTATAACGATTTATTTACAATTTTAATTTGATATAACTAAACGTATTTTATAAATATAATCCTTTTGCTATTTTTTTCATTTGTCCGCCTTTAACGTTTTTAAAGTTACACATGCAGACAGTTTTCTTTGGAGTATTCAGCATCGTTTCTGTTTTAATTTTTTAAATAAATTCTGTTTTACTATTTTCAAAACTGTAATCTGCTATCAAAACATTACCAGAAGTAGAATCTTATTTAAGGAATACTATGAACTGATGGAATTGTTGTGAAAACTAAGAAAAGAAATGTCAATGTCATCTTATTCAGCATGGTCGTTTCATGTGTTAAATAAACATTAATTACCTGATACAATGATCAGTTGTATTATAAAAATAACAGAATGTTAATGGAATAATACTTTGGTAACGCTATAAGGAAAAGAATACCTTATTGTTGATAAGAAGTTAATCAGATCTACTAGTTATTTCAACTGTAATGTAATCGTCTACAATAAAGATAAAATAGTTATGTTTTTTATTCTATTTGATTCTTTTAACCCTTAATTGGACCAAATGAAAATACATCCCACATCGTATTTAGGTGATTTAAACTTGTAAAAGGAACGTAATTGCCACAAAATGCGTTTCGGTCGAAGCTAAATATATTTGTATACTCATCGTTTATGCGCAATCTTATACTGAACCGCATTATCTTTGGTTATCAATTTTAACATTTGGAGGGAAGATTTTTTCCTGTCATTTTGCGTTAAACAGTGCTTGGTGTGTAGTTTTTTATTAAAAATGTCTCGGAAAAATACGGTAAGTAGAATGTTTTTTAATATAATGGTAGATTTTGAGTTTTTCTATCACAATTATTATAATTATAATTATCATCTGTTATATTTTATAGATTATGCATCCATAAATCTTGTGGGAAATATTTGCCTATTGTCCTTATACTACCTATTATAACTGTACTAAAAAAAGTAATCTTCATACAGAATTGCACAAATTATCCTAAATTACCCGCTTTTATTACTAGATTTTACTGATTGTATATTTATTGCATGCATTTAAATATTTTTAGTTGGATGTTTGTGAAATTGAAGCAGTGCTTATGAGGGATTCATCTGATGATGATTTATGCTCTGATGATAATGTTGAAATAAACGAAGTTATGAGCACAGACATCACCAATACAAGACTTAATATGATGCAGCATGTGGACACACTAACAGGTGAAGATTATTATTAGTAATTTATATTTTAAAAACGGTAATTTTATTTACTATACACAATAATTATTATACGTAACATATCTGTTTTTCACTTTCAGAAGATGCGTCATTGGAAACAGTGGAAGAAGTCGAAGCTGAAAGTTATAAACCAAGTAGACGAAGCTATTCATTTTTTTTAAATAAAAATAGAGAATGGTCTACAAACATTGATGGCATATATTGTCCCAAAACATTTGATTCATTATTGCAACCGACAAGAATACACTCCAATAGAAATCAACCGATTGATTATTTTTATGATCTATTTCCTCAAGAGTCTATTCGCATGTTAGTAACTAATACAAATATTTATGCAAAACAAATCAACTCAAAACATTGGAATGATGTCACTGAGGACGAAATGTTGGCCTACATTGGGGTTATCATCATGTTGTCCATCAATCCCATGTCTGATACACAGCTTTATTGGTCAACTGATGACTTTTATAGAAACGAAGTCATTTCCAAAGTAATGACTTTGAAACGGTTTAAGAAAATAACCGAAAATATACACATTACTGATATTACAAAAGAATTGCCACGAAGTTCTCCCAACTATGATAAACTTGGCAAAGTAAGACCACTTATTGATACGCTAAATAAAACATTTTCAGCAGCCTGTGCACCATCCCAAACGCATAGTGTTGATGAGGCAATGATAAAATTTAAGGGTAAAAGCTGTCTAAAGCAATACATGCCGAAAAAACCCATCAAGCGGGGATATAAGTGTTGGGCCAGGTGCGAATCAAAAACAGGTTATCTCTATCAAATTCAAATTTATACTGGGAAGAATGGACCAACTAGCGAGGACAACCTAGGATATAGAGTAGTCATGGATTTGTGTGAACAATTGCCTGAAAATACTTTAGTTGCATATGATAATTTTTTCACAAGTTTGCCGTTACTCGAAGCATTATATGAAAAGAAAATTTATTCCGTTGGTACTATTCGTAGCAACAGAAAAGGTCTACCTGATCCAATTGTGAGTAAAAGTAAAGACAACAAACTTGCTACAGGAGAGTACATATTTCAGTATTCGCACCCTGTGGCTGCTCTGAAATGGAGAGATACAAAGGATGTGTTCGTCTGCACCACAGCATTCAATCCAAAAGATGTATGTATCATAAATAGAAAGCAAAAAGATGGGACTAAAAAACAAATGTTTATTCCATTACCGATTAAAAAATACACAGAATACATGGGAGGAGTCGATATTTTTGACCACTATCGCTCCTCATATCCTTTAGGTAAGAAGTCTAGAAAAAACTGGCATAGGATATTCTGGTTTTTACTAGAGGCATGTCTAGTGAACAGTTACATATTGTATATAAATTCTCATTCTGCCGAAAGAAATATTCATCGAGATTTTCGTTTGCGAATAGCCCGAGCACTTGTGGGAAATTTTACAAGTAGAAAGAAATCTTCATGTATTTTTAAGACAAAAAAGGGAGGGGTTCATGGTGTTCCTGATGCAATCAGACTCCGGGATGTTGGATGCCATATGCCAATTCTCAAAACATTTAAGAGGTGTCGATTTTGCAGCACACGTGCAAAAGAAAGACGTTCTAAATATGAATGCAAAGTTTGTAAAGTATCATTATGCGTTACTCCCTGCTTCGAAAATTTTCATTTACCAAGAGAGTAGTAATATACTGATTTTTTTCATTTAGTACACTAGGTTTTATATTTTTTTGTAATTTTTAGTTTTAAAATTAAATAAAAAATGTTTTCCAGTTACTTTCTTTTTTATTTAGTTCCAAACTATAAGACAATTACAGTAGCAAAAGGAAAATATTTCCCACCAGTCTCTTTGAAATTTAACAGAATAAAAGCAAAAGGTAAATATTTCCCACATTAGATTTATGTATGAAAAAAAAAGAAAACAAGAAATATTTTTTTTCTATTTACTTTCTATCCTAATTAACAATATAAATCTGGCAAAAACTTTTACGTTTTACATTTAGTTTAACGGGGCCCAATTAAGGGTTAAAGTACCTTTTTTTAATTCGTTCCCAGACTGGCATACCTATTATTTTTTTCCTAGAAACTTGTTTAAAATAAAATAAACTTAAGTCACGTTCTTCCCTTCCCTGTGATTTAAGCCAAGCAATTTTTATTACGGTTTGAATATTTATTATCTACTTTATATCTTAAAACTGGGGAATATTAAGTGATCTGTCTAAAGATCTCAGCTGAAGTAACTCCGTGGCATCTCACTCCATAGTTAACCTGGGAACTGGATGTATCTGAAGAGATTATGTACTTTAAGATAATTAATATAGTTGGCCTAAACTACAGACATCAAAATGTGCGTATGTATATAATACTGTAACCACTACGGCATATCTCTCAAGTAGAGTAACCAGCAGACCAGCTGCATGTGGTTAACTTGCAAACTGTCCTATCCGTGTCAACAAAATATTGAGACACTCAAGATGGGTGGAATACCTCATCGCTGAATTCAAAATGTTAAATTTTATTTTTGTTAAATTCGAACAGCTGTCTTTTACAGAACACTAAAATACTTACGGAAAAGAGTGGCATACTACTTTTTGCTTAATGATCCACAAGTAATACTATGTCAACTCGTATAATAATCTGGGTATCCCCAAAAGAGGTAATTTTGTTATTAGCCTAAATCCATTTTGAATGTATGGATAAATATTAAAATAGTATTACTTCTAAACAATACTAAATTAAGATAAATGACTTAAGAGAATGTCTTTAAGCAATATATATTTGAAGTGGACATTTCTAAAAACAATTTTTATTTTATTAGGTTTATTGGTTTTATTGAACTATATAGGCACATCTATTTTTTGTTCCTTTGTCTTTTACATACCAAAACACTCAACGCCTTAGAATCATTGAATTAAGACAAATTTTTCTTTCTACTATAATTTTTTTTTTAAATGATATATCTGGGTTTTGTTATAAACCCAAATACAACCTTATACACCTTTCACACCGACCAATCCTTTGCCTTATCAGGTCATTATCAATTTAGCATCTTAGCACAGTCGAAAGACGTCTCTCTCGTGATCTGTTGATAATTTATAGTTAAAAGAAAAACTTGTTTTATTTACTTAATTACGAGTGCACCGACACGATTAATAAAATAAATTGCTGTTGAATAACGCCTAGATATAATGTTGTCATCCAATTTTATCATTGTGCGAGAGTAAATTTATAATCCAAATGTATGTAGATCCATTTCCTGAATTTCTCAGTTAATATTCTGCAAGGCATAAAATGTTAAGGTGCCTATTCATAATATACTAACGTTATATTGTGTTTGTATTAATTACAGTATGTATGTATCTGTGTAAGTTGAATTTGTAATGAAGTTACATATACATACAATATCCGGTTTCATATAAGAGCACGAGTTTATTATTATGTAAATGAGATTCATCATCATCATTATCATCAAATAATTTATGTATTTTATACCAACCAAGGATCAGGAATGAGCGGCATAAAGACAAAGCTTCCAAAGATAACATTTTTAATAGAAATTTTAATAAACCTCTTATACATTTTTCATGAATACCTAATAAAGGAATTTTTTCATCCGAACTTAAATCTTTGAGTAAATAAATGAAACTTTTGTTGGCAAAATATTGTTCAATGTAGTTTAAAAGACTTCGTACTAGGAAGAAAACATTGACGTTCTATGTATACTTATTATATATTTTATCAATCATATTTGAATGTATTCAGTGCAGACATTTGTTTAAACAATTCATGTACTCTTTTCAGAAATAATTCAATATAACATAACATACATAGACAACTCACACAGATCGAGCTAGTCCCAAACTAAGATGAATCTTGTATTATGGGTACTAACGCGACGATACACACATATACAATGCACTTTGAAGTCTCTCCATACAATTATGAGTTCGGGACAGAGTCAGCTTGTGATAAGAGGTGGCACACGTTCCAATCCACCCTCCAGAGACTGCTCACCAGCAGTTAGACCTATCAACATCTCTAATCTTGGATCGCCGGAAAGTATTGTGAGTGAAATAGAGTCGCTTGTAAATAGCCCAGGTAACTTGAATAAAGAGACCAGAAGTACAATTATTGAAAAGGCAAAGAACTTACTTTCCCTATCTCTTCATTATAAGCGAAATTGGGAAAAGACTAACAAGAAGAAACAGTCAAAACTTGAGGATCCCCAAACGATGGAGAAGCAGTCTGATACTAATGATCTCGGTGGAGCTGTTTCAGGTATTGCACTGTTACTTAAGGAACAGAGTGAGAAGATTGATACCTTGCTGACTGAAAGGGCATTGGATTCTGCAAAGATTGACACTTTACTAAATGAAAGAGCATCGGATGCAGCGAGGATTGACTCCTTACTTGGTAATAAGATGTCGGATGCTGTAAAGGATGGACCAGACAGAGCTTCCTATGCCATGGTAACCGCAGGTACAAAACACGAGAGATCACACCGTGAAGTTACCCATTCGTTGTTAATTGCGTCAAAGGACCCCGCCAAGAAAAGTAATGAATTGGAGGGAATAATCAAGAGAAATGTAAATCTAAAAACCCTGGGTGTTGGGGTGTCCGGATTGAGACATGTGTCCGGCAAATCAAAGTTATTAATAAGCTGTCCTAGCTCCGATGATAGAGATGCTCTTGCCGATCGAATAAAGTCTACAGCGGGAGACCACGTCACGGTTTCGGAAGCCACAAAGAAGGACCCCCTAATAGCTATCAAAGGAGTTGTTTGTGGAGTGACAGAGGAGGAAATCAACGAGTCTTTGAAAGCGCAGAACAAGGAACTCAAGGATACCGCCTTTAAACTATCCATAAAATACAGAAAGAAACATAGAAACTCCCTCCTATGCACTGTTGTTTGCTCATGTCCACCGTTACTGTACAGAACCTTACTAAGCCTAGGTAAAATAAACATTGGCTACCAGAGACTAGAGGTTGTAGATGAGAGCCCACTAATACGTTGCTTCAATTGTCAACAATACGGGCATACTCAGACACATTGCAAGGGGAAGATCGCGTGCTCGCACTGCGCGGGTGAGCATCGCTACTCCGACTGCTCTCGGAAGGATGAGCTACCAACATGTATAAACTGTCATTCAAGAGACATGGCTCATGACCACTCTACAGTCGACGGATCCTGTCCTTCGAGAATTATAATGGAAAGACGGGCAAGAGCAATGATCGACTATCCACAATTTTGTTGAGGTGGACATGGTTTCTTTACAACACGAACTGGAGAACTTAGAATTTGTACAGACAAGAGTCATAGAGAACCCCGATGGTTTCACAAACACTTTTTCCACAGGAGAATCGTTGAAGATAATTAGTACCAACATTCGAAGCATACGGAGAAACTTCGACGGGCTACAAATTTTTATCCAAAATCTAGCCGTAAAGCCTGACATAATAGTGCTCACTGAATGTTGGCTAGATAACGATTCTAGAGTACCAAACATGCAACACTATGGGTGCTTTGTCTCTCAGAACCCAATGAACAAATCAGATGGGGTAGTTGTATACACCAGTGATAAGTTGGAAGCCACTAGCACCCCCTCCCACCTACAGGAGGCTAGTGGAGTGCTAATTTCGTGTGAAAAAATCAACTTTAAACTCTTGGCTATCTACAGATCGCCACAGTATACCAATGGTGCGGCTTTTCTCGACTCCATCTGTCAGTGCATGCAGGAAATCTCAAAGGAGTCGCCCTCCTGTTCGGTTATAGCTGGGGACATGAACATAAACATCTTGGACCAGACACAGGAACTGTCAAACTGTTACCTTAATTTAATGTGTGAAATGGGTTATATCTCCACTATCTCTGGTACGACCAGAGAGACTCCAAATAGCTCAACATGTATAGATCATATTTTTGTCCATACAAAACTAAAAATTGATGCTACGATAATACAAACTTGTATTACAGATCATTACTCTACTGCCTTGGAGGTCTACATGGACAAAACAAACTTCAGAGAAACTCCCCAGATAAAAAACAGTATAAATTATAGAGCTTGTGTGGAATCGATGAGACAGGAGACATGGGGGTCAGTATATGATGCTGAGAGTGCAGACATGGCATTGCGAGGCCTGGTTGAAGTAATACAGGATCATCTGAATACTCATACAACAACTAAAAAGTTAAATCACAGGACACATAAAATTAAACCATGGATCACAGAGGGTGTAGTGAGAGCTATTCATAGACGAAACAAATTGCACAGGCAGGCAAAACGCTTTCCAAGTAACAGAAAACTCCAAGCTTATTACAAGAGGTATAGAAACATATGCCACACTATAATAAAAAGTACCAAACAAAGTTATTATAAACAGAAAATTCAAGAAAGCCCAAATAAAGCAAAGACTGTCTGGAATATCGTCAAAGATAACATGGGAACAAACAACACTCGCAAACAGATTACGAAGATTAAGAAAAATGACACCATTGAGTGCACTAATGAAAAAATCGCCAATGTTTTTAACGACTATTTCTCAAGCGTTGGGAGTGTTTTGGCGAAGGAACTAATACAGAGAATTGGAAAAACAGAGGAGGATCTTGCTCGACAAATTCCCATCCATCTCGACGACAGTGAACGGCCGCAAAATTTTAATTTACGCCCGATCTCAACTGATGAAACCAAAACCATAATAAGCTCTCTTCGCGATGACTGTGCACGTGGTCCTGACGGTATTAGTACAAAGATCTTGAAATTGTCGAGTGAACACCTTGCTCCTGCTTTAACACACGCCATAAACCTAAGCATAGCAGAGGGCAAATTCCCAGATCACCTCAAGGAAGCGATAGTCGTCCCCATATATAAGAGCGATGACCCTCTAGAGACACAAAACTATAGGCCCATAGCTCTGCTAAATGTCATTTCAAAAATATACGAAAAGGCCGTAAATAGACAACTAACAATATACTTGGAAACAAACAACATTCTATCAAATCAACAATTTGGTTTTAGACCAGGAAGAAGTACGACAGATGCTATCAATGACATGACCGACTATCTTGTCAGAGAGATGGATGTTGGTAAGAAATGTATCGCGATATACATAGACCTTAAAAAGGCATTTGATACAGTCTCACACCCGATACTACTGCAAAAACTAAAGGGCATAGGAATAACTGGACTTTCTCTAAAATGGTTCAGTGACTATATAGAGAACAGAAAACAGGTTGTTAGAATTGGCGAGACTACAGGTTCATCGAAAGAAGTCAACTTCGGCGTGCCACAGGGTTCTGTCCTAGGACCTACCCTCTTCCTTGTTTACATTAATGACTTATGCAAAATGACTACTCCGGCGAAAATCACGGCTTTTGCTGATGATACAGCTATTTTATTTAGCGCAAATTCTTGGGAAGAGGTCTACGAGGTCGCAAATAATGAAATAGCTAAAATCAAGACCTGGATGGACGAGAACTTGTTGACGCTGAACATCTCAAAGACTAAATATATCACCTTTAGTATCGATAGTAGACAACAACCACCGGAGAATACTCATGGCATTACTATCCACACGTGCTATCCCTTGGCGGGACCCTGTTCATGCGAGACTCTGGAAAAGGTTAAAACCTACAAATATCTAGGAATTCACATAGATCAGCACCTGCGTTGGCAGCACCATATTGAGCAGCTAACAAAAAAATGTAGAAAACTGATACATATATTTAGAACTTTGAGAGACATACTCGATGTGGATATATTAAAAACTGTATACTATGCTCTTACACAAAGTACCCTAGAATATGGAATTATTGGCTGGGGTGGAATGGCTGCTACGCTTTTGGCTCCTTTGGAGAGAGTCCAACGATCTATTTTAAAGGTTATGTACCGAAAACCGTTCAGATACTCAACCGAAGAGTTGTATAACTTGGCTGAAGTGTTGGATGTCAGACAGCTCTACATGAAAATTATTATCACGTACTTGCACAGAAACACTTCACCGTTCCAACCAGATTACATACTTGTTCACAGCACAAGAAATCGACAACAGCTTAGACCACCGCATCTTCTGACTACCTTTGCCCAGAGGCATTACTGTTTCTTGGCGCCTAGACTATACAATAAAGTCATGATAAGCATACAGCAGTCTATTTCACGAAATGGAAAGAACTTGAGTAGACTTATGGTTGAATGGTTGAAGAAGACGGGCAGAATAACATCCACTTCCATGCTATTGAATGTGGATAGATGACTGAATTCCAGTAGTTCAATACTAAAGGAATGAAGGAGCACCTCGTTATGATCACCACGTGGTCTTTTATTGTTGTTATTAATTGTTATTGGATCTTTCTTTTTATTTATTAAATTTTTTTAAATTTCTAATTTTCTTCAAATATGATAAGCTACCTTGGTGTCTACCACCTCAGAACAGACTACGTCTAGTGAGGTGGTATAATTTTCCAGGACGGCAGACTCAGAGGATGCACGCTCGGGGGTCGGGGACATGCGGGGCTCGGTCGGGCCACATGTGGCCCGGCTGAGAACCGCGTGTCTTCGCTGGGAGGGTGGGTGTCTGATGGGCCTGTTTCTTTTTTGATTGTAATACTTACATCTTATACAATATCTACCTTTGCAGTTTAAATATTTTATGTAGTTTTTTTCTTCACATCAATTTTTTCATATATTTTTTTATTCTTCTAATGTATATAGGTATATTGTGTATTTAATTGATTAATAATATCCATACAGATTACTTATACTTTATTTTATAACGTAGTATGTACTTCATTATTTTATTGTTATTTTTTCCTGGAAAATAAATATTCATTCATTCATTCATTCACTTCACACAGACCCAGGACAATTTGATAAAGGTCATTCTTCACTTTGCCCTGGCCGGGAATCGAACCCGGGACCTCGTGACTCAAAGGCAAGAGCGTTACCTCCACGCCACACCGGCCGACGATATCTTTACCTAATTTTCATTATGATAATATTTTCATAAATTATCCACAAACAAATTCTGAAACATTGAATTAAGTATATTTGTTCAATTACGTCCAATCGTGTAAGTAAATGTAATTACGTCATTGTAGTGGTTTTTATTAGAATTATACTGGCCAGAATTTTACATCGCTTGTAGGTAATTAGAACATAAAACGGTCGTTTACCCAAGGAAAACCAGACTAAATATACGATATATATTCCGATTGTATGAACCATTAAATTAATACAATTTTCCATATAACATTAGTGTAATGAATAATAATGTTCTATCCTATGAGTAAACGTCGGACTACGGGCAATTAATAACATTTGAAAATGTATAAAACAAATGATTATTTAGGCATGTTGTTTCTCAATCGTAAAGGTCGACACTCAAAAGTTATGCCCAATATAACTAAAATGCTTCTAATGTTTTTTTAAACTAAACGAAAATATTGATTACATTATATCTGTTAAAATATTTTTCCAGTCGCAAAGCCAACTTGTTTACATTCGGAGAAGGTTTCTATGTCACAACGGATTATCCATTACTACTCCACAACGAAGTGGAACAGAAAAAAACAAAGAGAATTCTTAATGGAATAAAATATAAAAATAAGGTAGGACTCGTAATTGAAGTATGTGTATTTTTCTTATATCAAACTATATAATATAATTATGTGTATATTAAGTTTAAATTTTATTTTTTGATAATTATAAAGGACGCTCGTGTGTTGAGTAAGAGAAATAAAAAGAAATAAAGAACTTGTACGAATGTAGAAAAAGTGAAACAAGTATTTAAGGATAGATCTATATAGCATTCTATCCTCTCTGCCTTCCCCCAGTTGGGATACTGAGTGAAGGTATGGTCTAGAATTTAAAATATGTATTGAAAATATACGAGGTTTTCCGATAGAAAAGTTTCTAGAATCTTATGAAATTTAGTAAAGCTATAAAATCTATGAATTTTAGATAAAAAATATAACACTGACTACTTTCACTTTTCGGGTAGGTAACCATCAATAGTGATTTTTAATTAGAAAGTTACTTGTAGCTTCTAATAAAAACTCACTGACGATGGGTGTCTAACTGAAAGGTTTTGTGACTACTGAAATTCATTGTGAAAGTAAACAGTTTTTTTTTATTTTTAATCTTAAATTAAAAAAAATGAACTTTCACAAAGTTGTTCCAAATAAAATACAATCATTATAAAATTTATATTTCTATAGGTTGTTGCGATTTCTTTAAGTATCTACTAATTCCCAAGATGAATACGTAAATGAGTATATAATCTTTTTATGACATCTTAATAATTATATTACGTTAAGTACACACTTAATATATAAACCGTTATCAAGTAGCTATTAATCAATATGATAAAATAGGCAATGAACCATGATATGAGTGTTAATTAATGTGTTTTATGTTCTTATTTGTATCTTACATAATAAAATAATGGCTAATGTGATGAAGCTTTAATAATATGTCAATCTACACCAGGTAAAGATAATACGAATTTCATAAAGTACTGATATCAACCTATATAGTATGAATGCATAATGAAAGGTATAATAGAGGGTAGGTGAGACGACGATGCGACTACAGGGATCTATTTAAATAACACCTCACACCACACAGTTTTATTAAAGTGAGTGAAAATTGAGTATAAACTATACCTAAATACTAAAAATTTGTATGTATATCTACAACGAATGAATTTTAAGACTTTTTAGGGTAAAATAAAGTCAACAACTTTATTTTAAATGCTTTTGTTGAATATATTTTTGTTGTGTATTCGATTATTTTTTGTGAATCCATTTTACAAAATCGCGACTGGGAAACAATAGCGAGATATTTTTTAATCTGCCGTTAAAAGGATATGATGACTAGAAGAGTGAACAAACCCTCTCGTAGTTTTGGCATCTCAAGAGATTAATGACCCTTTCGACATTTTTAAAACAATGAAGTCCGTCAACCAACGCAATCCCTAAAGCTCTGATGTTATTTTTACAGGAAAACGTTGTTACAGGAAATTGTGAATTGTGCCAAAAATGTGTTGTTTTTTCGCTCAACATATTTTACTTTTTTGTCGTTTGACCACTCTCAAAAGAAAACATCCTCATTTGGATGCATTTAAATGATTGGTAATAATTTGAAAAAATCTGAAATTTTATGAAACAAATTTGATACTATTATGAACTATGTATATTGTAAGTATATTTAACGTAAACATATTCCTTGCAAATGTTTACTGAATTCAAGTATTGCATGTCGTGACGCATAACAAACTTCCGTATCAACTCCCAAGAGCCTAGTTACACTAGCGCAACATGCTTCGAAGCAACATGAGTAATTTCACAAGAAGTCATACATATTACGGACATAGTATGTAGATACTATAGAGTGAACTATGTCGGTTTACAAAGATTGCAATCTCATGAAATTAGAGAGTAATGCTGTGAATATAATTTTCACTATTCCCGGCATGCTTATATAATACTTATTATACTTTTCACACAACATTTTAGTTTTGAATATTCTGTTATGGATTATTATATGTTGAAATGAACCATTTTCACACTACAGTGGTAAGAGATATTCTGAATAAAGCACTATTTCAAGTTTCAAAACGTTTCCACTTTCAGATATCAAAAGAAAGTTGGTAAAGTTAAAAATATTAAGTTTATATAAAAGATAACTCTTTAATAAGATAACGCTTGCGGTAAACTCACTCACCCTTTGTAAGTTTACTATTTTAAATCGTTCTGAAAAGACTCTGTAAAGATTCTCGAGGGCTCGTAAAAATATATCTTATAATTATACACCATTTCTTTGACAATTATATGAGTGCGTTCATGCGACCGTAAGAAGATGTTAAAAAGAATTTATAGCCAAGCGAGTAAGAAGAAGCAAGCATAAACTTAAAAACCATCAAGTTAAGGAATTTGGTTTCTAGAATACATCTTTGGAAAGAAATTTAAGAAGCAAAAGAAAGAAGACGGTAGAAAACTCTTATTTATAAGTACTTACTTTACTTTTCGGGTCTGCACTTTAGACTAATGTATTAGTAAAAATATATTTTATTATTACTAGATTATAATTAATAATACAGCTAACTAACTTCATCTTCACGAAATACTCTCAAACTGAATATGAAAGTGTCAAGAGTATATTTAAGGTTTATTTCAAATTTGATTCATTTTTTAGTAATGGATATAAATATGTAATAAATCTTCCATTCAGCGATGACATGTCTCACCTACACAGGATATCTTATTCGTGTAATAATAAAATGGAATAAGTTCATATCAATAGTGGTGATAGAAGTAGTAGTAGTAGATAATGTGGAAATTGAAAAATATGTGAGTGTACTAATTAAGCTACTTAGTAATACGAACAAACTAAGGAAATCGCTTTGAGTGAATTGAAAAATACAAAATCACTACACTGTTGGAGAAGTCAAATGAAAACTATAATTGTACGTAAATGCTTACACTTCTATAGAAGATAATGTACATTACCAGGAATACATAGAACTTTACGGTTGAGTATAATGTACTATAACACCTTGCGAGAGAAGCGAATTGAATTTCAGTACACGGAGGGTAAAGCACTTACTTGTACCTATATTATTACTATTTCAATATTATATTATATATTTGTTGAGTGTATTTCCATGTGCATCTAAAATAACAATTTTATTGGAGAAATAAAATTATATATAGTGGGTTACAATAAAATGGATAATTCTACGAGTTTGGATTTTCTTCTACATTCCTCCCTGTTTTCTGCTGGTCTTTTTAATTCTAGGTATGTGCCACAGTTCATGTCCTTCTTCGCTTGATCCATATAGGTATATAGGTGTTTTTGATCAATCTCAACCGTTTCATTTCGGTCTTGCTCTCCGCAATGGTGATGAGAGGGCCTGGGTGCCCGATACAGTTGTTGGTCGATTTTTTAAGGAGCAGATTTTGCCTACCCGAAAGAACGACCATACATTTTGTTTTGTCACTATTTATTTTCATATTGTATTTTCCAAATAAAGCATGGCATCCATCTCAACAATAAACAAGAATGAGTTTATTGTATTTAAATTATTAAAAACAAAACACTATTAAATATAGCTATGGAACATTATCTCAGTGAAAATATTTTCATTAAAAATTACCATAAGGATGACCTGTTAAAATACATGTTCCTTTAATATTGTTTTTATTTTCACAATTTTCTTAGGCACCTACAAGAATGTTAAATCAATTTTGTACCTATACTTTATGTAGCCATAGTGTTAATATTCATTCCTTCACGAGTTAGATAAATGAGTAGTGTTTGAGTATAAAACGGGTATGAATGTGCGTATCAGATCTACATACAAGTAACTTTATAGGTATAATAGTTTAGGTTGTCTGGTATGTTTAGAAGGACAACAGTACACGTTTGAATGAGTCAGGATTTTACATACAAAGAATGCGGTCGAGTTGGGAAAAAAACTACTTATTTTTTCTCTTACGAGGCCTCAAAGGAAATATTTTTACAGAAAAATATTTTCATTTCACGTGGGTTGAACTTAAAGCCTAAGATAGACAATATCCGGTATTATTTTACCCCGGAACAAAAATTGCTTGAAAATTATAATTAATCAAAGCGATTAAAAATACTACCACTGCTGCTACTAAACTACACGGCATATCGCACAAGTAGGGTAGCCAGTAGAGCCGTTATAAAATTACACCATTTCATTTCATAAACAATTTCAGTATTCTTCAATTTGTGTATAGAAACAATTCACACAGATCGAGCTAGTCTAAAACTAAAATATGAAACTATTATGGGTACTAACACAACTATACACACATTTATATATGTACAATGCACTTAACATTGGTATATACATCACCCAGACCCAGAACAATTTAAAAAATATGTTTCTTCATTATGCCCTAGCCGAGAATCGCACCCGGGATCTCGTGATTAAAGGCGAGAGCTATACCTCAGCGCCACGTTGGCTGGCCGCATACAATTCCAATAAAGTTAATGTAATGAATGCTGGTCAATTTAGTATGCAACGTATGGTTTAAAAGATAAGAGATTTATTTATACTCTTCGTATACGTCCATAAAACACACTTGCATCAACAGTATAAATTAGATTTTTTGTATTTTTATTTAAAATTTTATACCTCCTCTGTTGTAGAAAATAGAACTATTTCAAATAAAATCTATAACATCAATTGAGCATTGTGAAATAATATTTAATATCTCTTTTAACATCCACGGTTTGTAGTAACAAATTCAAAGTGAAAGAAATAAGTAATAAGATTATGCAGGTTTTTTTTTAATTAACAATGTGAAGTGTTGCCAAAAGCAATAACGATATAATCAAATAAAAGTGATGTTGTTACATTCAAATGTTGTGCCGATATACGAGATCGAATTGAAATGAAAACAAAATGAATTTGTGAAAAGTGATAAATATCATTTTACTTGAGAACAATAATACCTATGATATATTAGATATTCGGCAACTTTAATTAGCAATATTATTGTTCAACAAACGACTTTGTAACATAATGTTCGAATTCGTCGAAAAAATGAGTTCGTCGGTAGCCTGGAGATAGAGTCTCGGCCTTCAGAACAAGGGGTCCGTGGTTCTATACCAGGTGCCGGCAAACTCCCCTTTCACGGCACAAGCTTTTAGCTTAGTGTGAAAGGTGTATAAGGTTGTATTTGGATTTATAATAAACCCAGATAAATCTTTTTTTAAAAAAAAAATAATTTCCACAGCAGGTTTTTACGTTGTGGGGTGTCAGTATGGAAAATTTTAACGCTTCTTCTCTGTGAACCTTGCAAAACGCCTGAGGATATTAATAAAATTTTATTGCATTGTCAGTTTCTGTTATACTCTCCGATAAATTATATCAATATTCGACTTGGTTACTATCTCTTTCATTTATCAATTTCTTTAACCAAATTCTCAAATGTTACCTTCAGTAGTCATTATAAAATAAATTTGGGAAACAACTGATAAAAATCATGACTTACCGTAGTTGAAATTCCCAAACCATTATTCGGTCAGGTTAATCGTCTTTCTCATATGAAAAGACCAAAAGTTTTTAAAGAATGCGTTGGAGTATAATCTCATTTATGATATTTTTTCACTCAGATCCAAGTTTCTAAGATAAAAGTCTCATACGAATAATTTAATATTTTGTTTAATTTAATATTTTGCGATTTAAATCCTTGGTTAAGAGTCAAGGTTTACATTAATTTGTATTTAAAAGTTTGAAACGATACCTGAATAAAATAGCAGCATGTATTTAGTCTTGGTGATTTGAAATAGACTATAATATGCCTCACATTTTCAGCTCGTGTCATTAAATGCCCTCATACATACAATACTTAAAGGTCGAAAGTTGAAAAATATTTGAAAGAATAATTAAAAATTAGGTTTCAGTTATTTTTCCCTCTTTCCTTCCGTTCTTTTGACTTCCGTTGTGGGCAAAGTAGGTACACAGCCGTGCTAGACCACATATGAGAAACTTTAGTTGTGAGTAACCCCATTTTCACACTGCTAGCGGTTTTATCTTGTTTACCCAAAATAACATTTGTACGCTTCATGAAATTTTATAAATAGGTAGTAATGCAATGCAATATTTTAAATAAATAATTACCCGTTCCTTTGTATTTTATGTTCATTATATTAAAGTTTTCCTTTACTTGCGTCAGTGTGAAATACGAAATAGTTTAATCAAACGTATTTTACATATTTTAGGTTGAAAACTGAATATTTTAATAATAAGACAACGCAGAAAAAATACTGCAACATTATGTATAAAGAGTTGCCAATGGTGATTAGATCTTCTAACTAAGACTATGAAAACGTAAATATACAAGGTGGAGTATACATTGCCTATTTTATCAATAGATGCATGATGCCGATTTTAGAGAGATTTGAATCCAAATAAACGTTTCGATTAAAGATAATTGTAGTAGTAGGTAGGGTTGAACTTAGTATTCATAGGACGATTTAGGAAAACTTGTAAATATTTCATTGTTACCATAATGTCCCATTAATTTAATCAGCCACAGGCATAAAGATAAATTTACATTTCACTAATGCGCATTAATTCAGAATATTGTTGTATGAACAATAATAACATGTACTAACCATTCTACATAATTATTTGTATAATAAATCTCATAAATTACTGCATTATTATATTATGTATCTTAAGACAAACGTTTGTTTAAAATATATATCTAACAACCTTCTTTATAATACATATTCAAAAGCATTAAAAAATCTCTCTGAAATAATGTGTAAAGGTTGGTATATAGCGAAGGCATATTAGAGAATATTGAGCTATCACCATACAAGAGGCGAGGAAGGGCATCTGGAGTCTCTCTAGTCAAATTTCTCCAAATCCTGTCAAACAAAACCCGTCCAGGTTTTTCTAAAAAGTGTTCATTACTGAAAAAGAAAAGTGAATCACGATGGGAATGTGAAAAATGCTTGGTGGCTCTCCACATGTCAGAATGTTTCAAAAAATACCATACCCTTCCAAAACTTAGTTATCTGGAGTTGGATATTAAACAAATATCCAAATAACAAAAAAAAACTATAGTTCTATATTGTACCATTTTAATTTTATGTGAAGTTTAGTGTTAAGGTTTTTTATTAATAAATTATGTCATATTATAAAAATGCCGGAATGGGTTAATATCCTTTAATTCATTAATTGATGAAAATATTAATTATATCATTATGTAGTCGAACAATTATTTGTTGAATAATTAAATTAACAGCCATTGTAAAAGACGAATTGAATCATTGAGTTAATGCATCGGATTGGAATTCATGTATGAATATTTTATGTGGTGTATTTTTTCGATTATATTTTATATTTTGAAATTAGAAATGAGAATTTTGTCCCATCTAGATATCAGTAAACGGCATATATCTATCTATCTATTTACGGTAAGAGAACTTTAGAATATAATGTGCCTAAATTGCTTAATATGATGCCGACATCTATTAAGAAATGTGGTAGTAAGATTGCAACAAAAAGACTTGTCAAGTCAAGGAATGGCTCCTGAGATGTGGATTTGTATACAATTGAAATTGTGTAAATATTATAGTGATTAAGTATATGTTTGCCGCTTTTGTTTAGGTTTAATTATTATTATTTGGAAAAAAATCCACTTCAAGGGCGTTTAAATTATTTATATATTGTTATTATGAAAATTAACGCGCCGACAAATCTTGTAATGGATTTTGCGCGACTTTACTTTATGATTGTATTTAATGTTGTATTATAAATAAATAAAAAGTTGTTAAATAAGCAATACATGGCAAGTTGCCTTTGACTTACATCTTTCTGTAGAAGACTTATGAATGAATTATAAATAATAAAAATATAAGAACTAATATAATCATTCCATATATTCAGTCCTTTAGTCATTCCACTTATGTGATGGTACAGAGAAATGTAGATAAAACTTAAAAGATCCTCTACAATAAAACACCGTCATGATGGTAGGTTGTTGCAGGATTCGGAGTATTATAGATGGAGTTTATATGTTCGTGAAAATCTCACTGAATAGAAGAGGCTAATTTATTTTCTGTATTCTCTTGGGAACAAATAGAACGTCCGTTTTATTACGATAAAAATGTATGTCATTCAGATATCTTTCCACATACATTCATGTGCTTTGTAACTTTCACTTCATTCTTTTCTATGAATAAATGAAAAACGCACCACAATCAAGCATGTGTACAAATCGAAATAGTTATTTTTATTATAGCTACACTTTGTATGAACTCGTTTTCAGAAAACTACGAAGAAATTAATAAAATTTTTACATATACGCAATTCTTATCAGTGTCGATTGTTGAATAGAAACATAAATTTACAACTGTACAGTTCTCAAAATCATGTTTTGTGTAGCGGCCAGCGGCAACGCCTTCGTCAAAAACTGTTGATTCTTTGTATAGTATTTTAAGGTCCATGATCGATAATGTACGTATCCACTTATATTATGTATATACGGGCAAAATACTGAAACCACTTACTTAGTATGTGACCTAATTCATATAAAAATACATTTGCATTTCAATGTGAATCCATCCCTTCTCTGGTATTTTTTCAATGAATTTATTATTATGTCAAAAGCGGGCCTGTGTTTTTATTGTCGAAAGTTTAATATTTAAAGGTAAAACGAAATAAAATGAGTTTTTAAGCTAATGTGCTTGAAATAACGTATTATTTCCACTGACTGATTTTAATAAATTTAACATTAAACGAATAAAGTTTTAATTTAAAATATTCATTCGTTAATTCATTTCACGACGGCACCTTTCACAACTGGAGTAGCCAGCAGATCATCTGCAGGTAACAAACATGCAAGTTATCTTCTCCGTGTCAGCAATAAAAGTTAAGACAATCAAGATGGGTGGCATAGCGTATGATGAAATGAACATATTGTTTTGTGTCTTTTTTGTAACTGATCGTTCCTTTGTATACATGTTTTGTATGTATACAAAACGAGGTTTAATATGTAAAAGGCTTTGGTCGTAAATATTTGTAAATAAAATAAAATAAAATATTGAATGTCTTGAATGCGGTATTTTACGAATACCTGCCTTTTACAGGACATTCAGAGAGTTATTTAAAATATACACACTTTTTATATTTGAATATATAATAAAAATAATAATAAAATAATATAATCTTAATTCCAGATCTGAAGGTGGGTTGTGCAAGCCTCTCAGGTCCATATTAAATACATAATTATAAACATAAAAAAATATAGTTATAACAATAAAATAAAAATCATAATAATTATTATTCATATATCACGTAATTATTTATGGCACTTGGTCAAGATGGGTGTTCCATTTTTTTGTCAGTTGCGGTGTCTGGCGGTCAAATGCGGCTATATATGATGATGATGATACATAGCAGAATTATATACTTTAAAAATATATATATATATACTACAAACGGTGACAAACACATTCAAAAGCTTAGGGCTACTTAATAATAATTATAATCATTTCTTAAAATTCAAATAATTTTCAGTACATTCATATTAAACACAATCAATATACAGAGGGCGAGCTTATTGCAAAGGCACGATTTCGTCCAACTAACCGACTCGTTCTGTATATGTATGTATGTTATTTTCTCAGATTTCTATGCTTTGTTTGTCTCACTCTATTTTCAGTCATTTCTGAAGAGAAAGTGAGACAAATAAAGCATCTTCGACGTCGTGATCTCGGGATATTCTCTCATGGACAGCTCTAGTTTAGTATGGTTTAGTTTTCGTTAAACTTTAAATTGTTAGTTTACTAATAAGGTAAACAAGTTCCATTGGGCATGGAAACAAATCGGTATAAGAGAGAAAATCAAGGAATACGAGTATATCTATTTTGCCTTTAAAATCTTATGAATGGAAATATTTTGAACAAGAATAAGAAGAAAACCTCAGAGACAAGGATTAAAATTTTTGAAGAAATAAAATTTCGTGTATAATGAGACTTTTTAATTATAAATGATTCATTTAATGATAGACGTCATTCATTCCTCGAAAAGATTGATAATTGTCATAGAATAATTTAGAAGAAAAAACTTTTGTTTTTGGTAAATTTTGTGTTTTATTTGACAATAAAAGCTTTGTGTTTTTTCACAATGAACATTTTGAGACAGTATGTTCGTATATATTCTATATATTTTTACCAAACATAGATTAGGTCTACTAAAAGATATTGCCTCAAGGTAATATGTACACTTTTTGTACAAATTTATCTCAAAAGTGTTATTTAATTATTATTATTTTATTTTTAAGGATAGTATCTATACGAATACAGCAAATTCAAATTATAGGTTGAATTAAATACTGAATCGAGCGTACAGAATTTCTGATTGGGCGACTAAATGTGAGCGATGACAATACCTAAATGAGCGACAACTTGATATAGTTTGTGGTATCGTATAACTATTAATGTCACAGCATTGTGGCGAACAAATAAATCGAAAATTGGCATACAATAGCTACATATATTTAAAACAAGTTGCATTTTATTCAAGGTGGTGTGCTTGTTAAATCAAAAATAATGTGAAAATAAAGGTGGTCGCAGCTAAAAAGTATTGGATTGGAGTAAGAATTGGAGATCATGGGTTCGAATCCCGCTTCTGACTCACTCCGTCTTCGCAAACAATGTTTTAATATGAGGATATATTTAAGTTTATAATTATAAAAAAAATCGTCTTTCAAAAATCAAAGAGCATTTCAATACACACAATTTCAAATAAATAGGTAAGTTTAAGAATACAAATTCCATTTACATATTTCTCTTGGTATTTTCTGTATTTTTTTTTTCATTTTTATTAATAAAAAATATGTTTACGAAGTCTATATTATTTTGCCTAATCCCTTGTGGGGATTTTAGGCTGTGATTTTCTCGATGTGGGTGCATTGTCGCTCAGTCAGTATTTATCATCGTTCATTTAGTATTTTCAGTCGCACACCTAATATAACTGTAGCCCATTTATCAGCAATTCATCTTTAGTCAACCATTTGTTTTTTTAGTCACGCGATTAAATATTTCCTTATATTTAAATGTAATTATGAAACTGTCACATACAAGACTTGTCCACAATGTGGAACGTATGTAGGTACTAAGTATGTATATTTGAAACATAATTAGGATTTGAAATAACAACATATGAAAATATACTCAAATCCTTAGAATTTTAATATTAGAAGTATAAAACTCTTAGAAGGGTAAAGACTCAATTTGTTAACATAATATGAAGTATTTTTTACCCTTACAAAACCTGAAACAATATCCTTCATCATTATATTATGATCCTCGTTTTAGTTACTTTTCGAGTATTATATTATTTAATATGAAAATTTTAATACCCGAACTAATTTACAAACAAACTGATGATATTAATTTATTATTGATTATCACTGACTTATTTTATTTCTTCTATTTTTCATTTCTCAAAAACATTTTTTAAGATGTTTTGATATAAGAATGTAATTTCTACATTTTACGTTAGCCTAATGGTGAGAGCAAAAGCTATTAATAGTCAACTTTCGACCAATAAAGTTCCGCCGAAGTACTATCCAGAAGGATATAATTTTTATTGATGAACTGATGGTCTTAATTGTTGTTACACAGCACAATTTTATGTGAAAATGGGTAAACTTGAAACTAGATGATTTACTTTTGAGGTATATATTTATTTATATCACCAACGTTGTGCCTTGAAGTTGTGTTGCTAGTAGATTGACTTCATTTAAACATAAAAGTAATCTTCTATAAAAAAAAGTTAGGCATTCGGAATGTTTAACGAACCTCATTTCTGAATAGTAGATGTTGAATGTCTTACTCGTGATGTATTAATAACACCATTGCAGACATGTTCATTGGTAAAAAAGATGATTAATGATGCTCATAATAAGTTCGTTGATGAAGCAGAAAAAAATATTGCTAATGAACCCAAAAAATTTTGGAATTTCATAAAGAGTAAATCAAAAAGTGATTTTGAACCTTTGAGTTATACATTGAATGATGTTTCTTTTATGGGGGGAGAGAATATAGCGGGTGCCTTCGCGAGTTTCTTCTCTTCTGTGTATCGTGACGATGTTCCAGTTTTAAATGTAGATGACGCGTCATCGTCCTCAGTAGCAAATCAGCACTTAAATATAACAAGTTTTACTCTGTCTGATGTAACTGATGCATTCTCTAGGTTAAAGCCTAAATATGCGGCTGGCCCTGACGAGATACCTCCATTTGTGATCAAGGGTGGTCAATTTTATTTGTGCGAAGTGCTACTATTTATTTTTAATTTATCAATCAGTAGTGGTATATTCCCTGAAAAGTGGAAAACCACAAGAGTTAAACCCATTTATAAAAAAGGTGATAGATCTAACATTGAAAATTATAGACCTGTGGCAATTCTTTCGGCTCCAGCAAAATTATTTGAAATGATGTTACATAAAATAATTTATTTTAATTGTAATTCTTATTTGGTCGACGAACAGCATGGTTTCCGTAAGGGTAAATCGACGACAACTAATCAGTTATGCTTTGTTAGTTATATCAGCCAGAGCTTGGATGATTCACAGCAAGTGGATGTCATTTATACGGATTTTGAAAAAGCCTTTGACAGGGTGGATCACGATGTACTGTTGATGAAATTGGGCACATTTGGTTTTTCAGGTGGATTATTGAAGTGGTTTGCGTCTTATTTTCAGAATCGTAAACAATTTGTGTCATATAATAGAAGTAGATCTTCGGAGTATTTTGCGAAATCTGGTGTACCTCAGGGATCAAATCTGGGACCACTGTTATTTACACTTTTTATAAATGACATTGGCCAGTTTATTGATCATTCTAAATATTTAATGTTTGCCGATGACCTGAAACTATTCAGATGCATTGCTGATGTTGATGATGCACATTTGCTGCAGAAGGATGTTGATTCGATAATGCAGTGGTCAAATACAAATAAACTGGGTTTTAGTATTAAAAAGTGCAACGCAATGTCGTATACGAGAAATCACAACAAGGTTATTTTCAATTATCATATGGCTGATAGTATACTACTCAGAATACAGGAGACAAAAGACCTTGGGGTAACATATACTACAGATTTGAATTTTTCTGTACATATCAACAATATAACTGAGAAAGCATTTAGAACATTAGGATTTGTGTTACGAAATTCGAAGTACTTTCAAAATGAATCTACTTTGAGAACATTGTACGATTCCATGGTTAGGAGTATTCTCGAGTCAAATTCAATTGTGTGGAATCCGCACGAAGGCAGATATACTCTAATGCTTGAAAAGGTTCAAAAGAAATTTTTAAGACATCTGTATTACCGAACGTATGGATGTTACCCATTTCTGTATCCTTCATTGTTTGTCGCTGGATGTTTGAGTTATGATACACTTGAGAGGAGAAGAACATTTTTCTTACTAAAACATTTTTTTAAACTGTTGAATGGAATAATTCATAATCCAATGATTTTGACAGAGCTGTCATTTTACGTACCACACTCCTACAATAGATCGCGGGGGCATTTGTTGTTCTATCCTACCCATGGAAGAACGAATTTGGCGATGAATTCTCCGGCCAACAGAGCAATGGTATTTTTTAATTTGTTGGCTCAGAACTGTGACATATTTTCTCTGTCCTACAGAGAGTTCGTTGCCTTAATTGAGGCAACGAGCATTCTGTGGTGATCTTTTGTTTGCTTGTTTGTTTTTGTTTTAAATATTATGAATATTGTGTTGCTATGTATAAATTGTATCTCTTTGCACATCGCATTGGCCTAAAGCTGTAATGATGTGCAAAGGAAATTTAAAGAGAATAATAATAATAATAATAATAATAATATTCTTTTCCGAGGACACCATGAAGCAATTTTTTGAAGTACTACTTTTATATTTCTAAGATATTATATAAATATCACGTAAGAAGAAATCTCTTTTAGTTTCATGTTTATTACTACAAGCTCTTCTAATAATAGTAAACTCCTATAATTTTGTATTCTCGAAAATTCAATCATGACATGACAGTAAATTAGTAAAACATTTCAACCGAAAAATTCATTTATACAATATTAAGAAACCTGTTCTGGGACAATGAGCATTATTGTAGTATAATTTTGAATACAAATTAAGGATTATGTTTTTTTTTGTATTCACTAACATCGTAAAATCTTGTTTGGAAAACGTGACAAAATGTTACATATTTCAGAACTAATATAATGTTATTATAGTCTGTTGCTTGGGGAATAATAAAAGTGTCCAAAATCATTATTCACTAATGTGTCATAAGCTGTATTACCAATTCCAAACTTTATAATTACTTTCTGTAATTCATCTTTAATAATTAACACGAATACGAACACAAATTTTCAAGCAATAAACAATTTTTAATATTTTAATTCTTGTTCGTAATGACAGATAACATCTCATCTTTCAACGCTCCTCTCTCGGGAGCACATAGCAAAAACCAGCGTTTCCATTCAGAGCATCATTGCGCTGATCGAGTCACCTCTTCCCATGCGGTCTGATCTCGTTATCATAGGAACTATATGTATTGTGAAAGAGAGACTTCCGGGCCATCGGAACCCTTGTAGAAGAAAGCAGATTGTTCTTTTTGGATAACTATTACTGGAAATTCTCAAATCAGAACCATCATCAGCTCTCCTGTATTACATAGACTATAGATCCTTGCTGAGTGCGTTGGCGCATAGTATCATTTGTGACATACTCATACCACCGAAATTCCAAAATCCTTCTAAAATATTTGTTCTTTTGAGTCTCAGTTTGGTGCCAGGACTCACAGCCATTGTATAAATGAATAAATAAATATATATTCTTTTCAAAAGTAATCATAATTTTGAATGTTGATATAGCTATCTGTAAGTTCGAGTGTGCTGTAAAATGCAGGTATTCGTTAAGCATCCCGTTTAAGATATTTAATGTCTTTGAATCAGTGAAGAGGTATAACATCGATGTTTTGAGTTAATTGTCACTTAAAGGACGATGTTTATCCACTTGTGGCAGATGTGATGATAATGAGAGGGTATTCCATTCAATGAAAGTAAAACCGTAATGTAAAAGAATTTCATCCGTTTTCATTAACTATAAGCATAAAACAACATAAAGAGAATTAGTTTTCTTATAGTTGAATCTATGGAAAATTACTAAAAGATATTATATTCATGTTATTGTCTGTCTAAAGAACGGATTTGTTTCAAAATGGAAAAAACTGCTAATAGTTAACTTAAAAACTAAAATGAAAAATATAGTTGTATTTTTGTATAAAAACATAAGAAAAGGGGGAAATGTGTTTTGCTTATATTTGAATACAGCCGTTTTCTAATAAATTTAATATCTTTACTATAGTATTAAATTTTATAATATTGCCAGTAGGTACCTACTTAATATTAATTGACAAGTTAATGATAATATCCATTATGAAATTATCAGTATCAGTATCAAATGAGTAACATAAGTTTTATTTCATAATTATATCTATAGGAGAGACGATAGCCAGGAGGATGGGTCATGTTTTGAGAGTGCCCAATGAAAGTGGGCCAAAAAGAGCACTGGTTTTCTGTCCGCAAGGGTTCTGTCAGCTCGGCCGTCCCTCTTTCACAATACACCGTTCCTATGACAATGACATCAGAGCGCAGGGAATGTCGTGGGAAGAGGTGACGCGATTAGCACAGAGACGCTCTGAATGGAGGAGGCTGGTTTCTGTCCTGTGCTCCCGAGGGAAGCGTTGAGGGTGAAAATATTAAAATATACGAGTTGTACTTTCCTTGACAGTAAAATGGTAGCAGAACTGACATAAACAATCCAGACTTCAAAAGTAAATTTAGAAGGTCAAAACTATCTGTTGACAAAAGTATGTTGTGAGCCTTTAAGATGAAGATATTACATTGGTATTATGAAAGATTCAGTTTTCCTGAAGATGTCTACAATTATAGGCGTAAAAATTCGGTTTTAATATCTAACGTAGTGGAAATATTAAACAGTGTTTTTTAAATACATATTTAATTAAATGAAATTGAAAATGGATTTCCACAGTACAAACACAAAAACTCTTGAGTTAGGTATTTATTTTAAAAGCATTAGAGACCTAAGTATTCCGAAATCTAAATAGTAGAATATCCGAAGTTTCTCAGTGTCTTATTGTTTCAATCCTAATGTTTCGAGAGTCAAACTCAATGTGCAATCTACTCCGTTCTTGAAATGTAAGCATATAGATGTTTATGGGTTATTGAAACTTTTGATTCCTGGTTACAAAAGAGTAAACGTATCCGCGTTTCTTCAATTTTTCAGTACAATAACTTCAGTGACATTGTAAAAAAAAGTGAGGCTTTTTTATTAAACTGTAGATACTTAAGTTTTATAAAGAGGATATATATTGTTAAATCGCACATCCTTTTGACATGTTGAATTATATCGCCAAATGCAATGAGTATATGTAATAATAGCTTAAGTATATTGATGATAAGAATTATAAAAAATGTATACACAAATATAAATTATTTTTATCTGAAAAAGAAGACTCATTGGAAAAAACAGTTCGATAAGATGACTCACCTGATAGACTCCATGGTTCTGAAGATCCTTAAAGACGCAATGAAAGTCGGAGCCGCGAAACAATGGGAATCCTCTTAGTTTTAACGAAATTCACGACAATCAATTATCTACATTGATATTATTTTTAACTGTTCCATGAAAAAGATATAAAGTACAAAATGACGTAATTTTATAAGGAAAAGTGTAGTGTCAACATTTATTATACGATACATATAGGTACATTAGGTTATTTCAGCATATAATGGATATCAGACGCCCACTCTCAAACATTGTTGGTACTACTCAGCGATTTCATTTACTACAAGGTACATATCGATTCCTTTATTCTTCAAACTGTATCTCTCAAACTTTACTTACAAAGTATAAGCTAATAACAATGAAACTTATTAAACATTAATAAAAGTGATGATATTTAGTAAAGTGTGAAATAATATTTAAAGTACTATGTGGTACCAAAATGTCTCGCACGTTATCTTGAGTGATATTCGAAATCACAAAGAAAAAGAGGCATGCATGCCTAACCTTTGGGCGCGAAAAAGATATCTTATTACAAATTTATTCAACTGTTGCCTCGAATGTTGGCAATGGTTTTATGCTGTTGAGTTAAGCAACAAATGGTCAGACAATCTTCTATTACAATCGTATGACACAACGCTTTTCCGAAATAAATCGCGCGTAAACTGCCAAATTACTTTACCAGAAAAAGGCGGTCATGAAACAAAAAAAAAGTTTCAAATTGATTTCGAAGCGACTTATGAAAGTCTTAAACCCGAAGTAAGTATTGCATCGGTGTTCGTAGGTGTTGAGCAATCGATATCAGGCAGTCTAGTATAATATGCCTGATAACCAATTTGAATGCGGAAAACCGAATGAAAAGATCGCGCTTTTTTTGTTTTACCGTTTAATTTTGAAACGAGCGACACAACCTACTTGAAGTAAGCGCGAGTCGCGTTTGGTGTTTGGTATCGACCTCCCTCAGATAGTTCCTCCATACAAGAAGGGTGGCGACTAGGCGCGTGCGCACTGTCACGTTCTACTACGGAATGTACGTAATAAAACAAACCCTCGATGTGTTTTATACAGAGATAGAGGAAATAAATTTATCGTCTCACTGAAACACTTTTATATTTTATCAGCCACTTTGAATGATCACACCGTGTCTTCGTGGTGACGTCACTTACTCGAATATCATCACTTGTTTATATGTTCGCTATAACTAACTACGACATTCTAGCCTACCTCAATACATCATTCATAACTTATACCAGAGAGATAATAACCCTCGATCCCTTTGCGTTCACTTATTTATTGTGATTAATTATTAACTACGCTACTATATCATAATATAATAACATTCCATCTACATGATAAACCGCAACTATTTGGTCTATGTATGAATTTGAACAAGAATCCCAAAAATGTACATTTGTTACCTATGTTTTTAATAAAGCGTTTAAAAACGAGAATTAAAATAAAAATTGACTCCGAATAATTTTTAAATACTCAATAAACAAACGTTTTTAAATAATTAAATAGTTAGTACTAATAAAATGTTCACACTGCTTTAATAAATTATTCAATACTGATTTTATGTTTTGTAAGTAGTGTAATTAAAATGGTTCTGTATTCGTAAATCTGTTGTACATTTTGTAGAATATTAGAGAAATTTGAATCTTGAGTGGAAAGTCTTTTCAGAGTAGCAGTTTCAATTCAAAACACACAAAGACTTTGAACCTATGCTTGACTATTGTCTGGTTCATATAAAGGCCAGAACTATTTAACTATTACATAGATAATCATCACCAATTCTGAGATAAAATATTTCACAGCAACAGAATGATACTAGTCAAATTTATATGAAAACACCTATATTTATACAAATGAACACAAATCTAATTAAAAAAATTAATTACAATATTTACTATTTACTTTATATCTGTCATGCACCCGGCAGACAATTGGTCTCTCACTCTTTTCCGTAAGTTTTTGAGTGTCTTGTAAAAGACAGTTGTTCAAATAATTAAATAAACTTATACTAACCCTCATTTATACGAGACTTCTCTTTATAAGGAGGATGTTTAGATTCAATTTCTTATAAAATAGTCTATGTATTGTTATATCTGTGTTATTTTTTATGTTCTATAAAATTATCTAGTCATCAAATTAAATTAAATTTCGGGATTAGGTTAGACACCAGTACCTTGCATGTTTGTTACATGTAGCTGGTCTGCTGGCTATTCCACTTGTGGAATATACTGTAAAAGTATACTAGTAGTATTATTATTATTTATTATTTAATATTATTGTTAACATCTTAAAACTTTTCACATAATTATTATTTAAAACATTTAATTCATTGAGAGAATATGAGTTAACTAAACAGATTTCTTATTCTTTAAATATGAAACAGAAAAATAAAAAGCAATGGTTTTTACTGCATGTCCATTAATAATAATGAAAAAACTGTTGTTAAATATTAATAATGTAGTTTACTAGAGATATTTTTGAAATGTATGGACTGATGAATTTGTCCAAATAAAGAGAAAAAGTGGTTTTGTGCTGCTCAAGATATCAGAAGATGGAGTAGTTTTGAAGAGGCCTTGTTTCAGCAGTAAAGAGGCGAGAGTTAGAGATAAGTAAGTATGTAATGCAGTTTGAATTTATTTATTCAATACGGTTTATCTTTTTCACCAGCTGGGTTTACAGTATGCACCGACTGATCGTATAAATATTTGTATGCTCCAGATTCCTTAACAGTGTTCCTTGTAACTATTTCCTTGGTTATGTTTCAATCACACATAAATAAGTTAGAGCCAATATTCTCATCAGTTAATTTGAAACTATGCGTCTTTGTATACTTAGCTTGACAAGATGCCAAGAATTGAGATACTGTGTAATATCGCAACGGAGGGAAACTAGGTATAACTTTCAATTAGGATCTGTTTGAATCAAGAATTAAATTTTAATGGCATAGTGGTTGCATGGAATCAGGAGTATATTAAATATTTCGATGTTCTTGCGACACACCTGATAAAACATTGTGTAATAAGTATAAGGATACTATATGTGAAATCAATAAGAATAAAACTTCAATTTTGAAGCATAGTATTAGTTGGACAGTATTTAATAAAATACTTGTTTTATTAATTCTAAAACCATTTCATAAAGAGAAACAGATATAACATAAAAAATCATTATTTTAATGTTATAAATTACTTTATTTTTCTATTTATTTCTCCATCAACACCACCACGATATATTTTTTGGCTATACTGCATTTTTTAATGAATTTGCAAGTTGTCTTCTCTTTGCCAACAAAAATAAAGCTTGTACTATGGGTGTACCTTATCGATAATTTGATATCTTATATATTATATAACGCAAATACCTCTCTTCTAAAGGATACTAAAAAACTAGCAGAAAAGTGCGGAGTATCCATTCTTTTCCGAAGACCCTATGGAGTAATTTACTCACACTTCAGTTAGTAAAATAATCAATGACGTAATATTATTTATTTTATTTTTACGTAACCAATATCTTTATATTTTTTTTCTTCGAAATGTAATTTCTTATTTTTATTTATATTCATTTCAATTTCACACGACTTGTATCTATAGATATATAAAATCCTCCCAGACAAAAATAAAAGACCTCGTCCGCTTGTTAAGTTATCGTGAATAATATAACAGTCAGTCCCTTGGATTCCTATGGGAACGTATTGTATTTGACAATTTCTGTCATAATGAATTGCGCGTTGAACGTGCTAAAAAATATATTGTAGCAGCAACTAGAAGGAAAAAGGTTTATTTTTAGAAAAATATACTTGAAGAATAAAATAAAATATTTGTCTTATAAAATACCAAACCCTACCATAAAATCTGTTATAGTTTTATCATGAAATATTGTTATTACTATGAATTCTTTCTGTTGTTTATGTATATACAAAAATAATTTCTGTATGTAAATCACCTTTGCTCTAAATATATAAAACACATAAAAAAACACAATACTTTTTTAATATATATAACAAATGAAGAATTATTGTTTAATTAGTTTACTGTAATAAAGTGTTTTAAAGAAACTTCAATAGACAGATTTTTGTGTTCGAGTGTAGGTTAATATTGATTCATGATGAATGTTTTTTTATGAGTAAAATGTGTATTCACGTAATTATTTTTGAAGTTGATTGACATCTCATATTTTCTTTTTATACTAAGAAAGATGTTACATGTACAGCCAGATATATACATCTAGATCAAGACAATAAAAATATTTGAATATTTACAATATCGACATTTCTTTCTACAACTGCAAACTTTTTTGAAATACCATCACAGAAATTATATTGAATTCAAGTATGAAAAGATTTTACACGTCGATAAAAGCAGACAAAATAATTTCCCACTTCGATTCATAGTACATTTCTGAAAGAATTTATTTATGAATATATTATTATTATTATATAAATGTCTTTTGAAGGAATGTTTTATATTTGTTCTAGATTGATGCTCATAATACTTATCTGTTCAAGGTTTGCCTCGCCTTGCTTGCATATCATATATTCACACCCACAGTATATATATTTCATGAAAGTTGAACTTTCCTATAGAACACATATCTAGTTTTCGGAATTTGTAAATTGAAAAGTTTTTATATTTCCAGTACCAGAACAGAATAAACGTGTACATTTTATCCATACATCAAATGTTCATTTGTTAATGTTAAACACATTTATGAAAATGTTTATTTACTTATGATGCATATAAAATGTGTTAATTTGAGCAATGAAGATTTTTGAAAATCGAGTTTACAACAATATAACGTTGAAAACACATGCATTTCATACTCGATTTTAAATAATTTGGTAGACCACAAAGCGTAGAACAAATAGAAAACCCATCTGAACTTTTATCAAAAATAAGGTAACCAGCAGGGTTACTCTTGACAAAACTAAACACGATCTTAATCTAGTCTTGATCTTGATCATACGACGCACGAAGGGACTTTGGTCAAAAACACCGCGTTACCGCTAACGCGCGATCGGTTTGCGTGTATTTTTGGCCAATAGTCACTTCGTGCGTCGTATGATCAAGATCAAGACTAGATTAAGATCGTGTTTAGTTTTGTCAAGAGTAGCCAGTAGATAGTGCTTAAAATACTTATCTGTTCAAGGTTTGCCTCGCCTTGCTTGCATATCATATATTCACACCCACAGTATATATATTTCATGAAAGTTGAACTTTCGTATAGAACACATATCTAGTTTTCGGAATTTGTAAATTGAAAAGTTTTTATATTTCCAGTACCAGAACAGAATAAACGTGTACATTTTATCCATACATCAAATGTTAATTTGTTAATGTTAAACACATTTATGAAAATGTTTATTTACTTATGATGCATATAAAATATGTTAATTTGAGCAATGAAGATTTTTGAAAATCGAGTTTACAACAATATAACGTTGAAAACACATGCATTTCATACTCGATTTTAAATAATTTGGTAGATCACAAAGCGTAAAACAAATAGAAAACCCGTCTGAACTTTTATCAAAAATAAGGTAACCAGAAGACTTTAAATTGATAAAAGTCGGTAACTGAGAAAATCTTATAGAAACATACGACTTTCATTTAAGTAATTTATTTTATGTAAGTACATATATTTATACAAAAAATCCCTTTTGACTTCAGCAACTACTTTTTTATATACTAATGATTAGTTAGGTAAGTATACGATTTTAATTTTTTTGTTTTAGGGTTGACAAAAATACGTTGCTCAGCAACATGTCCACCGTTTGGATTAAATTTGTCAATTCTCATGTTGTGTATTATTGAATATTTGTGTTGATTTTCGCACAATAAAGATTTATTTACTATTTATTTTTTACCTAACAAAATGCTTAAATCTATGTGAATAGCTCAAAACGCAAAAGTTAAAATAGATAGTGCTTAAAATACTTTTTTGATGCAGTAATATCTCAAATACTTTTACTAGGGTACTTCATTAGGTATTTATATAAGTATTTAATTTATATCTATATTTAACTAGACGAAGTATTTATTTGCGTAAAAGTGTTTAAATGCCATGGTGGCTAGCCATAGTGGCGTCTTCATACGGGCTGCTGTAAATAAAATTCCTCTTATATTTATTATTTATAAGAGATGTCGCTTGAAACATAATACCTATCATCCAAAAAGTTTTTTTCCAATTAATCTTAATAGGATTTAACAATGTAGTTACAAAATATCACCTTGATGCTTCAACAACATATTCAAAGCCCTAGAATGCCTAATTTCTCACGCGTTTATCAGCTTATAGTTTATAAAAAATGCAGTAAGTGTAGGCATTTCTTCTTAGTAATAAAATATACACGTTCATCGTCCACATACAAATCCACAAAGGTACAATACTCGTCTTCACATGTTTAATATGGTATGTGATATACTCTGAACTTACATAAGTACTACCTTTTCCTATTAAAATTTGCCCATTTATATCAAATTCTTAATCTAAGTTTTTCTTGGCCCAGGACAACAAGTCTCCATTAATAGCAATTTTTAACAAATTGAATATTTTTTCTTGGAATAATGCACTTTGTATTCTGTATTTGACATTTATATGAATGTACAATATTGAGTACATCAGGGTAAGTCCAAATCAACTGGTCCAGCACTGGTTGCTCGACCATCTCAGAAAAAATTGATTTTTTTTTGTGCTATCACCCCAACATGTTGGTAGTTCAAAAACGAAATTAAGAATGTAGACTGAAATTTCATCTCTTAGAATTATATTTAGGTGAAAATGTTTTATTACAACTTTAAAGCTTATATTCTTATAAACAAATTGCTTTTATTTTTATGTTGATAAAATAAATAGGACCCGAGATATTCAAGTTTTTGCAAACCCTTTAAACTGCGAAAATGTCTCCACCTTGTAAAACAAATATGGCCGCCACACAAAAACTAAAACCAATAAAATTAAAATAATTATCATTTTGAACTACCAACATAGTTGATAGGTGATAGGTGATAGCATAAAAAAAAAACATTTTTTTCTGAGATGGTCGAGCAACCATTTTATTTATTTCTGGACCACTAAGTATGGAATTACCCATCAGAGTTTAGAATGATATATAAAAAAATAATCTTAATAAAACTACTAACTTTTTCTTTTTTAAATAAGCAAAAGGATCCATTTGAGGATCTAAGGTGATATGTTAATTTTTCTAAGCTTTGCATGATGTGTTTAGTTTAAACAAGCAGGGGAAATACATATGTGTATATTAAGTTAATGTAAATTAATGAAGTTAAAACTGGAATACGTTGAATAAAATTCATACCAGGTGTAATATTAATAATAAACTACAAAACCAAATTTCAAATATTACATTACAAAGTAACAATGTCATTTGTGAGTAGTTATTTTGTTACAATTGTGGAACACTAATAACGACTGGATTCATTATATCAAAACCAAAATATAGACTGAATTATTCGAGTATGCATTCGTAATCAATTATGATTCTCAGGTAGCTTTGTATATCAGTAAAGGTTTATTATCTGTTTAATGCAATTTCAGCTCGACATAAACCATATTTCATCAAGAATAAGACTGTCGCAATACCATGAACACACCCAGGATTAATTCTTGGGGTGCAACTGACTGCTTCAATGACTATCACAAATATCTTATCATAATTGTGAAAATAATTATCATATTTGAAGGTGTATCTCGTGATATTATATCTGCGATGAATAAGTAGAATATTGATTTACTCTGGTTTCTGTGCCGGTTTTTTAAGTTTTTTGTGTTAATTCGTTAAGTTTCCTATGTCAGTGTCACCCGTTTCTGTATCAGATCGTTAATTTTCAATCGTTGCTATATCTGTTTGTCAAAATTTACGTACCATTCTATATTATTCGGAATTGCAGCCTTCTATAGAGTGATGTATGCTGCTTGTGGCAGTGTCAACATATTTTAACTATTGTGAAGTATTTAACCTGTACTCCATAGAACTATTGGTACTCTTTAATGTAACATGTTTAATTTTTCTTAATTTTTCCCTGCAATTTCGTGTAATTCCTGATTTTTTCTATGATAGTCACAAGTAAATTATTGGTGTTCGGAACAGCAATGTCTATTATTACTATTATTATATAATTCCACTTGCAACGTTTGTTGTTGAAAACTTATTTGAAAACTATTACCAAGCCTCATATGACTACGTACATAATTATTATATACTTTGCGCTTAGTTATAAATCTGGCGATTCTTAGGAAATAATAATAATGAAATTCATAAAAACAACATACATAAATAACGCAAATGAGATTCCATAGACAGTATAAAAAATGAGAGCTGTCACTCTATCTAACATTGTACATTGTAATGACAATTCAAAGACTTCAACTGCACAAAAAGGTATTGTGTTATATAAAAATTGTGTCAAAATCAGACGTAATCAACGCAATACGTAGGTAAGAATCTTTTACTAAAATTGAAAGATAACATTACAAATGATTTTTTCTAAATCGTAATAGGTAAATAAACGTAATATTGTATTATTGAATAACGTACACGAAAAACTGGACTTTGTAAGAAGGTTAATATTTCCAAATTTTATAGATATGTAATCATAAATTTTTACTAATAAATAAAATATTTAGATACAAAATTGTACATTCATACTGCTTTGACGTGCCTATAATGAGTACTGTGTGTAATAGACTTACACATACACTTCAACACAAGAGTTGTTGTAAGCTTAATTCGTCATTTTTCACACAGCATCACGATGTCAAAATGTCTCGAGTACGTCATTGTTCAAATACAAGTTGTTTTCTGTTAATGTGTTATCTCTCAAGTATTTTATTTACACTACGAAATTTGCGAAATTTCAGTAAATAAAATTTGTAGAAAGTTTCATTATTACATAGGTGCTTTAACGTGGATCAGTCGTGAATATTTCCAGAGTCAATTTATAACGAAGTTTAGAAATAGAATCATCGTGGGCGATATCTTTGTTGTATATTTATCCATTCTTTGCAATTCCAAATATACATCGCATAATTTGCACTAAAAATTTAAAAATATAAGGAAATTATGTAGGCTATATTCATATCATAAGAATTTTTACGTTAGACACCTACGTACGTTAAATTTAATTAAAGAAATATATTTAAACATTTTTTATAAAACAATTAGTAGAAAACCACCCAAAGGTTGAGTGATTAGTCATATTTGGATTTATCTCGGTTAAAATAAAAATAGATTAATTTTTGTAAAAAATACTATTTATGTGGGTTTGCTGATATTTTATGAATCTTTACAAGTACACCAATACCATTAATTTACATTTCATCAAGTGTAGGTGTAGCGGTCTATTTCAAAATAAATTACATAAGTTATTTCATGATATTAAAGAGTTCATGTCCTTTAATCAATAATTATAACAATAATAATATACTATACCAGAGTTGTATGGATAGAATACCTTTGTCAGCACTCCACCTACGCTAGAACGTATTACGTATGAGATTATCACCTAGGTAATTCATGTATACTTGCCTAGCGACACCTAATTGGTATGAGGTATGATATAATACAGGGTGAACAAAGCGAATAGTTATATAAAGGACTATTAAGCAATTCACAACGAACACAAGTAATTATGATATACAAATGTAGGTATTACTATTTTTTTCATAATTTATTCGTTTATTATTTGGATGAAGCAAATACAGCATTTTGAATTATTTTTTAAACATTAAGGACCGTTATATTTGTTTTAATATTGATGCTGCAACTTCAAAAAGTATCATATAATATTTGCATTTTACAATTTAATACAGGTCAATGGTCAAAATAATTCATTTGATATCGTAATAAGCAAATAATATCCAGCATAGTGCGGAAAAACGAGGATATAATTTGAGAGAAGTTCAATTTTTTTTCATAAAAATCACAATGGTTTAGTAATGCAAGTGTTATATTATTAGTTTAAATATTATAATTTAAAGTTTAGGTATCGAACATTAAAAGTTTTCAGTATAGGAATATATTTATAAATTTTATGAACAATATATATCCATTGAATCGGTTTGCAACGAGTTTTGATTTTCTTCTCCATTCCTCCTATTTTTGATGGTGTATTTAATTCTACGTACGTATCACAGCTCATGTCTTTCGTCACTTGCTCTATATAGAAGTATCTTTGTCGGCCTTTTCAATTCCTTTCTTGTCTTCCGTTATTGTGATGAGCAGTGTGCCTGATTATGTGGCCAATCCAGTTCTTGGCTAATCTTTTTAAGGAGTATCATACTTTCTACAACCCTGATTAACATCTTTTCGTTTTTGACAAATTTGGACCAATGGATCTTCAGCATGCGTCTGTAGCACCACATCTCAAAGGCAGTCCAATTTCATCCTTGCCGATTGTCCACGTTTCACTATCCTATTGCAGAATACTCTTGACAAAGGCTTGAATTAGGTTTTCTCTTACATTTAATTCGATGTTCGGGGATTACAATATTTTAGATTTGTTGTCAAAAGCAATTCTCACCTTATTTATCCTGATTACGATTCAGATTTTGAGCGCCCATTCTGATTTGTTCTGTTACCCAAGTTCATTGGTTTTTTGGAAGGTATCACGCTTCTATGATAAACTCGCCCATTACACAAAGTTTTGTGTTCAGCAGTACCTAAAGAATCATGTTATTTTTCTACTGCATATTATTTTTGTGTAATTAAGATTTTTATTATTATTATTACACATAATCCTATACGAGAGAAATGATTAACTGAACAATTATTTTAAAACCGAATTATTTGGACTGAGCGTCCGATTAAGAATCATTTAGATAACTTCGACAGGATTAAACAACTGATTGAAATTTATTTCGATATGGAATTCTACTACCTAAACACCGACACAGTGAATTAAACAACTATTCTTAGAAAGGATATTTGTATATTTCTTATCTCTTATTTCGCTATGAAATACATATCAGTCATATTTCTTGTGTCACCCACCCTTTATCTGCATGTAAATTTGAAATATAATCACATATTTGAATATAACTTAGTGTAAATAGATGCAAACAAATATAACTAAAAGTGTAATACTCATACAGTATTTGACAGTGACATAAAGTATTTAGTCCATAGAAAATATATATGTATACCTACACTGGTTTAGTCAAAATTTATTGATGATAGAATACCTACCTAATAAGAAATTTATCAATATGTATATTACTTACCTATAGTGAATCCTCTATGTATACATATATAACATCTTATCAAATAAACTTTGTCCCTTAACATACAGTAAACATGACATATAGTTATTTGAAATTTGGGTGATTTCAGCTTTGCTAATTTTACAGTTCGCTTAACAACAGTCTACTGTACTGTGAGGGTTCTATAGAAACTCTTATATAAAAGTACTTATACCTGTCTAGGTGTAGGTACTCATATAACATTTATAAAATTAATTAAATTTGAGTTTGAAGATCTTCTTTCGCCATGTAACACTTCTCTATGGACCACAGGGCAGAAATTAACCCCTTTCATTTACAAGCAGGTGTATTCCATATTCTGCGTCAATCAAATCACATCTCTCTACATCATTTCTGAAGAAAAAATCGGAGATGCCAATTTATCATAGGAGGAATATATTGTGAAAAGGGGTTATTCAATATTCGAAAAGCTTTTGGGAAGAAAAATAGTGTATTTATTTTTGTTAGCTTTTATTAAAGATTCTTATTACAAAATTTCGTATTTCCTTAATTGAAAGATATTAAAAAGGTGTTGAGAAGAATCTGTGATAGAAGTCTGAGAGATAGAGCGCGTAATAGTGTCATAGACAGAGAAAATTGTGGAATGATAGTAAGAGTAATAACAAGAATAAAAATGAACAATGTAGGGTGGTTTGGGTATATGAAAATAATCAAAGAAAACAGTGTGACTAAGAAAATATGTATACCTAAATCAAATAAAAGGTTGTCGTCGAAAGCGTAACCTTCCCAGATTTAAATGGTAAGAACATATAAACGAGATCATACAAAAGGGACATGATTGTGTTGATGAGGATATTGAATAGAAGATCAAGCATGATGAATTATGTGACAGTGATGGAAGTGTTTAAATTCACTGTGTCGGTTTTTAGGTAGTAGAATTCCATAACGAAATACATAAAATAAGCGTTTTATTCTACTATTGATAGTAGTATTGATCAATAGTAGAATAAGACGCTTGTTTTATTTATTTCGAAGTGTTTAAAGTAGATACTTAACACAGGATGCGAGTGAAAAAAGTAATATATCTTTTCTACTTTCCCTGCAATGAAGCGGCGCGATGGTGTTGAAAATGACGATGACGATGATAACAATGGTGATTATAAAATTGATGATGTTATTGAGGATGATGTATATGACAGTTAGAATAAAGGTGATAATAACGACAACGTTTATGATAATAATTATGGTGATGCTGATGATAATGAGGATGATGATGCTGTTGATGTTTTATTATCAGGTTAATATAATTAGGTCGTGTATGGTATTAATTGAATTTAGGAACGTGTATAGCAATAATTATTCCGCCGATAATCACCGACATTCTTACATAGTATGTAGGTAGTAGTATATAGGTACATGTGTATTATTACGTTTAAGTTTCATGAATTATTCTGTTCGCGTTCATCTTAAAGTACGTCGTGGGATTTGGAATGATCGACCCCTTCAGGAAATAATTCCACGACCTGGTAGATATGTAGTATTAAATTGTAAATAGTTAGGAAATATGTAATATCGATAGTTATATTAATATTTTAGAAGTGTATTTACAAATAAAAAAAATGAACAATTAAACAGGAAGGGATGTCTACTTCCTACAAAATCACACACCCACTTATAACATAACTAATATTGGATTTTTGTTTTGAAAATATATGAGCTTTTTTATGCTTGAGAATTTCACTTTCATTTGTAAAAATCTGTTAAAAAGCCAAATGAATAAAATAACAAGACGATATACACCAACAATGCAACAAAAACGTAAAGGTATATCGTATGACATGCTATTTCATTATGTATTTTGAATTATTTTAACTCTTATTCAAGTTTACATAAAAGAATTGTATTTTAAATCATATTTGAAAAATTGTATTTTGATATATGTATTTTTTTTCTAGTATTGCCCCAGAACAGATTTCAATCTAGTGGGGCAATATATTCCATTATATTGTTTTTCGTGTTAATTCTGTATGCTCTATTGGAATAATAAATAAATAAAATAAGTATATCTAACACCCAGATGACTCCAAACCTAGGACAATTTGAAACGGGCCATTTTTTATTTCGCCCTGGTCGGAAATTGAACCCGGAATCTTGTGACTCAAAGGCAAGAGCGTTACCTCCGCGCTACGTCGGTTGTCAAGTTGAAATTGGTCTTATCCACGTTATCCACGCGTCAAAATTCTGCAGATAACTTGCTGGAAAAAAATCTGCCATATTGATATTATTTTATTTGGGTACCTAATAGTCATTTGAAAAAAGTAAGTCCTCATGCCATTACTGCATTTCATCATTTCAGCATCAAAGAATGGATTACGCCTACCTACGTAGGTATAACTTTGATAGTGTAATTAGAAAGAAAATAGTTTAAGTCGTAAATTAGTTATTTCCTAATATTTGTGAATAATTATATTCTTGAAAAGTCCAGATGGATAAAATTCTCAAGAACAGCTGCTTATTCGATAAGAGAAATCGACATGTTTGTTTGAAGGTTTGTATAGATCGTCCAGGATTCAAAACAGGTGTAGGTACAATGAGAAGTACATTTGTGTTTATTTTTCTGTCCACATACCCCACAAGGAATACAGCGTTCAAAAAATACATAGAATATTTAGTATTTTTTACATTATAACATCACGGCATAACCTAAAAGTGGGGTAGCCAAAAAACCAGCCATGCTAACAAAAATAATAAGACATTTAGGGTGGGTGCCAAAACTAATCGCTGAATTAAGATGTGAATTTTTTTAATATTTTCGAACACCTGCGATTTACAGAACCATTTCATTTCCGGGTGCTCCATCTCCATGGAATGGTTATTATTTTTATATAGTATGTATACCTAGTATTTTTAATTCGGCGGATAATCCTGTAGTTTTCTCTTGTAGGTCATTTTACAAAATAAACCAATTATATTCCGTAATAATGTGGAATACTATCGCCATCTGTTAATACAAATTGTATTAACACGTTCCCTTTCACTATACAATATTACTTTCAAACATTTTCGGTAGATGGTATTTATAATGTTTCTAAAATTTTATTTGTAATAAGTGTTTGTCCACAACAACACCACCTTTGGTCCACAATTGCGTAACGGTTATTTTTCCAAGTTTAGTACCTATCTTTGAAAAAAAGATTCAATTCGGAAGTATGCATTACTATTATAAATTTTGGGTTCAATTCAGCCATCTATGCATTATTTTAGTAAATATTTTATTTATTGTAATTAACTACATCTGTTGAATCATTTTATAAGCACTACAAAATAAAGCGGTCTATAAAGCTGGGGCATTTTTTTTAAAAAGCTTTTGAAACAATTCGACAGATGACTATTTACACATTTAAATATAAAATTATGCTTACAATAATATTATTATTATTAGATTTACCGTCGTAATTTACCGTAGATGTAATGTCGAAGATGTTGTGCGATGGGGCAGAACGAGAAGACGTTTCTGGAGAGATCATGTGGGGAGGGCGAGCTCAGATCGAGTGGTCAGAATTGCAGCAGATGAACACATGACAGAAAACAGACCCCCAGGAAGACCACCTAAACGCTGGAGGGACAGTTGGACATCCACCTCCCAGGAGCAGGCTCCGAGAACCACAGGACATAGTCCTAACTGAAGCAAAAGAAGAAGAAGAAGAAGAAGAAGATTTACCGGTTAATTCGTATATTAAAATTCAAAAATCTATTATAATAAACACTTGTAATATTGTAAAAAAGTTTTTGAACACAGATATTTCAGACACAATGCTGGTATTTTGATCCCGCGTTCTGAGCCTAATCCTTTGATATCCTGTATATCTGGATAGGTGAATTTTTCCCGGCATTAGACTGTTAAGTTTTTGTGTGACCATGACTGATCATATGGAGACTTATCTGGTTGTATAATGCTGAGAAGTGTGGATGGCAATTCTGCCGCCGCGTAAGAAAAAAAATGTTGTTAGCCCGATTATTTCTATATTCTTTTGTGTGCATTGATCAAAAATAATTTTATAGAAGAGTACATTCATATTAATTACAATCAATAAATCGAGGGCGAGTTTATCGCAGAGGCGCGATTTCATCTAAAATCCAACTTTACCTAATTGTAAGTGAGCGTTATTATATTATTATATCACTCTTTTGTAAGAATTGACAGACAACTATAATAATTTATTATATTCGCTCACGCCGCATCCCAAGTGGGGTAGACAGAGAGAATGGAACGCCATATCACTGTCTGTAATGGAACGACAACACTGTCCCTACATACTTCTTTCGCCTCCTCTACATTCATGCAATCTCTTACTCATCACAGGGCCGTATTCGAGAATTTGATCTACGTGATCATGCTATATAGTTTTCGGACGCCCGCGCTGCCTCTCACATCTTCTTTCAGACAAGAATATCCTCTTTCCCCTTCCATTCGTTCCAAATGCGAAAAAAAAAAATTTTTACATCTTAAATTCAGCGATGAGTTGCGCCACCAATCCGGCATCTCTCATTTTATTAAATAAAATATAAAAATATATTATTGAGCACTACTTATCCTTCACTTTGTTACATACCTACATTGAAAGAAACCTCTTCACACTCGGATATCTCAGGAGTCGGAGACTCCTATTTATCCGAATTTGCCCACATCACTTTCATTTCCTCAGGGGCGACCCGAAGAACAGATCAACGTAAGTCGCCTCGTTGGAACAATAAACAAAAATAAACAAAAATAGCCCATATTGGGAAAAATTAAAATAAAGTGATATCACACAATACATGTGTGACATAGTTAACCATAATAAATAAAACCAATATTATTCACTTTGTTACAGTGCTCAATAATATATTTTTATATTTTATTCAATAAAATTAAAAATGGATTTCCACAAAAACCCTTGAATCTCATTTTTTTGATGGCATGGAAAGGAAACAGCTTACAGTTGGTTTACTGGCAACCCTATTAATTGTGGGATATGCCGTGATGATATAGATAAATAGATTCTTTGGGGCTATTTTATAATCCTTTGACTGACTCAAGGGCACTGGTGAATAGGGTGAATAATAAAAAACCGTTGCAGTTGCTTTGATGATGCAGATCGGCAGGTTATTCTTCGTAACAGGATCTGCAATGCCGAAAGCTCAGTAGGGTTATTCTTGAAAAAATCTTAATACGCTCTTAATCTTAATCACACGACGCGCGAAGTGACTATTGGTCAAAAATACGTGCATACCAATTTCGCGATAGCGGTAGCGCGGTATTTTTGACCCATAATCGTATTATTAAGATCAAGACTACATTAAGATCGTGTTTAGATTGTGTTAAGAGCCTGCTGTGTATTGTCTACATATATAATTTAATAAAAATAAAACTTATATTTAGTACTACAACGGTGACTTTATTAATTGCCAGCTTTCGAGAACTTCTGCATGATGCGATGTGAACATCGCGTCATCTTCAGACTAACGTATTGATTTTTTTTAAATAAAGTCACTATCCTGAATGTCTTGATTTTATATTGGCACTGAGAAGACAGCTTGCATGTTTTATATTCAGCTGGTCTGCTGGCTACCCCACTTGTGGGATATGCCGTGATGGTTAAGTAAAGTAAGTAAGTAAAGTAATTACTGAAAATAAGGGTTTATTTTTATTAATTAAACATGAGCTTCCATCAAGTTTCGTCGGTCGATAATATTATCTTTATGATTTAGTTTTAATGTTTTGTATAAGGGGTTTGCCGCTTATTTAATAACTAAATGACACGCAATCCAAATTAAGTAGATGATTACCTCTTTTTTTTAAAAAAAAAAGGTAACTACCCATAAAATAACTTTGAACAATGCTGTAATATATTTTATTCAATCAAAAATTATGTTACTTATTTAGACCTAGAAATTAAGATAGTTGAATATTCCTAGCACAAGTTATTTTAAACCCAAATGACCAAAAACCATTGTAATAATGATATCTATGCATTATTTTGCAGTAGTTGTATAAAATGTTAAATTAATGGTACATAATTATGGGTCTGTAGTCAAACACATTTTAGCGTTAGGTTTAAATGTGTTTGGCTACGAAACGCGTTTTCGTTCGAATATAAGCGACGTTGCGAGAAAGAGTCAATTATTGTAGCTAAAATACACAATACAGAATTGGCACTTTCTAGCAACGTCGTCTATAAATGTGTTTTAACTACGGGCCATGGTAAGTAAGCACCTCAAAGGTTAAAAACAATAGTAATTTTTGTATGAATAAACTGATACATGTACAATATTCATAGGTTTTAGTTCATTGATCAATATGTAATTGATAAAATAATAAGGATTAAGGAATGTCAGACCCTAATCCGCTATAAAGCTGAAGTTGTCAGGAAGAAGGTTTTATTTTTGTAAGATCGTCGTAATATTTCTATTAATATATTCATTCACAGATAAGCGGGGACCTTTTTGGTAGTACATAAGTAAGTACAACATCGTTGGATGAATGAAAAAATATGATGAAATATCCACTGATTCATTATTTTAGTAAACAATATTATTTTCATCCCTGCGAGAATACCTTGTAAAAATATTTCTGTTTATTTAAATGGATGGAAATTTTGAACATATTTACCAGTAAGTTATAATTCATTATCATTTTTTTTATGTTTTTGGATGTATATAACAGCGTACCAAAGATTTATAATGAATTCACACTCACTTTTAATATCAAAATATGGAATAAACTAGCTAATATTATTAACTTCAATTTGGCTACGAGTTATGCATTATATTATGAAATTCTAATATTTATGATACAGAGAGATTAATCTGTTTGATCATTACGTGAATTAAGTCTACCGGATACTTGTTTACTGGACGATTTTAGCTCACTGCTAGATATTTATTTATTTTAATGAACGGCTATTTTTAGCCTTTTATAAACATAAGGTTACATAAAAAATATAAACAACATTTCATATTTCTGAAATAAAACAAAAAAATCGTTTTACCTTAAAATAACAGCATGGAACATAGGTAGTAAATTGTCCATTGCTACCCAATTAATATAATTACACCTTTTTTAGATTTTACATATTACCTAACACCCAAATTGACCTTATTTGTTTTTGTGATTTGACATTTCTCAGTTTCTATTGTTACTAAATTTTATTAATTTTACAACATCCATTTTTAAACACTGTGTACTACTTGACGACCCATTTATTTTTATTTGAAATAATCACATAAATACTCCTTCTTGTTTATTGAAAATTTGACAAGACTACCTACTATTGAATTGACTTGTGATCCACTGACTTTTTTTCTCTATTCATAACTTGTGCTGTGATATGGATAATTATATTTTTTTTCTGTGTTTTGATGACTTTTTATTATGAATGTTGTGTCTAAATTTTCTATACTTGTGTGTACATCATATGAACTATGTATGTAAATATATAACATGTTAAAGGCTAGCGCCGTAAATTGTTAAAGAATAATAAATAAATAAAAACAAAAATATATTTTTACGTTAAGTATAAGAATATTAAAGATTACAAATATTAATTATATATGCATATATTAAAATAGATACCTTCAAAACTATTTCTCACTTAGTATCAAAAAGAATCCAGTGCTCTCATATCACTTAATAACATCAACCCATATTTTATTTTAAGGTACAGATAGACGGATAAAAAAATATTAAAAACAAATTGGCTGATGAACTTTTGAAAATGTTTTGGGTAATTAAGTAGACACGTAATCGCCGCGTCGGTTATAGATTACCTAGTATATATTCTGAGTAAACAATTACATATGTATGTGTATTCTCATCTCCCTTTTAAAAAAACTCTGTGATAGATAAAACATCGTAGTTATATCATCTGTTCGTTTATTATTTGATCGAGAGGGGTAGAACATCGTATTGTTAAGAATTAAAAATAATAAAGAACGCTCTATTGCGAATCCCTCATAGAATGCCCTTACCTAACTGTCAGAAATAGGTACAATCTTATACAATAATAGGCAAGCAATATGAAGACAAATATTTAAGATGAGAGTGATCTCACGTACTGCGTTCTCTTGCCACAATGGACTTGTGATATTTTTGAAAGGCAAACTTATTTTGTTCCCACAGTATGCACGTAAATATTATTATGTTTGAGAAATTATTTAGTTCGTTAAATTTACTACCTACACACAATCTAAGAATATCAAAATAATAACATTCATAGAAAAATTTAATGACTTGGTAAAAATATTGATATTCCATATTACAAAAATATAACGATCACTTTCATAAGTAGAAACATATAAAAATGTGTTTTTATTTTCATTCAAGTATTTATATACGCAGCGTTTTTCATAAACGTGTACCTAAGGACTTAGCATCTATAATTAACTCAAGTTTTTAGCATACGATATCGTTTTTATTAACAATTTTTTCGTATATTTCAATGTATGATAGATCCAATACAAAAGATGTGGGGCTTAACAAAAATAATATTTAAAATCGATAAAATTGGTTCTATCTTAATTTCTAAAAAAAAATATGTAATATTTCATTACTGCAGTTGATTGCATCACTACCCGGTTCGTGAGTTTGAAGTAAACCATAGTTTAAATTATACGAATTATTTAAATACATAAAAATCTGAGAGATTTATGACGTCTAAGAAGTTTATAGATGGGGAAGAATATGGCGAATATTTTTGTATGAATGAATAGTGCTAGAATCTCATATATTTGCCAAGTATGAACTATATGAGGGATGACGAATACCAATAAGACCTCCAGAACATTAAAAGGGTAACTGGACCTCCAAATCGCAATAAAATCCTTATAAATATACCTTATAATCTAATATAAAGAAGAAGGTACATAATATCTTAAAGATACAAAGATTCGTAAACTGATAACAGAGAGATAGCTACTTGTGTTTCAATACAAAAGGTTTTCGTAAATAGTATATTATTATATGTACTCTAAGTAAGAAAATTAATGGCTAATTATGGATACATTAATTTACCCTCCGATTAGCATTGGCGTCTGTCTTGTTCATTTCACAAAATAATTTCCTGTAATTCTTATAGTGTGTCTTATTATAAATCTAAATTTTTGAATTGGTTTTTGAATATCACTAATACTTTTTTCTATTTAGAGATATGTATAAATACTTTATTTGATAATTTGTTTATTAAGATTTCTGGAGTGGAGACTATAGCAAAGCAAGACAATATTGGAAGAAGAACATATAAAATATATGTTCTGATTACATTAAAAATCGAAATTTAAAGCGATGGATCAGTTTTTGAAGAAGCGTAGATCCAGCAGTTGAGAGGGGTTAAGTATTACCTAAATGGACAAAAGTTGTACATACATATAAACAGGAAATATTATTTTTGTTAATCATGTAAGTAGTTAATTAGTGGCTGATTGATAGGGATGTTAAATGAATTTTTTCAAGGCAAAAAGTTATAAAATTTTAATATGGATGTTTTTGTCCATCAATGGACGCTAAAGGGCTGATGGTGACGGTAATGATGATTATTGCCAACAGAGTGCTCTTGTCATTTAAACCATTTAATAAGTCTACTGGTTACCTCACTTATGGAATATGCCGTGACGGCTTAGATAGACAGTCTATTTATGTGAAGATAAAGTACCTATATCCCCCCCCCCAAGTGATTGAACAGTGTCTTATTATGTATTATTTTGTCCCTCGCCCTATATTTATTATTATTATCTGCTACTACTTTGTTGTACCTATCACTATTATTATTTTACTTTACTTCCTATTTCACTGACAGTTACCATCTACAAGTACATCCCGAACATTTTTATTCCGGTTGTGAAATGCCGATTTTTTGCTTGAAGATGTTACAAAGCATAAATTGCAAACTATTTGCGTAAACCCATTTATATTAATTAATTTCTTGAGATGAATCTGGGTTTTAAATAAAATGATACCTATCAAGTTATTGATCACTTCAAAAAGCGTGAAACACAGAGCTAAACAATTTGAAATATTTATTTGTAAAATTGAAAATAGGTACCCTCATTATTTTTTCTCCATAAATAAATATTTAATATATATAAAGGGAACCATTTTTGATTTTATTCGTTTGTGGAATCGGAAGAGTGGTGTTGATGGTATGTATTACCAATTAAATAAAAGAGTGCAAAATTTTCGATTTGTTGAGTTATGGAATTAGACAGTCGGAGACGTAGTCGACCAAGGATCAAGAGGTGTCGTAGTTAAAAATAACAGTACATAAATATTAGGGTATTTCCGTATTAAATTTACATAGTTACAATTTGACTTTTTGAAGGAAAGAATCCCGCTAAAATTAATTTAAACTTTGTTTTGACTTCTGTTAAAAATTCTCTTGGTTGACCATCTGCAACCAACTTCACTCTCTTTCTCCGGCCTCGCGGGCTCGCTGACGTGTTTCACGTCAGCGAACCCCAAAAAAAATAATAAAACTTTGTGTTAATAAAGTGTTCAAAAGATAATTGAAACCCGTTGCAATCTAAATAATAAGCAGTGACTAAATAAACTTGTAAATTGATTAATTTAAGTAGATCCTGTTGTGTAGTTAATAAGTTAATTGTGAAAGTGTAAATAACTATTGTGTGTGTGTCTGAGCCAGACATTGTAAAACTAAACTATCAATAAATGTTCCTCGTTTAACTTAACCTTTTCTTTTTAATTTGTGAAACCAATCTATGCAACTCTACAATCATCCCTAACTTGAGACTCAAGCTCTGCAGACTGATTTAGCTGGACAATGTATGGAAAAGTGGACTTGAGTCGAAGAAAGAATTGGAGGGAAATATAGAGGGATAAAAGTGTTAAATAAATATAAATATGGGATTAAGTGTTACAGAGGCTAGATCACAGAAACCAGATTCCTATGGATGGTCATGAGTGTACAACGTATGGAAGAGCATGCACAAGAAGCTTCAAAGATGCAATAAGCGTGTGAAAGAACACAAAAATTGGCGCACAATCCTTTCTATCTGTCTCGGAAAAGAATCGGCGTGATGGGGATGTATATGTTTTACAATTTGTATCCTCTGTCTGATAAAAATGTTCTTCATCCCTTCGTAAATAAGGGTGCATAACTTCTCACTGTTATTATTATGATTTCACAATAATATAATTCTTAATGACTTGGATTCATCTCACATCACGGAACCCGCATTTAATACTTCTTGATCGTATTGTCTTTTGCCCTCTGTTTTATGGTGGTATTGTATCAATGGATAGATTAAAAAAATCTACACAATTCAACTACAGTATGACTTGTGTTACATTTCAGGAGTCAACTTATTATAAAATTTTACCTTTTTTCATATCTACAGCTCAATTTTAAACCAGCGATTTGGGTAGTTGTTTTGGTGCATAATTTGAAATTAGTAAAACAATGTAGTCAAAGTACTGTTACTTTGAAGTTAATATGCAAAAAGATAAAAATAATAATGATGTTGGATAAATATTATTGCAAAATAGCAATACTCTTTTTGTATTTCAGTAAACTAAATGTCCACAAACGTAATGAAACCATTTTTTATCTATGAGTATTATATTAATTTGTAGGAAATGTTAATTCAAAATTTGTGTAAGTATAGTACCTACAGACAATTTATTATTATTTAGTTTTGTATCGTGTATCAGTATTTAAGAGCATTTACTTTTTTCATCAGGCTCATATAAAAATCTTCAATTAAATCTTCATTATGACAATATTAAATACTAGTGTTTATTTTTAAAATTTGAGACTAGAAATATTAAAAATAATAACCTTTCATTTAATTGACAATCTCCCTGTGTTTTCGCCAACCCATGATATTATGTATTATTTTTACCGTTGAATATTCAAAAGTTTCCTTGTCTTATAACAAAATTAAAAACTAGGGACCATTATATTAGTACTTATTTCAATGTTTGGCTCCCATTAAAAATAGCACTACGCACTAAACCTACTTCTGAGGGGTGACACAAGGAATAAGGAAGAAGAGTTCAATTCCATTATTATTATTATCACAAGACAAAATACATTAAAAATGAATAGTTAACGATTTTTTTTATTTTTATTTTTTGAACAACGGTCGTTTGTCCCATTAAAGGAGATGATAGATTGAATGTAAACAAAGACAAACAAAACAATAATTGTAATACTATATACCTACTACTTTTCTTGGTGTCTGCTCTTATTTCTATGGGAGTTTATTAAAACTATAAAAAATGAACTTTAAGCATCTGCAATATAAATAATATAATTATCATTTTGATTAGGTAGTTGTTATATTATAAAATTTGTTCAATGGATGTACCTGTATCAAATAATTTAGCTCTGGTCGGATTATTGCAATAAAATAATAGTAGATAAACTTTAGCGGCCGTATTAAAAAAGAAAATGACAGATCTTTAGAGAAGTTAACCCCGATTAAACGAAAAACCGTACTCACGAAATAATTCATTATCCCTGGTAAAATAAAATTTATGTTTTTCTATGGTATGCTCAACATTATAATAATAATTTACATTTAAGAGGAATGATTTTAGTCACGCATAGCGTAGGAGCAATGGAAAGTTCCGTTTGTTAAGTTTACTATCACTAACAGTTGGATTGATAATTATTCCTCGTTTTTAAGTACGTTTTATGTAAACAATAATATTCTTATGTTAGATCGATCTTACATTCTTATATGTATTGTAATATTTTCAGAAATTCTCATTATCTGCTGAGATGAATGGTGCTCGGAAACGTGGTCATCCGAAAATTAAATGACAAGACCATATAAACCAGATCCCCCAGGACCAACATGTGCTGAGCACATTGAATAGCAGAGCGTTCGTGAGGAATTATATGACAGTGACAGAAGCGAAAAGCGTATATAAAGATGGGAGTAAGTGGCGCTCGATCCTTTCTGCTTACCCTGAATGAGGATGATTATAATTATATTTTATATGAATTTCTTGTTTACTTAGATAAATAATCGGAAGACTTACGTGTGCCCAGAACTACAAAATTATCTAGTAAGTTGTTTTTGTTTCTAATGCTGAAAATGAATTTTAGATCATTTAAAATTTATTAAAGACGCTTTTTTCGTATCGCAAGGTTTATTGTGTGACCTTTAGAATTTTTTTGTCACTTTAAGGATTATTTTCCGAGCGAAGTTTGGTCCAAAGTTTGACAAGATGACAATAAATGAATCATAGTGAAGTAGGTAATTCATACCATCAGAAATTATAAGAAGAGTTATAAATCTTGACATATAGCTTTATGTTGGTATCTTTTTGAATGAAACCCTTAATCTTCTCACATTCATCGTACACGTCAAACGAAAAGGAAAGTTAACCACGAAAAGGCATAGACCTTTTAATAATAATAATATTTTTTCTTTGGGTCAGCGGTACAAATTAAATAAGACTAAAAGATTTGTTTGGGTTTGTGTGATGATAATATTAACACGTTTAATATGAAAAAACCTTCGTACGTATTTTTATATTTTATAAACGTGTAGGTTTTGACATTACGTTATGAATATGTTAATAACTTGATATGGATAATTTGTTTCTCATTTTATGTGGGATTTAGATATATCTATTATATCATAATATAGAGTTTTGTAGGAATATTTTGTATCTATTTTAGCGCTTAACACTTTGTGAGTATTTAATGAGACTAATATTATTTTTATATAATTCCCTAAAGGTCTGTTAGGTATTTGTGGATATGCCTATTTGGAGATTTGAAAGGAAGCAGAGTGAGAGGGCTAGCTCTATACATATATTATATTATTATGTAGATGTGTTGTAATACGTAACGATATCTACATTTCAAAGGACTGGTATAGCGTACATATTTCATGCAGTGTACACAGCTTTAAACTGAATTTCCTAATTCCTTGTTTCGCAGCCTCCTTCCTAGGGAGACGGTTCGCTTCGTGGTCCGTGTCGTCGAGTATTCCCCTCCAGGGGAGGTTAGGAGATGGTGGATGGAGGTGTATGTTTAATGTGGAGTCTGGACCCTGCCTATATGCGTGCGTATTCTGCGTACGTCTAAACTTTTACATAAAGTCCTACATATATGGGGTATTGATCGGGAGGGGTGAAAGAGCGCTTGGCTGACCGTCCCCTCACTACTAAATACACCCTTACGTACGCAGATGATATTCCTCCTGTACAAGGGACGTTCTAGTCGTCATCTTGACAACAACATTCAACGTGAAGACGTTCACTTTTATTTCCCTAACAATCATTTGATGCCACATACTCAAAACATTATCAATGACCCACAACGTATTCGTACATACAACCATAAATCATATCGCGAAATAAAACAAAACACAGGTGTAAACTCCTTTTATTATATCAAACACTCCCTGCTTTGTTATTATTTCACAACGAAAAACTTACTCATAATCTCTTCATTTTTACAACCCTCGTTTAATAAGTCAAATCAGATTCCATGTACCGTGACAGGAATAAAAATAGAGATAAATATCATTCATTCTCTTTTAATACCATGCGGTGTATATTAAAAAAAATACATAGGTGTGTTAAATGTATCAAAATTATTATTAATTTCAAAAGACATCTTGTGTGAGCTATTTTGCTATTAAGTTTTGATATTGAATAAGCAATGATTGTAAAATATTTTTATTTTAAAATCTTTCACGATAATCTTCAAAGATTGTTTTGAAAAATTATGTTTTGTTTTTAAAAGTGGTTGTGATAGGATCTTATAAAAATCCCAATACACGAGTATGTAAGAACCAATACAATGAAGCTGGACACTGAAACTTGTATAGGTACTCACTAAATATTTTTAATTATGAAATCGAAATCAATAAACGCATAGTTGACTAAGATGCCTAAATAAAAATAAAATAATGAAGGCATACAAAAATCCCTTTTATGCATAGAAACTAATAATAATTTAATTTGGATTTAGTGATTGAAAAATCATTTATAGATCAATCCTTAGATATAAATAAAAATTTCAATAACAAGCATGACTTATTACTCTTATTATTTTCAATAAATTATTTAGAATTTTTGAGGACACATTGTAATTATATCAGTTAAAACCTATCGAAGAGCTTAATAAGTAAACAAAATTTAGAATTTTTGCAAACTCTCTAAAACAAATTATTCTAATGCTAGCTGAAGGAATCGTTTTTTTCTTCAGAAAGTAAAAAATAAATATTTCTACATAGTTTTTCAGTAATAATTTGATAAATATATCATCACTATTTCATTTTAATTATTCCATTCACGTACATCAGCATCTAATAGATTTTATTTCAATTTAAGATCTTAAGATTCATGATTGATAAAATCATAATTTAACTCAGCCGTTTCAGATTTCAGGTTCAACGTAACGAATAACTTGTAAATGTTTGAATGTTTTCAACTACGGATATTGTTTGTAGAAGGCCTATAGGACTGGAAAAGTTTCGTGAGTGGCCTAAGTCCAGCAGCGATTGAGATAAATTAAAGTCGATAACAAATAACCTCTCAGTGCGAAATGTCTCAGAGCAATAGGGATGTCTGAACAAGAATCGTTTCGAACAGAGGAAAAGGACCAAATTTTCAAATATTAATTAATAATTCGTTTCACAAATTGTTTTGTTAAATATGATATATCATAATTTATGGTTATTTATTTGGCATTAAACATAACAAAAAATAAACATTATTGGAATAAAACATTAAAATGACATTGGAAATTCTACAAAAAACAATGAAGGGCTAGATGTTCAAATAGTTTTGTCTTCTAAAAAGCTCATAATTTACTTCTTGTTAAAAAATCTTGACACAATAAAATTATAAAAAAACAAAAATCCGGCAACCAAATCCGGCAATAAAAATTAAAATAAAATAAAAACAAAAATCCGGCAATCAAATCCGGCAAAAAAAATTAAAATAAAAAAAAAAAAACAGAAATCTGGCAATCAAAAACTAATCAGTCAATATCTCTTCTTTCTAGTGTTCTTTTCTTCGACTATTAAATTGATTAAATGAAATATTTTAAAAACGTTTTATGTAATATAATATAATATACCTATGGTATTTATTTATTTAAGCAATAAACAGCATTCGTCTTTTACAGTTTTAAATCAGTTCAAAACAATTTTTACGTACATTTTAAGGGGAAAACAAAACAAAAAATATTATCTCTGGTCAAGACAGAAATAAAATGAATGTTTACAAAAGTAAATAAAAGAAGCTGTAAATAAAAATAACAGAATTATTTTACGTTATATTATTTTTCATTTATATTTAATTGATTGTATTTTAGATACATATGTGATATAACATATCAAGAGCATGTTTTTAAGTATTCCATAAAGCAACGTAAGTGAAATAACAAACATTAGTAAGTACATCTAAGGGTTGTGACTATGTTAGAAATGAAAGTAATGCGTATCTTATGAAAGTACATATAAGTTTATACTAATAGGCATATTCTAATATTGTATGTATGTATATAAAATTATTTAGGTACAATAGAATTTACAATATACTCCATAATATATAGATATATACATATTAAACAATTTTCCAATACTAAGTATCTATGTACATACTACTATGAAGGTAGATACATCTTACGTAGAAAATACAGTAATAATAATAATAATATTTGATAGTATGTAAGTATGTGTATGTATATGTTATTATTATTAAGAACAGGTAGTACGTATGTAGATGTATTATATATGTTATTATTATTATTATTATTATATGTAAGGCCTTTCCTGCTACGGCCCTGGCGATGCTTGCGTCCTGTTACCTCCCTGTTGCCGTCCTCCGCTGCCCTCTTCCCTTCCCCCCTTCCCCGCCGCCGTTCCTCAACCCTTCCCTTTTCCTCCACCCACCACCGGATGCGTGCTTAGTTCTCTAGTACCATACATAGTACTAGGTGGCGTAGTACCGAGTACTCTCTCTCTCACTACTACTACTAATACTAATACTTCTACCGCTGGCTGCTGTTCCTATATACCTACCTACATAGTTGTAGTACAGTACACATCGGGTAGTAAGTAGGTACTGGGCGGTACTGTGATGGAGTTACTTGGGCGGGAGGGATGCTGACTTGAAGGGGGGAGGGGATGTCCATACCAGAAGAGACTTCAACCGTCTTCCTAATATCAACACACGCATAAGATACGCATTATTTTCAAACGAACTCAACAAATATTACACAGTTTATTTTTATACACTCAATTCAATATAAAAATACTAAATATTAAGTCATTGAGCCTAGCAACTTGAAATTCCAAATTTTACGGCAGAGCTTTTGGCATTACTGACTTGGCTGCTAAGAATCTTCTGCCTGTTAAATTTCGATTTGGTCAATCGAGATTATTTCCAGTATATATGCTATGAACTTAAACCATTAAAAAAATATGCATACAAGTCTGACTTCGTCGATTTCTTCTAGATCGGTCCACTGGTATTTAACCCTCTCCCAAAAATATCTTTAAAGTAGATTTTAGTCTCTAAGATTAGATTGAAAAACTTATTTTGTCAGTCATCTTGAGCATGTAAGTCCTCTTGATTTTGGTTGAAATGTTATTCAAGATCATATTTTGCCTAATTATCTTCTTTTCTGTATCTAAAAAATACTTTTAACTTCTGGAACTGTCTCGCAAAAATTATATAGGTAATTCTTCCAAAATATGTGAAATAAGATCTATACGTTCTTCACACAGCGATGTGTGACGGTGGGTATGATTTAACCTGAAGTCATGCATCACTTGCTTTCAAGACAGAAAGAGTATTAGGTGTCTTGCCGTGTGACGTTCACCTATTCCACCATTTTTTTTCTCATATCAATCTTTATAGAGCAGAAGACTGCCGTCATCGCTGTAGACTTCGTCCAGCCAACCGCATCTACTAGGAATCGAAACTAGGACCTCTGTGTTACAAGTCAAGTGTTCTTACCATTAGGCCACAGAGGTGAGTATTAGGTAAAATTATTGGCTGTCAATTATCTACAATGATTTCATGTATATTTACATATATATGTATGTGTGTTTTTTAATGTTTTCCCGGAGTGAACCATATATTATGATATACCTCTAGGTAGTGTTCAGTTATGAGTCCCCATAAATATATTATATCTTTAAATAAAGTATTTATAAAAATAATAATTGAATAAAAATATTGTACGCATACATGTTGATCTACGGAAGAGAATATTACGTGTGACTGTATGCATTATACGTCCGTAGGCCAGCGCGTATGTTAATGTGCTACACCCCCCTGAAGCCTCCTGGACGCTAAGCATCGTAGTACCAGTAGAAAGAGGTTGTTGTAGTCACCGTTGTAAGAGTATTAGTGATACTAGTAGTAGTAATATTATAGTAGTGTTAGTAGTAGTAGAACGGAGAAGAAGAAGAACACAGTGTGTATGTACTTACCCACCTAGGTATGGGATAAATCAGGTGGTAGGTAAGTGGGTGAGAAGTTGGGCGGTTGGGGAAGAACAAGATACGGTGGTGTTGGTTGGACGTGAGGTAGTAGTGGGGGCAGTACGAGGGAGGAAGACTTCGAGGAAATCGCCAGTGAAATTGAAATGGAAACATGTACTACATACTATATATGTATATATACACACACATATATATATAGTAATAATAATAATAATAATGTATACATATAATATATAACAACACTACTGCCTAAACCTATAATATATCTATCTAGATAATGGTTTGTATATAGGTAGCAGAAATAGCATTGAACATCAACGTACGTAGATAATAATATTATCTCTCTCATGCACGGCCTAGGTGATCTGAAATAGTTAGGTACTCTGAATATATTATTACAGACTTTGAAATCAGTATCCCTCAGGGCGTAATCATCAATTTGATAATGTAAACACTGTAGGTGTATAATATGTGAGACATTCCTAAAAAATGGGGAAATAAGTAATGAATAGTATAATTAAAAATATTATAACCTAGAACCACATATTTTTCCCACATACCTACCTACATTTATTTTATTTTAAGAATTTTCAAAATGTATCTAACAGAAACACTACCTATATTTCACATTAATAGTTATATGCTCGAGCAGCCTCACTCATTTATTGAGTGCAATGTCAAAGAGAGAGAGAGAGAGAGAGAGAGAGAGAGAGAGAGAGAGAGAGAGAGAGAGAGAGAGAGAGAGAGAGAGAAAAAAAATATATGCTCGAGCGCTTTCATCAATTAAGCTTTACATTCTCTTGATAATGTCAAGGTAGCTTGTCGAAAGCGCTTGAACATAATTTATAATCATTAATGTGAAAAATAAACAGTGCTTTTGTTTTGATACATTTTTAATGTTCTTAAATATTTTCTTTCACAATTTAAAACACAAGCCCTTTAATAATTAAATTGATTAATGTAATCTTATAATATCTAATATACAAGCAATGTGTACCTACCTACTCGTAATCATCATTTTATTGAACCAAAATACTTTATTTGTATTTAATGAAAATAAATATATGCAATATTTACTATGGGATAATAGCGCTACATACTTCATATTTTTTTTTGTAGAAACTTCGGTTTGATTTTTTAAAACAAGTTATAACTATACTGTACATATTAACTCTACTTATAAAGCTTCAGTCTTACTTATAAAAAGACAATACAGCGAGTTGTTATAAACATTACCCCCTATTCTATATTGATTCAAACTAAAATAAGAACGTTACAAAATTTTATAATCAAGTTCACCTGAACTAACATTCGTATTCTATATGATACAAGTTGTAAATAATTCTAATTAGGAACAATTTTAGAGTTTATAGAATACCGACCAATGTAACTGAAATACCGACTAACTAAAATTGGAACGTTCTTTTTTTAGTTAGTGCACACAAAAAATGAAATAGATTCGGGGGTAATACCCATATTATCAGCCATATCAATTTATTAGAAAAAATTACTTATATGAAATACACTGTATAAAAAATTATTACAAAAAGGAAGTATGGCTTTGTACGAATGTAGCATTTAATAATACTTAATACAGTATATTACTATTTCATTTGAAAATTTAATGCCTATTTGAGAAAAAGTTTTTATAATTGCTGCTTTCTACAGAAAACAATTAAAAAAGATCTATAACACTTATTCAGCTAACTAAAATGTGGTCTAGTTTTTTCAAACTATACTCATCAGAGATAGGTATCTGATTTCTGCACATTTGATTTTTTTATTGAATGAATCAATGCATAAAAATTTAAGTCTAGATGTTTCCATACAAATCTATAAATTGTGTAAGAAATAGTATATATATATATACATACATTGTAGAAATTGGTAGAACACCTACTCTACTTTTTCCATTTCTTTTTATCATCTAATTCTTCTCCATATACTTACTTCCAATATCTACTTAATTTATTTCCTTAACGAAGCACGTGTAACGTATAAAATGTAGAGTATAGATCTATAAATGATTAAAATAAATAGTTTTAAAACATTTATGTCAATCAATTGTGATTTGATGATTTAATTTTTAAGCATTCACTTAATATAACAAATATTTATTTACATACTTTTTATTATTATAATTATTTATTTATTATTACTATATCAGATTATATTTATTATTATAACAAACAAATACTTAATTCATGAAAACAGATCATTAAATTAAAATATAAATAACATTTATTTATAGTGTATCCACTGTGACTCGGAAGATCTTGAAAGCCGGCTTGCCACTTATAAAAAGTCTCAGTGGATATACTATAAATAAGTGTTTTATTTATAATTAATTCAACATGAGTTTCCACCAAGTACCGTCGGTTGAAAATATCAACTTTATTAGAACATTAAATAATTTCATATCACGAGTAAAAGAAACTCACTGTTCGATATTTAGGTATGTGTTTATTTCTTTAGTACACTTGATTTAATTAAATTAGTTTTGAGAAGTTGTATGAATGTGGAGGATGCAGGGGAAGTGTGTAAGGATAGACTATTTGGCGTTCTGTTTTCTCTGCCTTCCCCACTTGGGATACGACGTGAAGGAATAGTATAGTATAGTTTATACAAATATTAATATAATATTACGTATGTAGGTAATGAAATGAATTTACAGCCGTTCATCGCTGGCTTCAGACTGTTTTCTAATAGCCCATTATTTATTGTTGACGTTCATCTTAGACCGCTGAAAGAAAATGTATTTCTTCTATTAGTTATAGCAGTTTCGTTTAAATCGAGTTACACATTGTTTGTTCGGTAACAGTTTTTCAGATTCATGACAATCAGGTGCTTAGATATAATATGCATTTTTTTGCCTTATTATTCGCTAAAATTGACAAAATACGTTGTGTATATAATAATATGTGCAATTAAAATATAAATCCATTCTGAATCTATTGGCACTAAGACAACAACATGCGAGTTTTTACATGCATTAAGTTCAGTGGCTACTTCGTTTGTGGGATTACCGTGATGGAACGAAAGAATGAAAAATATTAAAATATGATTTTTGTTTTTACATGTATGCTAAACAGTCTCAGTCAATAGTTTGAAACAGGAATAATTGGTGAAAGTAGTACGGACAAAATGCACCAGCTCAAGCCGATTCATAAGCATTGGAATACCTTTCCTGTATCCTGCTGAAGAGAGTTTACGCAATCTGTTCGTTGTGCAAATAATTTATGTGTTGAGTAGGTAATTTAATTAAAAATAATTTTACTTGATTCGGAGTGGTTCAGGATCCTGGAAGCAGCGATTGATAGGGATTTCTGAAGGAAGTACTTGTACCTTTGTAAGAAGGTGTATCTGTATTTTATTGATTAGGTTTTCCATATTTATTTTTAATGTATAATACATATAACGAAAATCATATAAATAGTGAAAGTTATATATAAAATGTCGTAAAACATTCATATAGTAAAAAAATATGTACATATTTTGTACGGTAGTCATATGATTGATGGGTCAGTGGGTAGATGTACAAAATTAAAATAAATATGTTGAAAGAAAATAAGGTGAATAAAATACCTATTTCATAGAATATATTATTTATTTTTCCTTTATTTTCTTTTGTAGTACTTTTTTTCTATAATTAGGAAAATGTTTAAAAATAGGACACCTACATTACAACCACCAAAAATATTCTTTCTCAATGAAAATAATTTGCCCACTGTTTCAACCAATTAAACATTATCCTGTGAGAAAAGTAAAAGAATGTGAGTGTTATGAAATTATATAATATCCTAGATCGTGATTACTTTAATTAATTATCTTCATTGAAAGCTTCATCGCGTTTATGATTGAAGGTCTCCTCCTTATTTCTCTATATCTTCAGTTGCATTTAAGGAATATCCTCTCTTAGTCATAAATTATAAGACATTTAGAATGGATGGATTCAAACTTTTCGACCTACGGTTCTTGATGAAATTTCAAGTTAAATTATTATAAATGAAACACTTTTTTAGCACTTCCTTTGTGACTTAGTGGAAGTACTGAATAAGGGTTTCATTTATAAAAAATAATTATTAAATTATTTGGAACTAAAATTATTAATTTTTACCGACATCCAGAACAGGTGGCATACCTTTTCCTTGAACTGAAGATGTCAAATGTCTTACATGGAATGTTTAATGAAAAAAATCCTCGCAAACTTACATCAAATTGTGTAGTCCTGTTTTTTGTTGAGAAGTCCACGAAGGAATAAGATCAATCAGTGAAAATATCTCAAACACTTTGTATTTGAGTTTTTGTAATTTGACAACCAGTGTCTGTATAATTACGTAGGAGGAGCAGTGATGAAAAATAAACCAAGTGTATAAAAGTAAAATTAGGAGCTTAATAGCCGTAAGAAATAAAGAAAATACATTTGAAGACACTGACAGGAGATGGAAAAAGTAGATATAATTAGAATTAATTGTTAATTGGATTTATAATCCTCTTTTAAAAATATAATTTGATACCTGCCCAGTAACAAACTGAACCTTTGTCATTTGTGTCTAAGATTACAGACATTTACTAATAATATTAATAATATCTAAATTCTCCTTAACTTACATTTGGGCTGAAAGAGATTGTGTTTCTCGATAATAAGTAAGTGGTGTGTACGTGGTCGTAAGAAATTACCTACTTAAGTGACACCTATAATAATATAATATGTATATTATATCTCAGTTTGTATCAGTTATCATGTGTGATGGAGGTAATTCCAAGACTCACTTTTGTCACCAAAATAATTGTGTAATTTTACTGGGGAGTATAATTCAGTTTTTGTTACATATGATTTTTTCTTTGATAAATAATAGGTCTCCTTCTCGTTCTTGTAAGTTTTACAGTATTCTGTGAGACGTAGGTAAAACCTTATTTTTCAATAAACATCTGAAGTGTGGAGTGCGGAGGAGCTGTTGCAAACGGTGCAAGACAAGGTCATGTTCGCCGAGGTGATCGCCAACGTTGGAGGTACCTGACAGAACACTTGAAGAAGAAGAAGAAACATATATTTGGGAATGAGATATGTCACCTATTCTGAATTTCTTTTACTTTTATTAGCACACGTAGTAGGGCTTACATGTTTTTTTTATATATCCCTCACAAGCAATGGTTAAGAATCAACAGCATCCGAACTGGTCATGGGACACAAGGACCTCCAAGAAGATAGACGCCAAGGGAAACTAATTATATTAATAACATGTACCTACGCAGAGCTATAATTGCTCTTACACTGAGAAAAATAGATACTAACGAAATTTCACAACGAATCATTGGTACGTACTATCAGATTAGGACCAGAGATAGTACAAACGATTCATTAGTACGAATCTATAGTATTGACTTTTCGCAAACAAATTATTGGTAAATTTACCAACGACTTGTTTGCGATAGGTTAATATCATAGATTCGTAATGAATCTTTTGTAATATCTCTGGTCCTAATCTGATAGTACGCACCAATGATTCGTTGTGAGTATTTTTCTCAGTGTATGTAGGTAACTCTATACACAAGGGCTGCTTGCATATTACGATAATATATGCAATTAGTATGCTGGCTACCACACTAATGGGATATAATGTGATGGTATGAATGAATGAGGTATTATTCTTCTTAAAGTGCCATCTCAGGTCTCCCCAACACCGGTTATCACCCTGACGTAGGCTACTCTGTCCTGTGCTTGCCGGAACAGCTCTTTCACCCTCTGGATTCCGGTCTATTCTCTGATGAATTTTAACCAGGCCATTTACCGCCTTCCCACATCGCGACTATCCCCAATTTTTCCCTTCAAGATGAGTTGGAGCAAATCATATTCTCATTTCGGAGTATGTGTCAATTTCTTCAGTTTAAGAATATTATTTAATTGGGTTCTCAGTGATGAATTTTCGTAGTGCAAATAAGTGTAGTTATTTGGAATCATCAATGAAACAATTTTGAGAGAGAAAAATAATGAAGATATTGGTACTATTACTTCTTCTGAATACACAAAAAAGGATAGTAACGATTGAATACGTACTTCTTCAATTAAACAATATAATATTTTACACTCTGGAGCTAATAATACATTACAAAGTGTTTTAAGTGAGAAAATAAGTATAAACAAATCTAAAAGATTTAAAATGATTATAGCCATTTCAGATGATGATGATGATGATGATGATGATGATGATGATGATGATGATGATGATGATGATGATGATGATGATGATGATGATGATGATGATGATGATGGAAATAATAATATAACATAAATCAAGACTAAGGATTGTACCCTCTCTTATCCGTGGATGCAGTTCCTATGTCATTCAAAATCATCGTGCAAAATCTTTTATATTTATGAGAGGCCTCAGAGATCGCCTGAAGGGCTCCCGCCAACAAAACCTCCCCAAAATTACCGTTCATATCTCTAAGGATTTTTCAGTATTTCTTAAAATGGCCACGTGGGGCAACGGCTACCGCAGTCTACTTGCATCATCGAAGACCTAACTTCGATTCCCTGCTGAGTCACCAAGTTTCATTTGGAATCTTCGAATCCAGGGATAGGAGAAGATTTTTGTTTCTGCAAAACTGAGATAACACTGGTTACTTGGATGAAAACTAAACTAATAAAGAAAATACGTGAGTAGTTTTTTCTACACTTTCTTCTGTACATAAAACATAAATAGTATTACGTGGTATGTAGGTTATACGCAGTTTGTACTATTTTATTTTATTTCGGTAATATTGTATTTTCAAAATGTGTACTTGTTAGATAGAAATGTTAAAATATAGAAAATGGTGGTTTAGGTGTAAGGTTTATAATATGTATACACGTGTGTTAGTATTACAGCTATATGAATGTGTGTATACTTTTATGTATGTATGTAGATTGGTATATGTGCTATACAGAAGCAAGTAAAGGACATTATGTGAGTAAAGACGGTGGAATGAGTTGAGGAGTGAAGAGAAACGGACGTAAATGGGGGGTAGGGGGTGGGAGATTTTTGTAAAATGGTCACCCGAAGCAAGCAGAGCACAGAGAGAAATACTCTGCTGCTTCTACATATCTGCATGTTGGAGGAAAACTATGCTACGTCAAATTGTTACCAAAGTACTTCTTAGTTATTTATTTCAACATAATAATGCCGGTAGAAGCCCTTTACAGAATACTACGTACCATAAATAAATGAACATATCGATGATTTGAAGCACAAAAGGCACATGTCCACTATTTAGGTATAATGAGTCAATATATGTAGCAGATTCGTTGCATTGCAACATAATCTATGTATGTCCTGAGTACATAATTACCAATAATACTTGTATCATTATCAAAATATTAAATAGAAGCCAAATGTCACACGTACATAAATCAACATTTTTTATGCCATGATGTAATATTATGTCCAGAAGCTATTTGAATGCATTTATATTGATTTTCTTTATTCTTAAAAAGCGCATGTCTATCAAGGATATCTACTGAAGTTATTTAAATTATTTAATCAATTGAGAATTTAAAACTTTGAATACATGTTTTCTTCAAACTGGAAAATGTGGGCATGCGTCTTTTGTGCTTTAAACCATCGATATATCATAAATAAAATCACACACACATAAAATTTCATATACATATCATAAATCGATAAGACAAAAACACAAAAAAAAACTTATAAACAAACAACGAACAATAAAACATGTTTTAATAATTTCTACATATAAAAGCTACTACTACAATACCACCACAACATATCCCACAAGTGGGGTAGCCAGCAGACTAGTTACATGTAATAAACATGAAAATTTATTTTGAATGAGCACTTTTGAAAATGTTTAAGCTTGGATGGATGAAAAAGTTTGAGTTATAAAAATATATTAAGTGAAAATTTGACGGTGATCTATAATTACGTCATACTGAAGAATGTCGTCTTTTGACATAGTGTAGTTTATCTCCGACATACAGAATTATTATTACTACATACTGCTACTACTAAATTTGGACTCGAGGGGGTGAGTTCGGGAAAATACGAACCCTTCCACGAAATTTGTTATCTGTGATTTTGCATGCTACGACTACCTACTACTTGCTATACACTCTTTCCCATTGTCCCCAACTATATTCTTGTCCAGATAGAAGTACCTACACTTATATACTTTCTATCTCACTATCTCTCTCTTTCTATGTTGTACCTATATGTAGGTACCTACTTACGCACTATTGTTATTGTATTAGGTATACATGAGAATAGTCATGGAACTTTGTGATAAGAATTTAATCATTATAAATATTATTATTATTATTACCAACTAGCTTTATAAGCCCATAGTTTTTCCTTAAAATATCTATTGAAAATGTGACGAATATTGTCTGTGATCAAATTAAGCGAATTATTTACTAGGTACGAATGAAAAACTGAATCAACCTCAATGCATTGGAGACAAAAAATATTGATGCCTTCGCAATACATTTAAGATCGTTGTATAAAATTTAAAAAATTGTATCACATTCATTTCACTTCGTTTTAATTTGTTCTCAAAATGAATTATCTTATTGAAGCAAATATGAGCATATTAAATTTTGGATGCATGAATAATTTCTTGTACTCGGGTGTTGAGTATAATTATAACAAAAAACAGCTGTGTTGACCTTTGCCGTCTTGAATTCTAACAGATTCAATTCCTTGATAGATTGCAAAGATATTTTTGCATCTAGGTTAACTCTACACTATTTTTGAAAAAAAATCGTGAAATAGGAAAGATTAAATAAAGAATTACACACAATCTTATTAATAATTATAAAGTCTGTACGTTTGCAGAATAAAATTTCAAAATGATGATAGTATTTATTTTTATTAAAAAATACAGTTAATTTTTCACTTTAATTTTTTGAGAAACCTCGAGTACTTTCGTCAATATAATTAAATCGATTGTTAGTTCTCTTAGGTACTAGACCTTTCACAAAAAAAATAAGTGAAAAAATAACTGTGTTTTTTTAATAAAAATAAATCGTATCAACAATCTTATTATCCAGAATCTCGATAAAAATACGCAAGTTTTCATAAATGACATAAAATTCTCCATTAACATCTCCGATAAATAGGTACATGTTAACGCACTGAAATAATATTTAAACATCACCACTGGCGATTCAGTCATAAGTAGTTATGTTGGTGTAGGTGGTTATCTTTCATACACTCCATTTATTATTGCTATCCTAAGGAGTGAACAACTCGATTATCTATCTACTGGTTAGTATTAGAAACTATTATTGTTTTATTCGTCACTTTATTAACGAATATTGTTAGTCCATTGTCCAGTTAATTTTACTCCAATTTGAGACACATTAATATTTTAACGCACGTATCTTAGAACCAGGAAAAACTTAAAACGAAACTGTAAAATTCAGTTTTTTTTTATCAAATTAACAATTAGTGACACGACAGGTGCATTACTCAAAGTTCATGTACAAAACATTTTCACAATAATTAAAATATCATCAAACAAATATCATACAACACACTTTAACATTTAACTCATAAAGTTAATAAAATTAAGAAATAAATAAACTTTTCTTCAAACTGCATACTCTTTCTGTAGATACGGTTACTACATACATAAATCTTCGTCTCCTTGTTCTAGTTGGGTCGGGGTCCCATTGCGCCTAGGTACCTCCTCCAGAGATCCCTGTCTCCCGCTGCTTCCAGAACCTCTGGCCACTTTAAACCAAGTCTTTTAACACACAAGCTCGACACCTGCCCTTGCCAACTTCTTCTAGGGCGGCCCACCAGTCTTCTGCCCTCTCCTTCTTCGCGGGAGAGGGGAATACGGTTACTGAACAAATAATATTATTTATATAAATAAAAATATACCCGCCTTAAAATATTATTTTTTTCTTATTCAGGCAAGTAAATTTTATAAAAGGTATGGATATTATGGTACCTACTACATTTTATATCCATACATATTTAACTTAGACATATTTCTGAAATACGCAAATAACTGATAATTTGTACGATGTTCATTTGATCTCTATGGATATCTTTATTAGGCAAGATAAAGAAAAAATATTATCACATATCAGGGAATGTCGTGGAAAGAGGTGACGCAATTGGCGCAGAGACTCTGAATGGAGGAGGCTGGCTTTTGCCCTGTGCTCCCGAGAGGAGCGTTGAGGGCGATGATGATGATGATGATGATAAAATATGATTACTACTCTCAAGTTTAGTTTCTTAAGGTTTACTAGGAAAACATATTTATTGTAAACTTAACTTATGTTTGAAATCTATAAAAAGCTGAAAATATGTTTATTTATAAACAGCCGGTGCAGATGTCTTTTTCAGACAGGAATAAGAAAGAATAATATCTATTGTACAATGTGTAATATCTTGAGCAGGGGTTTGGAAAAAAATAGAGAAATATATATGAAAGATATATCGTCCCTCACCTGACTAACTATCGTAACTGGTAAAATGTAAATTGTTCAGGAGAGCATTTTTAATGTTTTGGCGTGCATAGTTTCGTCTCTATAACCATTATAGCCATATACCTATTGACATATCTTTTAATTAATACGTATTGAACAACATTTGAAATAAAATGAGTAGGTACCTTAATATATTTGGTATCAATACCCGAGTATCTTTGTAAATAAAAACTGGAAAGAATTAGATAAATATTATTTTGTGAAATTCAAGAGTGGGTAAATGTTAAACTTTAGATTTAGTTTCTCACGCATATGTGCGGTGACACTTTTTACCTTGGAAGTGTTCATAACCGTAAAAACTTTCTATATACTATGTGCCAACACTACTTACATTCCATAATAAACTTTTGGTTCTTATAATAGATACTAAATAAGTACAGAAACTTTACACTAAGAAATTTTTATTGTAATGAAAAAAATAAACAAAATGTATCAACTGCTCTACACTGAGTAAAACTAAGGCTAATGACATCTATACACATTTCATTACAGTGTTTTTATGAGATATTTAGAAAATATCTTAAGTGATATAATGAAAACAAAATTGTTTTTGGTTTTATTACGATTTATTTGTTAAATAAGTAACCAGGTTTCGACCTATGAGGTCATTGTCAAACTGGTTTGTAGTAAAACCAAAAACAATTTTGTTTTCATTATATCAATATAATGGAGTTTTACAAAATCAACGTCGACTCAATCAATATCTTAAGTGATAAATATGACACATCAGTCAAAGAATTTTTAAACATTGTTATCACACGTGTAGCAGATTTTCATTCAGAGTTTTCTTCATTATTTTGGACATTATTTCTGAAACCAACTAAATTGCAAATACATAAAACTTCAATATTTGCTTTCGTGTTGGTCAAACAGAGATTTTAACCTCCAAAATAATGGATCTACAAGCTTTTTAATCTTGTGCATTGGATCGCTAGTTGTGTTCAGCATTTAGTTCCTCCAAATATCGATTGATGTTATCCATATATCTTTGTTTTTGCTCACGTAATGGTCTTCTTCTCTCGGATGTGTGACGCGATGTAATCAATTCATGCATTCTTAATGCATCACTTAAGTTACTTAAATTACTAGTGAATAGAATGATAACAATAAAAAGAATACACGTGATCACCCAAGGATCAAACAGCTATACCACTTTTACTAAATCATAAAGAAGTAGGAATGAGCTAGTGCTGATTTAGACAAACGAAAATGGCAAGATGTTTGAAAGTGATGATAATGATGATGAATGACTTGATTTTGGCGCCGTTTCACAGTACTAAACCATCTAACCGCCAGTAAACAGTGTAGTCTTCACTTTTCTTCTTAACGTGGTAAACAGCTGATTTCGCATTCTTGATGATGTTATAGCTAAGCTTTCAAACAGATTATAACACAGTCCTATAGTTTTTATTATTAACGTATGGTTCCTCCTTATTTTTGCTTATCTTACTAGAGAATTGATACTATAGTAATATGTATGTGGAACTTCAGTTTCTCACTTCTTTCTAATAAAAAATATACTTCCAAGAATTACCAGGCTTAATTTTTTATAAATTTTACATATTTGTTATCGCCGCTAAATATAAAAAAGAGAAGAGAAATTCCTTGTTACACTATTCAAATTTTTAATTTTAATATCTCTACCCTTTATTAATAATGTGAGCATTAATATTATCAAGAAAAGTGTTTTTACATAAAAAAAATCAAAAAAAGCTACCATGAAAAAGTTTAAAAATAAGGTGCTAATGTTTAATGAAAGTTTGTTGTTAATTTGTTTTTACAAAAAGTATTATAAAACTACGGAAAACTTACATAACATGGCAGGTAAGTACGTATTATTTTTTCATTAAGGTATTAACCTATTTACTTTAGAAAAACTACTACTATACTATGCCATCACGGCATATCCCACAAGTGGGGTAGCCAGCAGATCAGCTGCAGGTAAGAAACCTGCAAACTGTCCTCTATGTGCCAATATAAAATCAAGACATTCAGGATGGGTGGCAAACCTCATCACTGAATTTAAGATGTAAAATGTCTGAATTTTTTCGAACACCTGCCTTTTTTTACAGGACACTTGAAAACTTACGCAGAAGAGTGGGAGACCAATTCTTACCGGGTGCTCGATGGAATAAAAACTATAGGACTGTGTTATAATCTGTTTGAAAGCTTAGCTATAACACTGTATTATAATCTGTTTGAAAGCTTAGCTATAACACTGTATAGTTTCTGTCACGAATAAGTAGGTAAATATGGGAAAAATATAATTCTAATTTTTAGTAGGTTTTAAATATACCGACTGATTTCTTTTTGTAAAACTTACAAGGTTCAAATCCATATTGAAGTTGGTTAGATTTAAAGGCAATGAAAGAAAAGTGTTATTTGTCAAATAAATAATGCATATTCACAAATAAATTCATGGCACATAGGAATAATATATGTGTGAATAATATATATGTGAGTAGGTGGTATATCTGTCTCGTATTTACCTGGGTTTAGTACTTAGATTTTTCAACAGACGTACTGCAATCACATATTTTAATACAAATTCCTTAGAGGGGAGGCAGGAAGAGAGAGTATTGGGTGTTTCCAATGCTTACAAATGGGTTTTGGCTGGTTTAAGTTGAACATCCTCAAAGGATTTGTCTCAAAATATGCGATTGCAGTATGTGTGTTGAAAAATCTAATATATACTTATATGAAACTTGTTATACGACAGAATACCTAAATTTTGATTGTATAAATTATTTTCAAACTTGTAGGTAAATTTTTTATGATTCCTGGTGATAAAAATAATGAAAAAAGAATTCAATTCAAAATAAAAGTCTTACTTATAACCTTGTAGCATTCTCCTTCAATCAGCATTATTAGATAATATGAATTAAACTTCATTTTATTAGAATAAAGTGAAAATTCCAGATGCAAAAGGTTATGCATGATGTATTAAATACATTCTAATTCGATTAACTCATAGAATTTTCCAGATGTTTGTCTTCATAGTTCATTTGTCTTTTAACAAACTTATATTTTTAGCAATCACTAAAAAATATACCTGGGTATTAAAAATATTGATTAGCCGTTATTAGCCCTGCATATTAAAAATGTTCTTATTTGGGTGATGTTTACAATTTGTTTTATTTAGTTAAATAATATTTTTTACTTACTTACTGTTAGCCTTCATCTGTCCACTGTTGAATAAAGGCCTCTTCGACTTTGCGATTCCATATCCGTAGAGAAGTGTTGATTCTGACATGGATCCTACTCCAACCTAGTGAAAATATCTTAATATGTGACATTCAGCTGTTCGTTCAATCATTGACAACCAGGTGACTGTCCAATCAGCTAAAAGTGTTTACTAGGTTAAAGGTCGATTCTCACCAGCTTCCTTAATGGCAGTTCACATGTGCAGTTCCAACAAACTTTTATTTATTTCTGACTCTCGGCCTGTCCTCAAATCATTCAATGTAACACTGTCTGATTTTAATTAAAACTCACATCAAATATATAAATCATTAAATTCTATACAATCCTACACAAATGTTTGTAGTGGTGTATTTGATATGCAAACGTTTCTGAACGTCCTTCTCCTAAAATTTAACACGATCCCATTTCTAATACTACTATAATATTACGTACTATATAGGATCATTTAGATTTTCTATATTTACGTGCACAAAACGTATATACGTATTATATTATACCTAGATATATGTGTGTAAACCAAGCACATTACTAGTTAAACTATAAGTACACACACTATTCATATATCAACTGTATGTACATGTATGTTCTAAAATATATAGTACAAGATATAGGGCAAAGAGTACAATATCTGACAGCTTTGAGTTCTGATAATCGCGTTTTGAATGTCTTATATATAAATATTCTGATAACTTGAAAGCTGTATCTTGAATTTAATATATTGCACTCACTTGAATAAAAATCTTTGAAAAAACTTTAAAGGTTTTTTTTTAAAGATCAGCTAATATTTTTGGCCATGTACTGTTTATTTTAAAAATTGAATATGCATATTTATAATGACTCATATCACTACTTATTTGTTGTGCAAATGATAATTTTGAATCAAGATCATAAATTGAATTCCTAAAATGGTATTTGTTTATAGCCAACTGATTATAATATGTATAATGATTATAGTGATTTTTTAATGATGTACCTATCATGATTATAGTGATTTTTCGACTTGATATTTATTTAATCTGGCCCGAACTTGTACCACTTACCCTATATTGTACCAAAATATTAACAGCATAACATATAGGTAACTTATATAATATTATATAGTAGATACATATATATTATGTAAGTTTACTTTACATTCACTTTGAATATATTGTTATATATACATACATATATAATGTACTATACTATATTATTATATTTGTACTTATGTAATACGAATATATATCTACATATATACAGGAAAGCTGTAATGTACCTAAAAGATATTTACGTGAGTCGTGTGCGTATAACGTACCAATCTATATACGTATGTATATATTATTATTATTATTATGTATCTGGATGTAGGTACGAAGCTTTAGTGAGGACCACATCGTAGAGACAAACTGTATTGGAAATAGGTTCTATGTTATTGTATTGCGGATCTTCTGTAATGTTTTTACAAACTATCTGAGTATTTAGTTCAAATATCTCTTCAGTGGTTCAAATTAACTCTGTTAAATGTATTTAAATCATATATAAGTCGGCCGGTGTGGCGCGGAGGTAATGCTCTTGCCTTTGAGTCACGAGGTCCCGGGTTCGATTCCCGGCCAGGGCAAAGTGAAGAATGACCTTTTTCAAATTGTCGTGGGTCTGGGTGTTACATGTATATGTGTGTAGTGCATTGTATATGTGTGTATCGTCGCGTTAGTACCCATAATACAAGATTCATCTTAGTTTGGGACTGGCTCGATCTGTGTGAATTGTCTTTGTATGTTATGTTATATATATTACTATATATTCTAGTTATTTGATTTCAGAATAGTTTACTTACTATTGACATGAGAGATGACGGAATAGTGATAAAAGTAAACAAATTACATGAATATATTCCCGTGGATCTTATTTTTCAATAAAGGTATAAGAGACAATGTGATATCATTTCTCGAACAAAACATATAGAAATATAGATGAGAACGGAGAAGAGAACTAGTGCAACACTTCAGGGCCAGTTTGACAATTTAAGGGGTATTGCAGGAAAGATCCCAAAAATGGACCGAAAGTGGCTGAAAAAGTAGTAAAATGTTTATAGGTATATTTATACTATAACGGCATTTCCCACAAGTTTAGTAGACAGTAGACCAATAGCATTCAATAAATGCTAGTTGTTAAAAGTAGTAGTAAGGTAAGAAAAATGGTGAAGAGTATAATTGAAAAACAGTTCGATTGTATTAAATAAAGGGGTCACTCCGACGTTGTATAGGAGAGAAAGTTCAGTGGAGAAGCAGGAGCACAAGACTATAATACTGTGCCAAGAGTGAGAGGGATGGAATATGGGCTACTTGCTCTTATTTCTCACTCTCACTTTCAGAATATTACATACGTACTATGTACTACCTAGAAGCAATGCTTAGATATAATAGAGTAGGTATACATATACCTACTCTAAGTAGGTATGGCTACAGCGTATACTATGTATAGATGTAAGTATATATCTCTACTCCGCTTACACTGTAGGGGTGGCAAATTTAATATGACCATCCATTATTAGATACGAAACAAGGGTGGTACGCATGATAATGTTTAAAATACTACGAGTACCTACATTAATGAAGTAAAATCCTAGTGGAGCTCTTGGAATGGAAAGTCTGCAGTTCATCTGTCTAATGATGGCCACTTAATTTTATAAAAATGATTTTGTATATGCAAAGTCCAGATCTATTGAAGACGATTTGTGACTATTTATTCTAAGTAATGGTCTTGAGGTTATTAAAATAAAAAAGAAAACAAAATTAAAAAACTTTTTTCATGGATTCAATGTGATTTTTATTCGATTTGTTTACTAAGCACCGTTAACTCATAACACGATCTCAAAGACGCCGTTTTGTGTGCATATTTTCCGAAGTTGATAGTCTTAAATGTTAAAGCAAAATGTTCATATAAGTTTATAACACAAATATAGTGATTTTTTTCTGTGAAGATAGATGGAGTGCAAAACTTAAAGCTTTTCAGCAAGAAGTGCTATGTTGTTTCAGATATTCTCAATTGTTTTGCAGTAAGGTAATTCCTACTCATAAAAACTCTATTATGTTTGTACATTTGTTTTGTAGTAAGGTAATTCCTACTCATAAAAACTCTATTATGTTTGTACATTTGTTTTGTAGTAAGGTAATTCCTACTCATAAAAACTCTATTATGTTTGTACATTTGTTTTGTAGTAAGGTAATTCCTACTCATAAAAACTCTATTATGTTTGTACATTTGTTTTGCCTGAAAGTTCAGTAAAGTTGCAGATCATCAATGATATTAGTGCTCAGAAATTGTGATAATGTATTTTGAAAATAAATTAACAGCTTACACAAAAAATCAATACTTCTCAAAATACACATATATAATACTTCAACAAAAAAAATCTTTCTTAGATTATTCACTGTGTCGGTGTTTAGGTAGTAGAATTCCATATCGAAATAATAAAACAAATGTTTTATTCTACTAATGGTTTATTATGTGAGAGAGACGTCTTTCGTCTGATGAGGACATTGTCAGATTGACAATGTCCTCATCAGACGAAAGACGTCTCTCTCACATAATAAACCATTAGTAGAATAAAACATTTGTTCTTTCTTAGATTATAAAATAATATAAATAAAAATCATAGTTTACTTTCACATGATTGATAAATTGAAATAAGAAGATTTTTTAGGTATACATCCATCTTCGCACTAACGTTTTTTGGAACATTAAATATTTAACACTAACTTTTTTTTGTTATTGTTTAATTTTCAACAACCCTAAACATTCATGGGGATGAAGAAGGAAGGAGTATGGGGATGGCGAGCAATGGAAACTCACCTTGCAACCAGCAGTAGTAACGAAAGTATGAGAATAATAATAATAATATAGGACCGGCCTTATAGTATGTATTGAGAATTGAAATTTTCATTTTTAAAACGGCTTCCAATTCCTAAATTCAAAACCTGCGCACATTCTGTAGCCGACCGTTGCAAATGATAACAAAAAATACTATGTATTTTATACTATCTACATCTAGAATATCCTATCAACATTTGATAAGAAATTTAACTATTAATAATATTAAAATTTTGATTATGAAAAAGACGTCTTTTAATTCGAATATATTTGTTTCTATTAAAACGACCAGATGGGTCACACATACGTTTCTTCAAATTCAACATTTTCTGGGCCAAATATTATCAATTTATTTCATCGTAGATAGATAGATAAAGATTGTATTATCTTCTTTCATCACAGTATTGAATAAAAAGCTGAGTATTATGAGTTCTCTATCCGCCTATCCGCCTATTTTATACAAATGGAGTAGCCAGCGGTCCATCTACTTGTATTAAACATGCAAGACGTCCTCTTTGTGCCAATTGAATTTAAGACATTTAGGTTGGGTGGTATACTTCATCTTCTTCTTCTTCTTCTTCGCTCTCGCCTTTATCCCATTTTATTTTATTTTTATTTTATTTTATAGAGACACTCACAGAAAACTGACAACACAATACATAAATTACAAACATACAATAAGATCTGGCCAGTTCCCCAATTAAGAGTGTCTACAGCATGCACAATCAGAGAATTCAATTAAAGCGTGAAATTTACTTGAGGTCGGCTCTCCCAGTCCTCATCTTCCAAGTTTTCTGGTCCCCTGCATCCTCTGAGCGCAACTTTGCCTCCTTCATGTCCCTGGCAAGTTTGGACATCCAGGTGGTCACTGGTCTGCCTGGTCTTCTGGGTCCTACTTCTACGTCCATTGTCTTTTTGATCATGTTATACTGTGGTAGTCTCAAGATGTGCCCGTACCATCTTAATCGGTTTTCGGTTATTTTTTCACCGATGGACGATATATGGACGTTTCTCACCCTATCCATCCTTGTTACACCACCAGCCCATCTGAGCATTTTCATTTCATTGGTGTGTAGAGTCTGGGCGTGATTATGTTTTAGGGTCCAACATTCAGATGAATAAGTCATGGATGGTCTGACCACAGTTTTGTACACCTGACCCTTGATTTTTACTGGCATTTTCTTGTCACACAGTACACCAGAAACATCTCCATTTCATCCATCCAAGCTTTGAGCGCTGTGAAATGTCATAATTGAATTGAAGCTGTGAAATGTCTTAAAACGTGATGTTTTACGAATACCTGCCGTTTAAAATATGTAAACCTGAAAACTTACAGAAAAGAGTGGGTGTACTCTTTGTGATATTAAAAAAAAGAAGTTATTTTAATATCATTGGAAATTAACACGGTCTTTTCATATTTCTATTACTACTACTACTGTTATACCATTACGACATAATCCACAAATGGGGAAGCCAGCAGATTATTTGCAGATTGGTTGTCACGGTATTTTCTTGATGATTTGTAGCGGCTTGCCTGTATACAGGCACTCGCCTAGTGAGGTTGCTGCGGGTTATGACTGCATAGTCCTGATTAACTTGCTTGTTCCGGCGCGCACGTGCAGTACTTTGTCTATTTTGGCTGCCTTTTATGCATGTTGGATTGGTGTTTTGTTGTTTTTTCATTTTTTGTATAACTTTTGTAATAAATGACAAACTTGTGGGCTTGGTATTGTATAGCAAAAGGGTTAAATCATGAGTACGGGTTAGGTAGGATGATGCATTGTCTTTGCTTTGTGATTGTGTGTATTATTTCTGTCCATATGTATTTTCAAATGTTTTGTAATAATGATGATGAATTAATATTATGAATAATTCAAACTATCCTCTCCATGTCAACAAAAGTTAAAACATTTAGAACGGATGGAAAATCTCACCGCTGAAATAAATATGAAAAATGTATTTATTTTTTAACATCTTCTTTTTATAGGATACTCGAGTGCTTACTGGAAAGAGTGGAAGACCAAACAGTACAACTATTTTTATAATAACTTCCGAAATAGAATTTAAATAAGCCTCACTCATTTACTTTCTGTTTAATTTTTTTTTTACTACTCGTTCTCTTGAAAATGTCAATCGATATATTATATTGACGAAAGTACTCTAAGTTTTTCAATAAATTGAAGTGAAAAACTAGCTGTGTTTTTTAATAAAAATAAATAATATCGTCGTATTTTTATTTATCTTTTTTGCTTTAAAAAATAGATTGCTTCATATTATCGAACAAAACAAATCTACGATTTTCCTTTCATCAGGCAATATATAAAAATTAGCAAATATCTAATTGTTTCCAAGACCTTTAACCACTAAACCTTTCATAGAATAAATATTTAATTTATTGAAATTCCAAGTACCTATTTCATTATAAAAATAGTTTATGGAGAAAAAGAAAACACTTTTATGAATTCCATAGGCAGTTTAAATAATTTCGCATTACAATTTTTGTAAAATGTGAGTTTATTAATATTTATGAGTTACACATTATCTCCGGACACTTTTTTAGCTATTAAACACAGAACAGGAATATTTTTTTTAATTCTTTTAAATTCAAACATTCAGATGGTACGCGATTTCATAATTTGATTAGTTATTCTTGAAAACTTGAGCTTCTATGACAAGTTTTTTCAATACATAATAAATTGTTATGTAAGAAATATGAAAAAAAGTAATCAATAATTGAAATAGATTTACGTATCAAAATTCAGTATAATATGATGTACAGCAAAACCCTTATAATGGGTATTTTTTCTATTGTTGAACGATTCTTCTTGGTATTAATAATCTTTTTTTTCCTTAGCTACAAGATTTTGAGTAACTTGTTAAATTAAATTTCTGATACTTGAACACCTGTGTCCACTCTATAATACAGGTTATCTACAATTGTGCTAGAACTTGTGTTATACATATGTCCATATATATATATATGGACAATTTGTAAAGCGCCGTTTACTCATAACATGACCTCAAGGGCGCTGTATATCGTATCCATCACCCGAAACTCCCAGCAAAAAGGTGTGTCTTCAGCCCTCTTTTAAAACTCTCTCCATTCACCTCTTCTCGCAGACACAGAGGCAGCTTGTTCCAACATCTGGGACCCGCAACACTAAACGCTCTATCTCCAAAGCCTGTTTTGTATGACATATTATAATATGTTAGCTGTTGAATCTAAGAAATAAGTTCAAACTATTTACATATGTATCTCGTTATATTATTTCACTCGATTTGTATATATTGTGATTTGGATATATTGCTAGATATATTGTGAGAACAAAATTTAGAGTACTTATTACAAATTGATAACTAAAAATTCACAATCTTCAGCATTGAGAAAAGTTACACAGAAGAAGTAAAATTTGCTGCAGAAATTCAGCAAATACTTAACTGACTATAGAAATATAAATTTATTGTAAAAAAGATTTACTGGAAGACATTGCCTCAAGGCAATATGTAAGCCTTTTGTAAAAATAAATTTTTGACAATAAAGTGTTTATTATTATTATTTATTATTATAAATGTTTTGGATTTCTTATGCGATATTAGAAGAATATACATGGGGAACGTCTTTTAGTACAAAAGTACACTGAGAAAAATACTAACGATATTTCATAGCGAATCATTGGTACGTACTATCAGATTAGGACCAGAGATAGTACAAACGATTCATTAGTACGAATCCATAATATTAACTTTTCGCAAACAAGTCGTTGGTAAATTTACCAATAATTTGTTTGCGAAAAGTTAATATTATAGATTCGTACTAACAAATCGTTTGTACTATCTCTGGTCCTATTTTGATAGTACGTACCAATGATTCGTTGTGAGTATTTTTCTCAGTGTACGAATTTCTAAGTCGTGTTTTTTACATCAAAGGAGAAAGATTGACAATGCTCAAGACAGAAGAAAGATGTTTATCTTTGAATTAATTATTCATGGCTACAAACAAAAAAAACTTGCTGGGTTTTTTAATCAATACTTATCTACCATTGGTTAAGTCTTTTACAAGAATGTTTACTGAAATATAAAGAAGTATTTTTTACAATCATGAAGCTTTCCACAGGTTGAGTGACCAGATGATAATTTCCGTGATTTTTTCTTTATACAATTAATGGCTGGAATAACCTTTTATTTAAAAAATATTTATTATGTACCAATGGCAGTTAGTGACATGGTAACCGAAAATCTTTGCACCATTCGTTCTCCATAAACAGCTTATTTTCTTCCGTGTCGTCGTTTTGAATTCTGAGGGTCGTTGCCTACAATGTTTTAAGGTATAAATATGAGTACAATTATATTTATTATAATAGGAAGAAGAACTAATCTCTTGGATGTCAACTACAATAAGACAATTTTAGAACAACCCAAAGAGAGCAATTTTAGGACTATCTGCTTTTAACAGATATCGAGAAACTTTTAGAAGAAAAATAAATCGGAACAAATGGACTAATAATGTTTTAAGGAAATGAATTGATAAATATTGATCGAAAATAGATTTTTAACACATCGGTAAAACTTCTTTCAAAAACTGCAATTTAGTGATAATATATCTAATAATAATGTCAGTTTTTTGGAGGTACAGTAAACTGTTACTCTCAATGGAAGAGGGTTGTTTTTTCCTTGTATTAACAACGGAAACGTCCAAGGATGGGAGTGGTGATGTAAACAATATAAATATATGTAGGTAGTAGATATAATATATTACTTCCTATTAAATATATTGGTTTTGTATAATGTTCTATTGAAATTCTCTATGTAGTATTGAAATTCTCTGGTAAATACGAGTATGTTCATAGGTACATACAGTGTATACACAATCACTATTAGGTACAGTGTTTAATATATTTAGAGGAATTTGGTGATATGTAGTACGTAGTTAAATAGTACAGAGAGAGAGAGAGAGAGAGGACTTGAATTTGATACGATATGCCTTTGGTATAATAATAATAATAATAGTATAGGCACCTTATATATATATATATATATATACACGTGCCTAAAGTTGGTATTTGTTATATACATTATACTATATCTATATATGTTTCTCTATATGTAGTATTATTTTGTATGTATATACATAGGGGGTTGGTTGGACTAGTAGTATAATAGTTCTGTGTGTTGGGTAGAATAATTGAAATAATTTAGTTTAGCGTTGAATTTAGTATTCGGATGTGGAACCATGAAGTCATTTTAGAGCGGCGAGGAAGTGTGGTAGAGGGGTAGATATGGTGAAGTTGGTATGGTAGGTGGGTGGGGTGGGGTGGGTAGTGGGAACAAAAGGGAAGAAGAAGTGCGGCGGCGGAGATCTCCTTAGGGGGGGAGGGAGGAGAGGAACGGGCGGACAGTGAGGCGGCACGTGCATATATTCAATAAAAAAATAAAAAAAACATTAATATTAATAATATTGACATTCTCAGTCTCTCACACTTTACTATAAGCTTTTAGTGTCCTGCTGTTATCTCGGGCTAGCACTCTCTGCACGCCTAATAATGCGTCTTTGGATATCTTGTCTTAGCCTTATGTTATTAACCAATTTGTATATATCTTTTGCCATTTATGTTTTACTGCCCTACTTTTTTTATTTTCCATTAATTAAAAAAAAAATTGGAAATAACTTTACTAACCTCTAAAAGAGACATTGAAAAGAGTAGTAGTATAAAAGAATTCAATGACGAAGGTTCTGTCCGGCCGTCTTTTCAGGCCTGCCCAATGACCCGCTCGTGAGGACAATTTTAGTTTGAATGTGCGGAGGTCCACGACTCCTGAGATATCCGGTTCTCTCTTCAAAGTCCTGCTGTAATGTATACAAGGTATAATCATTACGTCTGAATGTAACTATTCTTTGTAGAAAAACGAAAGGCCTGATAATTTTATTTAGTTTTAAGATTTTCGATATAATTTTGAATTAGTTAAATTAAATAAATGATACGTAAAAAAATGAGTATAAGTAAAATTTTAGTCTGTATTGTAAAATCATAGTCAGAGACGTAAATATTTGTATTTAGGTGTTTAATTAGAAGAAGGATTTGTCGAGGGAAACCCTTCAGGCGATCGTTAGGACGAACTTGCTTGAAGAGTATGAATGGCGTAGGAACTGACGTATCTGTCATATACATGTGAGAAGGGGGAGGGTGACACCTTTAATTTGGGTTAATAAGCCTGCTGTAAAAGGATATCAGACATTGTATATAAAAAAAGATCGCCTTAAAAAAAAATTGTAATGCTTTAAGGAACATTAACGAATGTGGTCAATTGTGATGAGATTTGGTTGCATGAAGCCTTTCAGTTTACTTCCGAGGCCTCTCTTACTCTCTTTAACAAAAAAAAAATCTTTCTCTATGTAACAGTTTCTGAATATTTTGGAAAGTATTGAATCACAATGTGATTTTTGGTATTATGTTTTACAAACGATTTCGGTGCATTTGATTAAAATAAATAATGTAAATATAAGATGATCCTAACACAAGATCATCTTTGAGAAGATTTACGTTTCAGTATAAAGTATCCTCGTATATTTATGTTAATTTGGATGAATTTGGCTTCAGTAAAAGTTTGATCGTTTAAAAAATACAGTCACCGTATTATTAAAAGTTCCCAACAATATTTGATGTATCTACGAAAATTCTCGTGAACACATCTCCTTAGGGTAAATTAAATAATAAATTTGGAAAATATTGTAAACATTCATTCATTTATTGGACTAACCGCATGTAATAATAAATTTCTAAATAGTTCTCTTTGTGTGCCAAAATTATAAATATGTAGATAATGTGATATGTAATTCCTAATAATATGTGATATGTAATGATAATATATGATATGTAATTCCTAATGTGATATGTAATTCCTAATAATAATATGCATTATTTTATCCACGAGGCGCTGCGTAGCTTCCGGGTGATGCTGTTAGATCGCCATTCCGGGCACGCACCCCCTCCCGCCTCACACCCTACACCGGGTGGTGCCCCCTGGTCCGAGAGAAATGCTAAGTCCATCACAGCAACCTAAATACGCCTCTTCCCTTCGCCTTTCCTTTCCTCCCCGTCTCACCTCCTCCACTGCCTCTCGTTTCTCTTTTCTCCTCTACTTTCACTTCTCCGCCCGCTGCCACTTCCCTCACACACCCCGAACTTTCCATTTTCTCTCTCGCGCACTACTAAGGCAGTCGCAGTGTTCCAACATCGCTGTATATTATTATATTATATTGTATGTTTTACAGACGTATAGGACACAGGGTTTACATTATATTCATATATTTTCACCTTATCGCAGTTTGGTCAACACTTATGAAATCCATTCAACCCGTTGTTGCATCAATCATCTTACTACATCAACTTGTTGGGAAGTCCGTTTGTTATCGTTTTGACACTCATGGATAATCATGGATAGGTTTATTTTAATAAAATATCTGGATGTGTTTAATACTGAGAAAACTCTTTTATTTATTGTTATTGATTTATTTTTTAAACAATAAACCTCTGTAGCCGCTTAAATAAATACATTTAGATAACACAATTTATATGAATAGGTATAATAAATTATTACTGTACACTATACAATTTAATATGCCCATAAAAAACATAGTAAATAACACAAAATTAAAAATATGCAAACTGTCAGAAAATGATGTTATTATAACAATTAGACAGCATATTATGTATGTACAGCATGCTCACGTATGTGTAAAAAACAATATACTGGATAGACAGTATAAGTTTTGCTATATATTCCTTGTACTTAATAATACATCGTTTTGAACCTCTGAATTATTGTTTTGCACCTAGCTTAATAACGAATGGGTCTTATAAAAAAAATTCCCTGAAATTTTGAAAAATAACTTTTACTATAGATCATTTAACCGGAGACAATATTAATAAATTAAATTATTTTCTTTGATAATATTTTTTTGTATCACATTTAGAGCACACTTAAGTTTTGTGAGTCATAAATAATGTAGGTAGTTTCAATAAATATATATTTAATTCTGCAAGTAAACAATCTTTGACATATTTTATATTCCTAAGTAAATACTAAAGTCAATATTAGAATTTGTCAACCCTATCCTGCCTACGATGGACTGGTACAGTTCCCCCATGCGAATGTACGCACGACGTACCTATAATATATTGGCCGGACAGAAGTATGCTACGCGAACCATAACACTGTAGAAGAGAGAGAGAGTCGGTGTTGCATTATAACTAACTACGTAGGGATAGGATGTAGTAGAGTAATAATATGTAGTACTAGTAGCTGTAGCTTGAATGTGTATTCTCAATATTATACCTCTACGATCTTAACATTATTATTCTGCTGCTCTACGATTACAGGCGTAGTCTTCGTCGTTGTTCGTTCGTTTGTTGTACAGTTACCTACTAACTTACTTTTAATATTATATAACTTTGTAAAACTTTGTACATTATGTACTCTTACTACTAGTATGTTTCTTGAACTTGAACCAAGCGAGTTTCTTACCCTCACTAAGCAACTTAAAATACTGACCCGTTTTTATTTTTAACTAAGCTAATAAGTTCTATAAATAATAATTAATACGAACTGTATTAAAGTAATTCATTCATTGACGAACTGAAAACAATACCGTCAATCTAATTGATGTTTATATTCAGTCTTCTGAGAAGTAAACATTGAAAATTGATATTATTATTATTTACTTTGATATTATAAGGACTTAAATATATATTTCCGTGGAGCACCCGGTAAAGAATTGGTCTCCCACTCTTCTGCGTAAGTTTTCGAGTGTCCTGTAAAAGGCAGGTGTTCGAAAAAATTAAGACATTATACATCTTAAATTCAGCGATGAGGTTTGCCACCCATCCTGAATGTCTTGATTTTATATTGGCACGAAGAGGACAGTTTGCATGTTTCTTAAATGCAGCTGATCTGCTGGCTACCCCACTTGTGGGATATGCCGTGATGGTATAGTAGTAGTAGTAGTAAATATATATTTTTTTCACATTAATTTCTGCACAAATATTTCTTAATTTTTAACTACTACTACTATACTCTTACATACCCCAGTAATCGCAGATTCAACGATTTTTTATGCCTTTACATTTCAGTCTTTATTGGGTTTCACAGTATTTATTTCACATATTTTTCATTTTCATATATCATAACAGTTTTGTTTCCATAGACTTAAGTCAATTCTAATAGTTGGAAAGACAGTAAGTTATTCTTTGTTTAATTGTGAAGTTATTTTAAGTTTTGAGGAATATCACGTGTTACCTTTTCTGAATTTTTCTTATATGACACAGTTGAACATTTATTACACACAATTACTCTTGACACTACACTATACATTAGGTAAAATAATTTCCCGTCGCGTTAGTATCATCTACTCATGAACTGTGGTCGCATCTACGATTTAGTCAATCCATCTTGTTTGGGATTTTTCTCACCCTTCCCCTCATCCCTCCCTCCATTTTCCCCGTTATGACCAATGATCTGACCTGACTTAACAAATGAAAGGAAGAGTATTAATGTTTACTTTTTGTTTGAACCCATCTGATATTATTTACAAGACTGTATTTTATATTACAATTGATGAAGGATAATGTGGTATTGTTTAATCTTTCCTTTCACAGCTTTGTACCCATTTTGACGTGTTAATATTTTTTACCGGAATATACAAAATATATTTATTCGAGACATTTTACATCTTAAATTCAGCGTTGAGGTTTGCCACCCATCCTGAATGTCTTGATTTTATACTGGCACGAAGAGGACAGTTTGTATGTTTCTTACATACAGCTGATCTGCTGGCTACCCCACTTGTGGGATATGCCGTGATGGTATAGTAGTAGTAGTAGTAGTATTTATTCGAGTAATTGAAATCTGATGTTTACGCATTGTTAAAAATATTCTAAATACAAAAAGACATAATTGTTTTGTAAAAAAACAGTATACATGATGCTACCATCGAATGTTAGAATAAAAAAAACGGCACCTTTGTTATACTGGTGGTTTCACCATTTGAATATTTTCTGGAAACGATATTTCAACGTGAATACCATTAAAGTTTATCGTATTATATAATAGGTACTGCCTCTATTCTTAAATATTTTTACAGTTATTAGTATATAAAAAAATCGCTATCGTCTAAAATAAAGAAGGAAAATATATGATCGTATTCGATCGTATTCCTTGGCGGTGGGGGGTACAATGTAAGACCGTAGGTAGTACGCTTTGACGCATATGGCAGCGATGAGGCTTGCCACCCATCATGCCGCGTCAAAGTGGGTGAAGGGCACAAAGAGGAGAGCGGAATGCAGGGTGGGAGTTTTGAATGTGAGAGGAGGGATGGTGAGAAAGACGGACGAAATTTTAGAGATGATGAATGATAAGTATTTGGATGTTTTGTGTGTCTGCGAAACGAAGAGGAAAGGGTGTGGTATTAAAGAAAGTGATGGAAGGATCGAGTTGTGGTCTGGTGTTCCAGATACACAACACGCATGCCAAGGTGTGGGTGCTTTTTTATCGGAAAGAATGAGCGAATGTATGAAAGGGTATGAATGTGTAAGTTCCAGGCTTATCTGGATCCGTTTCAAAGTGGGGATGACTAGAATCTTACTTATAGTTGGGTATGGTCCTGGGAACGATGCCATAGAGACGGAAAAAGAAGAGTTCTGGAATGGCGTGAGAAAGATTGCAGAAGATAAAAAAGATAATGAAAGATTGATCTTGGCAGGTGATTTGAATGGATGGGTGGGTGTTAGGAGGAATGAACTTGAAAGTGTTTTGGGAATGAATGGAGACAGTAGAGTGAACGATAATGGCAAAAGAATAATTGAAATGTGTTTGGAGATGGATCTCTTTGTGGCGAATACCTTTTTCGCCCACAAGGAGATCCACATGTATACCTGGGAGAGAGGGAATGAAAGATCGATGATTGACCTCTTGTGTGTGGACTCTCGTCTCAGGAAGGCGACTACGGATACTAGAGTGTATCGAGGCGCTGAGCTGGAGACGGATCATTTTCTTGTCATCTCAAGAATAAATCTATTCTCCGGTTGGCGTTCGAGAACACAAAAGTCCACGCCATCTATGAGATTGAGAGTCGAAAAACTGAAAGATGAGAGTGTAAATAATGAATATGTAAAAACTGTGAATGAGAAGCTGAGTGCGAACGAAAAGAGTAATCTAACGATGAATGAAAGGTGGGATGTCTTGAAAAGTGTGCTTGTAGGAAGTGCAAAAGAAACATGTGGTGAAGCTAAAGTTGGACGTAAGAAAGGTGATGCATGGTGGGATAATGATGTGAAAGAAGCTGTAGATAAGAAGAAGAATGCTTGGAAAGACTTACTGAGTGTGAAACAGTGTGACACATGTGAAAAAGAGCGAAAGAAAGAAGCTTACAAGACATGCAAGAAGGAAGTGCGTGAAGTTGTGGAAATGAAGAAAAAAATGCTTGAAGATGAAGAATGTAAGAAATTGTCTACGTATGCGAGTGGAAATATTAAGATTTTTTGGAAGGAAGTGAAACGAAAGAGGACGGGTTCAAGTGTGAGCAGTATGAAAGGGATAAAAGACAAGGATGGATGTGTGTTAGTGAATGATGAATGTGTGTTACGGAGATGGAAGGAATATTTCGAAGATCTGTTTGAATGTGATGGTACAAATGCAAATGAGTATGACGACAGTGAAAGCAGTGTGAATGAAAACGATATGATAGACATGAATGAGATTATGAATGCATTAAAAAAAGCGAAGTGCGGTAAGGCTGTAGGGTATGATTGTGTGGCCGTTGAGCTCATCAAGTCTGGTGGACCGGGGGCTCTCGCGTGGTGTTTGGAGCTTTTCAACGATTGTTGGAGAGAAGGTGTTACACCAGAGGATTGGAGGAGGGCTATCATCTGCCCCCTGTACAAAGGGAAAGGCTCTAGACTTGAATGCGGGAGTTATCGGGCTATTAGCTTGCTGAGCTCAATAGGGAAACTGTATGGTAGAATTTTGATTGAGAGAGTACGAAAGATAACTGAGTGTAAGATATGGGATGCGCAAGGAGCTTTTTTGAATGGCAGAGGGTGCACCGATCAGATCTTCTCCCTGCGAATGGTTATAGAAAAGTTTCTGGGTAAGCACCAGAGGCTTTTTTGTGCGTTCGTGGATCTGGAGAAAGCATATGATCGAGTGGACCGGGAAAGGTTGTGGCGCGTGTTGTCGGAGTATGGGGTGAGCAGCCGGTTGATCCGCGCAATATCTTCACTTTACGTGGGAAGCTCCGCTTGCGTGAGGGTAAATAACACTCTCTCGGAGTGGTTTGTTCTCACCAAGGGAGTGAAGCAAGGTTGTGTCATGTCTCCGTGGCTGTTCAACCTATTCTTCGACTACTGTATGCGACCTGTGAAAGAGATGGATGTTGGTGTCGAGCTGAATGGGTTTCGGGTGAATGCATTGATGTACGCAGATGATTTGGTGTTAATGGCTGAGAGTGAAAGGGACTTACAAGAGATTGTTACGTGTGTGTATGATAGTTGCAATTTGAATGGTTTGAAAATGAATGTTTTGAAGACGAAAGTTCTTGTTTTTGAAAGAGAGAATGAAAAAACGATTTGCGAGATTAAAGTTGGTGACGAATGTTTGGAGCAAGTAAGTGAGTATGTATATTTGGGAAGTATGTTTACGAGGGATGGAAGATGCGATAGGGACATTGAAAGAAGGAAAGTGGCCGGTGCTAGAGTGAACGGTGCACTTCGACCCATTGTCAGCAATGACAATGTGTCGAGCATGGCTAAAATGCTGGTGCACAACACCATTCTGGTACCGTCACTTACGTATGCAAGCGAGACATGGACGTGGTTGAAGAAGGACGAAAGTGGAATAAATGCAGTAGAGATGCGTTCGTTGAGAAGAATGGTTGGTAAAACGCTGCGTGATAGAGTGAAGAATGAGGATATTAGAAGAATGAGCGGATGCAAGAAGACTGTTGTGGACAGAATGCGTGTAAATAAATTGAGATGGTTTGGTCATGTGGAACGAATGAAAGAAGAAAGAATGACAAAGAGGATATACTTATCTGAAAGAAAGGGTGTGAGGAAACGCGGGCGTCCGAGAACCACGTGGCTTGATCACGTGGATCAAATTCTCAAGGACGGCCGCGTGTTGAGTAAGAGGAACCGACGTGCGTGTATGAGGAACTGTATGAATGTGGAGGAAGCGAAGGAAGTGTGTAAAGATAGATCTGTTTGGCGTTCCGTTCTCTCTGCCTACCCCACTTGGGACATGGCGTGAGGGTATAGTATAGTATAGTATAGTATAGTAGAAAATATATGATACTGTAGGTATAGCGTTTTGGAGCAAAAAGAAAAAGCGCTCTTAGAAAGACCACGTGAAATAAAATATACATAATATTTTACATCAATGCGAACGAGACACTTTTTAGTTGACGACTACCAGAGAGGCTATTTAAGAGATATAAAAACAGATGGTCTTCATCTCTGCAAAAGGAATCTATTTCTGAGTAAACGCATCATATCGATAAAACAGGAAATAATCTACAGAAATGAAAATAATACCTGCATACGAGTGTCACTAAAAAATCCTATTATTTGCAAATATTGGAAGATAGGTCTATCTTTAATGACGTGTGTTATTTGTAATGGTGTCGTTGAGTTTTTTTTTTTCTTTTGGAACGTTTTATTTTAAGGTATACAAAGAGACTTTCAACATTGAGGACTATCTTTCATTTGCCACTTCTGCGTACTAATTATTCATAGAATACATATATTCTTGTTTCGAGGTCCAAACAACTATATAATGTGCATATCACTGATTTCGATTTGTACAGTACATCTTACTCTGTTTTCAAGATGTTGGTCTCGCAAATGAGTGCTTTGATGTTGTGTTAATGATTTGATTTTACTTGATCCTGTTATTTATATTGTTCTGTAAATTGGTTTGATTATCATGAGTCTGGTATTTGAAGCTTTGAACTACATCATACACTTAGAAAAGTGTGTTGTTATCTTTTGTAATTGTAATTATTTTTCTTATATTATATTCTTTTGTCATACACTCTAGTATTTAATTTTACTCAGTAAATTATTTTGTTGAACGAAAATAGAATTTTGATCCTAATCTTGTTTATTTATATGAAAATAAATTAATTACGACACACGATTTTACAAAAGAGTTTTAAGTGCGCTAACTGGAATGTATTTCTTTTGATCTATTTTGTCTAAAGTTTTAGTGTTTAATTTTATGATGTGATTGTGTGGTGTGTTGAGATTAAATGCTTTGTACTTATTCATTTCAGTGCTAAAAATAAATAAATTGTTGATAAAATTAGCACAGTTATATAACACTATATAATATCGCCTACCCCACAGAAATTTTGTAAGTAATATTATCAACGGCAATGGACTTCTGAGAGATGTACCTAGGCTTAATGGACCCCCAACCTAATAAGGAGTTGTAAATATTTTTATAGGCATTATAAAATAAATAATAATAGGAGGTATTTGAGATGTGGTTGCAAAGGAGAATGCTTTGCATACCATGGACAGATTTGGTCAGCAACTCGGAGGTTTTGAGAAGAGCCAATTGCAGTAGACAGCTGCTGAAGGACGTTAAGGTCCGTAAGATTTCATATCTGGGTCACGTTCTGCTGGGCGATAAGTATAGTCTGCTCCAGTTGATACTGATGGGGAAGATTGAGGGGTAGCGTGGTCCTGGTAAACGCAAAGGCAAACGTCTTGGCTGCGCAATATAAGAGACTGGACCGGGATGAGACATGTGGGAGAGCTGTTCCGGGTCGCGCAGGATAGGGAAGCCTTCGCCAGAGTGATTGCTAACGTCGGGGGGACCTGATACGGCACGAGAAGAAGAAGAAATATTTTTATTTTTGAGCAGACGTTAGAAACTAAGAAACACATCTATCTAAAAGTCCGACTCGTCGATCTTCGAATGCATTAAACACCCAGAAAAAGCACACTCAGTGAAAATATTAATTTGGTCAAATTGTTACAAATTACTTGATTGACAAAACTAAGGGTAAGATATCGTAGTAGATATAATGAAAAAAATAATGTTCATATATTTCACTAATCTCACATATATTATAATACTTTTATACTTACATGTTTTTACGTAAATATCGCTCTAGGCAAAAAAATATCTCAACATAAGTATTATTCCTTTTTTCTTTAGTAGTTTTACCTGTGAATTACATATGTTACAATTGTCTACAATATATTTATGTTCATTTTTATTATGTTCAGACCCTTTTATGATGTAATTAAATGTACCAAAAATAAAATACAAGTTTTATTAATATGCAACTTTGTCTATGGAAATGACGAAATACTTAATAGAATAATAACGTTTTGTTAATGTTGTCGATCGATAGTACATAGTGAAAGTTCATGTAGAATTATTAGAAATAAAATACTTTTTTATATCCTTCTGTGTGATTTTGTTTAGTCTTGAAAACTGGCTCGTTACTAATAAGTCAACTTGAGTGTACTATTCAAAATGTTTTATTTGTAATAAGTAATAAAATATCTACTTAGCGCTTTTCAGTTAGAGATGAACTAAGAAACGAGTGCACACACACAGCAACATAACTTCTATAATAAATCTACACTGAGAAAAATACTAAAGAAATTTCACAATAAATCATTGGTACTTACGTACTATCGAATTAGGACCAGAGATAGTACAAACGATTCATTAGTACGAATCTATAATATTAACTCTTCGCAAACAAATTGTTGGTAAATTTACCGATGATTTGTTTGCGAAAAGTTAATGTTATAGATTCGTACTAACGAATCGTTTGTACTATTTCTGGTCCTAATCTGATAGTACGTACCAATGATTCGTTGTGAGTATTTTTCTCAGTGTATCTTTTTATTCTAAATTAAGAGTTTTTACTTTATTAGTATTTTTTATACGTAATATTTTTACTGTAGCAAACCATTCAAGAAAATGCTAAAAACTTGTGTATAAATTTTGAAGACTACTAAACATCCTCGGTAGGCCAAATTTAATTTTGTTTGGTGGATGTTTATGATGTATTAATTATTAAAAAGAAATATTTACTGATAGTTAACAGCCGTTTTTACCTAAGGTACAAATTAGATTTAGCTCTAGTGGTTTCAGGCAACAATTTTTAGTAGGCGCAGAGAAAATTATTCAAATAATTAATGAAATAGCTTTATTAATAAATATAAGCCAAAACTTTATATGCAAAAATATTCATGTGTATAAAAAAATAGTATGTTATCACATATAAATAAAATTTAAGTTGTATTTATTCTATAAATTGAATTTTTTTATTTCCTAATTCAAAAACAGAGCGAGTACGATCTCACATCAGGCTACTAGGCACGCCGTGGGCCTTCTGAATCTTAAAATTTGTGAAACTCGCTATATTCTTGATTATTGCACATAATAACGTTATATATGTAGTATGCACGGTAAACAACATACCATATTATTATATAAATAAAACAAATGTTGTTGAATTATAGACATTTTCTATGATTTTTTTGATAATGAAATTTATTTTTGAATTATAAATGAAAGTTGAATTATAAACATTTTCTATGATTTTTTTGATAATGAAATTTATTTTTGATGTGTATGCAGTTTGTCATAATAATTAAGAAAATCCAAGGGTTGTAAATAAAAAACTCAAGGTGTATTATAGAATTCATGATATTTTAAGAATTATCTTGGTTTTAAAATTTTATTAACACTCTTGTATTATTAAGGGAAATTTATTTAAAATAGCACCACTCAACGTATCATCATTGCCACGGTAATCTTCAAAAATAATTTTCACTATATTCCTCGCAGCAAAATAAAACTAAAATGATAAAATCGCATTTATAAATGTTCAGAATATTATATTAATATAAAAAAAATAACATACATGTGATCCAGAATTTAAAATATTTAAAAAATAAAATGGTTGTAATTTTGCTAATTCGTTTGTATGAAATCACAAAGAAGGGGTGTAGAGCCCTCTTAAGAATATAGTAGGTACTTCCACAAGACAAGAGCATAAGCTTTATGATGAGCTTGAAAGATGACTATCGATTAATAGTCTTGTGGAAATACTAAGTTGTGATTTATTTTTTTATTTCAACATTTGAAATTGAGTAGTATGTGCCTACTTTTGTCCAATTTAATTTTATACTAATGAAAGCACGTAGAACAGTGAGAAGATATTTTGTTGAGTATTGATAAATTAAATAGTATAATGTTATTTTAGATTAGTAATTCAATAGTAGAAGAGTTGTACGTGGATACATATTTGACTTTGAAACTTTTAGATTTAGGTTTTGCTTGTCACTCTCGCCTGTCAATATAAAGCTCTCTTTATACCAATGCCTGATCATATTATATTTGTAGAATATAGCCAGAATATCTCAGGTAACTGCCTAAATGTGTGATTCAATAATATATTATGTATTTGAAAATATTGTATATACGTTGAAGCAAACACAGTGAACGCATTTCAACTATTTCAATATTTATACAAGCATGGCTATAGATATTTGAATTGGTGAAATAATTCAAGAGGGTCGCGTGTGTATGAATTGGAAGAAACAGGGATGCCCTATCCAAAAACTCCATGATTTTATCTATTGGTTATACAAGCTACAACATTCGACTAGGTATTTAAAATTATACAGATATCTCTTTTTTTTAATACATATTATTTTTTTTTTCAATAAATGTAACAGCTTAAATAATGAATAGTAAAATAATTCAATTTCTGAATGATATCGCCGATTATAGAATAGATTTGCATCGTCATTTTATGAACAGCAAACAATAGTTTATTGGTTTGTGTTTGTTTATCAGTTTCGTAAGGGTAATTGTAAGCTGTAAATGTAAGGACTTTATTGTCGTTATGCTGGCGAGAAACTAGTTCTTTAATTTCTAAATACGAAATAACTTAGATTAAAAAATTACTAACTACCTACCTACAACAATATCAGAGGCAGACTTATTGTACCTACTATTAGTACTACTACTGCTATACTATCACCGCATATTCCAAAAGTAGGGTAGCCACTAGAACATCCGCATGTACTAAACATGCAAGCTGTCTTCTCAATTTATACTACAAGTTGTAAATGCACCTAGCTGTATTAAATACAACTAAAAGTATGAAACAAGGGCATACAAATTTGTCTATCTAAAACATGTCTTTTAATTAGATTTTTTTTTTATATTTGACAATCACTTTGTATTATACCGTACTTTGTTTTATTTTGTTTTTGTTGTTGTTGTTGTTGTTCCTTAGGTACACTTTTTTGTTGACATGCAAAAGGCTCACGCCGTATATTGTGTAAATAAATAAATAAATAAAACACATGTATACACTAGATTTTTTTTATAGTATATTTTTCATGCGATGTTTAATTTATTTATTATATGTCACGATCAAATAAACTTAATAAGACGATTTTTATCAAAAATATCTATCTATACATTTGAGATTTATATTTTTTAATATTTTTGTTGTTTTGAAACAACAACAAAAATACATGTATTGGTCTCATTTAAATCTTTTCATAAACTGCGTTTATTATGTTAGCTATGTTATAACTGACAAATTAAAATATAATTATCGTACACATAGGATAATTGGTTTCTATACTATTGCATATGTACATATTATGAGTGTTCGCATTAATATTAAATATATGGACTGTAGCAAGCAAAGCAGGTAGTAACCCACATACAAACATAGGTTGTGGAGAGTACGTACGAGATAAGACAATCTTATTAGAGACTGAAGATATTCATATTAATATAACGAGGAAGATATTGTAAATGAAAACCCTTACCCGATATCCAGTGATCTCCAAACTCCGTGAAGGGGAGTGGGTGGGGTGTCATCGAGGTAAGGCTTCCACAGGGGGGAATTTTTGAGGGGAGTTGAGAGAGAAGTGGACGAAGGCGAGAGGGGCGACTTTAGATCAAGAGGAAAATTGGGGAAGGGATTGTAACGTTAGGGTAGGGGTAAGGTAGTGGACGAGAAGGGATTCTAACAGAAGGGGATATTGGTGTATGCTGTAGTTACCTACTTCATCCTACCCACGCTGTACAACCTACTATACAACCTCCCCAAGGCAGATGGACGTTTCACGCATAATTTAGTAACAGCAAATGGATTCAATCGACGAACGGATGAACGGAGTTTGTTCTCAACGTCGCGCCGCAAAGGAAATCCACACACAGTGCTGTGTATACGAGTAAGCACACTCTGGAACAAATTACACCTACCTAGCAGCATCCTTTTGGTACCACAACTACTATAACCCACTTACCTATTCATGCACGTCATAACATATTAATATTATGATCATAATAATATATGCTTACACTTAATCAATTATACAGAAGTAACGCAAATAATATTCCACGGTGTTATAACATTCGTCTTAATCAGATTCAGGAAAATAACTAGCCAGCCCAAACACACTTACATACTTCACTTAAGACTTTGTCACTCCAGTATGCAGCGACATATTATAATTATTGCCTTCTCATCATCAGCTATCTCTAGGTGATCTACATAACAGGTGCCTAATGTACATAAAAAATCTTGTAATTTCTAAATCACTGTCTCAGTATCCCATGGAGCCCCCAGTTAAGAAGAGATCCCCCACTTTTTTCTGTAAGTTTGCCAATATCCTGTAAAAGGCAAGTATATGTCATGATGGTATAATATATATATTTAGTTACAATCCATTGGATTGGTCTGCAACGAGTTTGGTTTTTCCTCTCCATTCCTCCCTATTCTCAGCCAGTCTTTTAAGCTCTACGTATGAGCCACAGTTCATGTCCCTCTTCAGTTGGTCCATATATGCGTCTCTTGGTCGGCTTCTGCCATTTGTTCCCTCGGTCTTACCCTCCGCGATGGCGATGAGTAGTCCTGGGTGCCTGATGTTGTGGCCAATCCAGTTAGCTCGTTGTTGGCTGATTCTCTTAAGGAGTTGCCTTTTTTCGCCTACCCTGGTTAATACTTCTTCGTTTTCGACGTGCTCCGACCAATGGATCTTAAGCATGCGTCTGTAGCACCACATTTCAAAGGCCGCCAATCGTCCGCTTTCACTCTTGCTGATGGTCCATGTCTCACAACCATAAAGCAGAATGCTCCATACAAAGACTTTAGTAAGGTTCTTCCTTACGCTTAAGTCGATATTTGGGGATTCCAATATCTTCGATTTTTTGTTGAAGGCAATCCTTGCCTGGTTTATTCTGCTTACAATTTCTGCTTTGGAGCGTCCATCCTGGTTTATTCTGCTGCCCAGGTACACGAATTCACTTACTTGTTTGATGCTCACTCCATTTAATGCAATGTTCGCAGTCGCTTCCTCTCTTCCAACGACCATACATTTTGTTTTTTCTTTATTTATTTTCATGTTGTACTTTGACAACAGTATACTTTCCATTTTTCCTAAAGCTTCGTTCAGCTCCATCTCGGAGTCTGCGAGCAGTGCTATGTCGTCAGCATATCTTATCATGTCGACCTTTTTCCCATTTATTTTTACTCCTGTCCAGTTCTTCATTTCTTCTCTCAGTTCATCAATGGCTCGCTGTATATAGCAGTTAAAGAGAGCTGGCGACATTGAGCATCCTTGTCTTACGCCTTGTTCGACCCTTGCTTCTGCACAGCTCTCTCCGCTTTTAATCACAGCCATTTCGTTCTTGGTATAATATCGGTATCTAGTGAGATATCGAGCTCAAAAAGTCTTTCTTTTAAGATACGAACAAAAAATTCACTCTCAGTGATTCATCAATGCGAATGTATCCCAAATTCCTGAAAATCCCAGGATTTGTTCAATTTAATCCTGAAAATTTCGGAACTAAAATACGACCGGGATCGAATCCTCTATAAACTAATTTACAACATAATTATCAATCAAATATAATTACACATTTAAAATTTTGAATCTACAGTATATGTAGTCTTAAGAACATATATGAATCTAATTTCATAAGAATTTGGATTGTAACGTTTTTTACGTTGTTTTCAATGCGCATTGATTATTTTTTTTCGTGGAGTAACCGGCAAAGAATTATTCTCCTCTCACCATTTTCCAAAAAATTTTTGAGTGTCCTTGAACATGCTGGTGTTGTAAAATGTTAGATGTTATAAAGAAGTTTACACTTCCAATTCTCCCGTGCTGACAAAAAGGTTGCCTGTATGTTTATTGCGTGTGGCTGGTCTGCTGGTGCCCATTGTAGAAAATGCTGTGATATCATATTAGTATGGAAGAATATTTTAAAAATAGAGGTAGGTATAAGAATTGTATAAAATAAATGCGGGTAGCGTGTTTTATTACAGAAATTAATTCATTTGCAAAATAAAAACTAAAAAATAAAGTTTTTAAAGGAGTAATCAATATAACTTAAATTTATCATCAACATTTACAAGACGTCTCATTAAGTATAATATTATTATTACAAAAAATAAGCTTATTAAGCTACTTTTAAGAGCTTTTTATTACAGAAGAGGAATACGATACTCTTGTCTTTATCTAATATCGATTAAAAAGAAGAAGTAAGTATTTATAAAATGCTTTCTATAAGCGTTGTATAAAGAATATAGATACGGTCACGATCTTGCAATATATTTTGTACTATATTATTTTCAAAGTATGTATGTACTATCATAATACCCCGTTATGGTTATGTCATAATAAAATATATTATGCAGAGTACATGTCATGTCACTCTAACTTGTAGGTACTAGGTAGCTACTATACTACTTCGAAGAGTTATTTGAATTGGGGTAACTCACGACATTCGTCCATCTGGTTTTCAAAGTAACTTACATCTGCAATTTATCCAGAGAAAATGCTGCTCGTATGTGCGTATAACATCTCGACAAGTCGTCTTAGTTGAATAGACACGACAAATTAGACCATTATAAGACAGTAGTGAGTCCTGAGACATTATTCTTATAATATGGAAGCCCTCAGTGTATTTAATTTAAAAATATTATGCCCTCTAGTTATAGCAATGATTGAGATACACTTTTATTAAAATGCTAGTCATTACGTAAATCCTATATCATTTTTCCTTCAATATGATTTCAATTACATGACAACCAAACACCGTTTTTAGCTTTCATATCATTGCGTGAATCGGAGTGTATTTTTTATCGTGATCTAGCGTGCTGACGACCGATAGTATGTCATGCGAACATAATTTATGAACGTCACTTTTCTTTGTAGTTGTTAGTTTCAACAGATAAATGACAAAATGTCTCAACTCAATTTTTAATACCAAATACTTCACCCTCTTTAAAATCCTACGATTGTTTGTAATATTACATGCAATGAAAAATAATATTAATACTGAAAGCTCTTTCCCGTACCAAATGTATCAGAATTTAAAGATTTCTACTTCTAAACAATATTTTTGTCTCATAGGTGGACTTCAGTGGGTAGTTTGAGGGTCTGACATGTTAAAACTTCCTTGTGGTTATCTTTATATGAACTATATTTACGTCTTCAATATGTCTCTCAGGGAGAATACTAAAGCTTATTATTTAATGCGCTAAACATTGAGGTAAGGCACTATGAATATGGTTCGTTTGTTATTATAAGAAGTGATAAATCGTTTGCAGTATATGGAAAAGTCAGCACTTTTAACGGCGCAAAGGAAACTCTTATATAGAAATATTCAAATATAGACGCAGTATTTTATACTTGTAATATTATATGGGAAATATTTATAGTTTTATTGGTATATAATTGCTACGTTAGGAAAACATCTGAATGACGTTTCTAACATATAAGATCCTAGGTAATATCCTCATCAACAGTAACAGGCCTGCTCAGACAAGTGACTTACTAACTTCCGATGGCCGGACAGGATCTTAGTCCCAAACAATGGATCTCCAAGCCTTTCTATCTTGAGAAGTAGATTGCCAGTCAATCTTTAGCACTTAGCTCATTTAGATCTCGCTTGACGTTATCCGAAAACTTTTGCCTAAGTTTGCGTGACGGTCTGCTGCCTGCATACCCTGCAGAACTCGTTTTGATGATCTTTCACTCCGAATCTAAGGACGTGGCCAATCCATACCAATTTTTGGAATCTGATCTCACTTGTGAATCTTGTGATCAAAAGTTGGATTGTTGTGGTGCGAATCTCTTTATTTCTTTTAAGTCTCCAGGTTTGTTCTGCAATACCTGGTCGGGAACTTTATATTTTCCTTAGAATCCGATTTTTTAAAGACAAAAGTCTTTGCTGATATTTTAAGGTCATACACTAGGATTCGGAGCAATAGATGATTACTGTCTTAGTGAGGCAATTAAATACATATATGAAATTTCACTCTTCTGAATTAGGATTTTCAGGAAATTAGTCAAGGCCGTCGCCACTGTTGTGCCATTCTATGTGTTGGGTGTAATTTCTATACCTACTTATCTAACTAGTGTCCGTGAGAATACCTCCTGTCCGATTTGCAAAAGTTCTATTAAGAATCATTATTGTATTGTTTCTATTGCTACTTTAACGAAACTTTAATTAGGCAGTCAAGGTGCTATTTGTACCAGGATAATTATTATGTGTTACTTTATTTCTAGATTCCAAGTATAACAAAAGCACCTGTTTCAATATGAAACGTGCTTAAGAAATAAAATAAAATACAATAGACCAGATGTTTTGATTTAAAGGAGGAAATATAAAAAGTGTACAATTCATTTTTGTTATAGGTAGCTATCTGTAATACTAATTTAAACATTTTCAATTTGTTTGTTAGTAAGTATAAATCTAGAATGCCAACCGAAAATAACCAAGATATTGTTAAAAGGCGGGACGCTCCTAATAATATTATTCATTATATTGTAAGGAAGCTTACATAAAAAAGTGGGGAATACGAGTAAAATATTCAAGGTAGAAAAGAGTGGAAAGTTAAGGAAGAGACCTACATCCAATGATGAACCCAAAGTAGGTGGAGACGAAGATCTTTATATTCCTATATTATTTATCATTAAAAAAGATGCTAAATGAAGAACCAAATTTAGACTACCCTAGACTTTTTTATCATCAATTCTTGTATGAAAACACGATTTACAAGCTTTGAACATTGTATTTTTTAGATTTTTCTTTAAGCTACGATTTTCGGAAATTTGCTGTTGTCTCTCAGAAAGGTACAAAGAAGACAATCAATATGCGTATATGTAATGAATTGCCTCAGTACATAATCACACACGCAGTTTTTTCTGTATATATTGTGATTTTAAATAAATAAAATAAAGATTTGCTTTCTTCAGACTGTTGATTTAATTTCAGAATATGCTAGTAAAATTAAATTATTATTGCAAAGTTAAGTTAACAGGGGCATAATAAATAGTTGAAAAAAAAACAGGCAGATGTCGCTGATCTTTTTTATACATAACTCCAATCAAAACAACATCAGATTTCATAACAACAATATATTATTAAACAAAACGTAACACATAATGATATTGTATCCTTGAAATGCGTAATGATCACCTAGCTCGGTTATTGATCTGTTCACATCCGTTTTGTACATTCTTTAAATATTTATTTACTCAATTCTCGGAAATAATAGAAGAAAAAATAGCAAAAGTACAAAGCAAATTCATCCGGTATTATTATTATTATTATATTATGTATCAGTATATTTTTATTACTTGATTGGTTTCTCATTAAATTATTGATATCAATGTTATTATTATTATTATTGTGTCTACTTAGTGTACATTGTTTTGAATGTTTATAGACAATACCCGTGTGAAATAAATTGGTTGTGCTTTATAGAAAAACAAATAAAACAATCTTGTTACAGGTATAATATACCTAATTATGAATTATTGTGCGTGAATTGTATCTCGACTCATATTATGCTGTTGAACCACTTGACACGATGTCTTTCAAGGATGAAAAGTATTAGGAGAATATAAGTATTCTAATGCATACGAATTGTATTTGGTTGGTAAGAGCATTGTTTACACCAATCTAATCGCAAATTGTTGCAATTATTGTTTGAGTCCAAGTACATAATTATTATATTCCTTCATAATGATATTATCAAGCTATTTTTAGTTGCATACTTTTATTCTACTCGATATTTTATGAGGCTACTGTCATTTCGTATTGACGTTATCATTTCCAATAGTTGTGAGACGAAACAACGGTAGATGGACTGCTAGAATCCTCAAATGGCGCCCATAGAGTAGCAAAAGAAGCATCGGCAGACCACAAAAGAGATGGACTGACGACATTACTCCAATCGCGGGAAGGAAATGGATACAGACGGCACAGGAACGCAACGATTGGAAGAGTTTGGAAGAGGCCTATATCCAGCAGTGGAGAGATGGCTGACTAAGACGAAGAAGAAGAAGAAATTGGTTACAATATACGCGTATATTTAGTATTACATGACAATGTGTATGTATTCCAACTAATTTGGTACAAGACGCAAATTATGTTACATGTTTTGTTTGTTATTATTGACCCAATGCCGTTCTTGCAAATATTTCATACTTCTTTTATATTTTGAAACAGTTTCTTTTCTAACTTCGTCTATTTGGAATATCCTCAAAAAGCATTAATTTATATTTATTTAATTTACTATACATGTAGTAGGTATATAAATAGCATAGTTTGTGTGTAAGTACGTAGGTACATATCACTTGGTATTATAATGCATAAATACAAGGTTGTATATAAAAATAATATTTAAAAGAAATTACTTTGTGGTTGTTCTGTGGTAGGTACTCGTGATGTCATGGACTTCATTAATGTTTTGCCGCGATATGGAGGCATGAGCGAATAGTTATTATTATGAAGATACTAGCTTCAACAACCCAATCGTCATGAGCTAAATCGCTAAAATCGATAGGATCGATAGGATTCGCTAAACCAAATATTTTGAAGATTATCGAATGCACCTAGATATTGAATTCTTTAAAAACTTGCTTATTAAAGAGAATATTTTTCTATCTAAAAAAAAAACCAATTAAATTAAATGATACACAGACTTACTCACTTGATGGACATGTCGTGACGATACAGATGGTAAAATATAAAAAAAATCTTTTTTGGAGATGTATGCGAAAGTAAACATCAAAGATTTGCAGTCTCATTGCAGTGATACAGGATTGATGACGATCCCGGCTATATTATGACTCATAACTTGATATGTTTACTATGGTGGGACAAAGAAATTCAGCTTTCTCGTTCACAAAAGTTTTATGAACCGGATGACTATTTCCATTGTAACAACATTAGAGCAATATATTACTGACTGGATGACTGTTTCCATTGCAACAACATTAAAGCAATATATTATTGACTGGATGACTGTTTCCATTGCTACGATATTTGAGCGATATACCTATTACTGACTGGATGACTGTTTCCATTGCAACAACATTAGAGCAATATATTACTGACTGGATGACTGTTTCCATTGCTACGATATTTGAGCGATATACCTATTACTGACTGGATGACTGTTTCCATTGCAACAACATTAGAGCAATATATTACTGACTGGATGACTGTTTCCATTGCTACGATATTAGAGCGATATACCTATTACTGACTGGATGACTGTTTCCATTGCAACAACATTAGAGCAATATATTATTGACTGGGTGAGTGTTTCCATTGCAACAACATTAGAGCAATATATTACTGACTGGGTGACTGTTTCCATTGCAACAACATTAGAGTAATATGCTATTGTCTGGATGACTGTTTCCATTGCAACAATGTTAGAGCAATATATTATTGACTGGATGACTGTTTCCATTGCAACAATGTTAGAGCAATATATTATTGACTGGATGACTGTTTCCATTGCAACAGCATTAGAACAATATATTATTGACTGGATGACTGTTTCCATTGCCACGACATATAAATAGAGTGGTGAAAGAGATTATATTATTAATAAAAAAAAAATCACTGATATTAAACAATGATATCAACGAACCTGTTAAAATATTAATGTTAAGCAATTACTTATATATTATATGAATATAAAGACAAGATCAAAAGAATCGAATTATTTTACAAGACGATAGATTGATCGCCATAATTTCCTTAATGTCTTGAATATTATATATGTACATAGGAACTATATGTATGTGCTTATAACAATATGTACTCGCAAACCAATACTTACACAAAAGATTTTTCAAGAACAATCATAATAAAAATCGCAAGATTTATAAGCTGCCAAAGATATTTTTTATTTGCGAATTAATTTAAGTATCTAGATACATAGTGTTTAATATCTAAATATAGTAACTTTTATGTGTTGAATATTGAATAATACTAGTTGGTAGTGGCGTGTCTAAGATTTTTCTACTGGGTAGGCTCACCTTTAGTAGGTAATTAAAAGTTATAAATAAGATATTAAATAAAAATTAGATATATAATACGAAATCAATAATTTCATTTTCACTTTAAAAGATGTATTTAAAATAAAAACATAAAGATTGCTCCCAAATCATCACGCCTTCGAACGGCGGTCAAGGATCATTTTATCACTCAAAATGTAGCGCCTGTGTCTTAGTTCCTTTTCCTACCTATTCGTTTTCCGTGTTCCATTCATACTTTCTTTGCATGAAATTGGGATAACGAAATTGCGCCTCTGTGATAAAATCATATACATATCTCAAATAATCAGTCATTCATTTATGTACAAAATTTGCTTGTACAGTTAAGAATAAATAAATAAATAAAATAATATGTAACATAAAAATGGAGTCTTTATTACTATATATAAGAGTCAGCCATACAAGAACTAACAAAACTCGATGTAATTTTATAATTAATGATTAAACAAGTGCCAGTGCATTCAGTTGCATGTAGTGAGATTTATTTGATGGTTCAGATGACATCGTATTGAATCCACACATGGTGAGTGACTGCACGCAAATTTAAAATGATTGAGTGATTAGATTGTCCACTGCACGTACTTTTATCACTTTTTTTTAAAATTATTTTTAATCTTGGAAACCTCATTTAATGCCCAGCTTTTTGGCTTGTATAGAAGACACGCTACTGCTGGTTTAGAATGGCAAACCAATAATAATTTTATGAGTTATTTGCATAAACTTTGAAATAGTCACACTTACAAAATGTAAATTAAAAGTTATAAAAAATTGGCTTACAATATAAAATTTAATATGCTCAATATATTATATTACATCAATAAATTTAGTAGTATCATAACCTTTTTGAAAATTCTAATTATTTCCTAATTACATACAACAGAATTTACCAACATTTTGTAAATTCTTCATTTCTTTTATATTTACGTTTCCTGAACACATGGTGAAATAAAGCTTCTTATATTTAGAACTATTTGTATGTTACTTTTACTATGTTTTTTTAAAGATGATTCTGTGGTTCTGGTTTTTGGTTTATACTTCTTTCATCAAGGTGGAGTAGGTCGGTGTTCAAGGAATTGAGCAGGGATCTCTTGATATTAAAAAGTCCTAGACTCTTTCATCACATTACCGACCATTTAGTCACTCCCAATCTTCACATATTATTATCACAGGAGGTATAAATAGTGAAATGCACAATTCCGGACACACCTCTTCAAGTCTTTCAGAAAGAATTGAAATAGAGAAACTGAAGTAAGTATGGGGAAAGCTACTCAGGAGTGTACGAATCACTGAATGGGCTAAAAATAATAAAAACATATTATTTTAATTATATTATAACTTACGATAGACATAAAATGAAAGGTTTAACTCTTGTAAAAAGGATATGTATATTAAATATAGGCAGATGTAGTAGCTTAACTACACAATATTTATATCCAGCATAGTGAAAACAAGTTTAGTACCGATTGTAAAGCGAAAGATTTACTTGTGACGTCTTCGTTTTACTACGAACACTTAATAGATATACCAGTAACATTATGAACATCATTCATAATTTTATATGATTTCTATGAATGAAAAGCTACTAGGCGATACGCGTGTGTTGTTGTTATGATTGTAGGTAATATGTTAGTACACAAAATGTTAACTCACGCGATATAACATATGCGCTAATGTAGCAATATTACATATGTTTTATTCTAATTGAAATTAGTTGTTTATATTATTAATACTCCATTCAAACTTAACATTTAATAATTGGCAGATCAAAATTAATATTTTGTTAATTCTACATACTTAATTAAATATTTTACATAATTAAATTGTTATGACCAGTATATATTTGGATTCATTTTTCCTGTTCTTTGGTATATCACGACGTACATCGTCATTTTAGAAAAAACTGAGATAGGTACAATAAATTGTAATATTTGACCCACTATTTATTGACCAATAAAATGACACAATGTAGTTTGGCATCCATCGAATGGAAAAGAAAATACCTAGTTTATTGATTGAGCTGTCGTTTGTTTTGTAAAATTTTATACTAGTTTATAGTAAAACACACAAACTGTTTGGGATTTATTATATTTATATAGTTAAACACAAACGAATGTGTTAATTTCCATTAAAAAAATCAATTCAATTCAAGTCATCGCCCTCGACGCTTCTCTAGGGGGCACAGGGCAAAAACCAGCTTCCTCCATTCAGAGCGTCTCTGTGTCAATCGCGTCACCTCTTCCCATGACATTCCTTGCGCTTTGATGTCGTTGTCATAGGAACGGCGTATTGTGAAAAAGGGACGCCCGGGCCGACGGAAGCCTTGTGGACGGAAGAACAAAAAAAAATACTTCTACTAAATCCAAATCAAAAATGTATGATACGTAGCAGTACATAGATCATCTATATTCAATGTTAACTTTGCACGTATCCAATTTGTTGGTCAACTATTATAATATTATAAACTGAAATTTAAGATCTCTGTGTGTTCTATGGATTCGTATACAATGTTAAATATTATAATTGTCCTTGAATATTAGTTGTACCTACTGGTAGCTGTAGGTTATTTCGCACAGTTGTCGGCGAATTCTCTGTAGGTGTAGGCAGTTAATAACTAATTGCAAATAAATAGGAAGCTCTCCCAATATCATTTGTATGTTGCGATAATCGTTACTAATATTTTTTTAATTGTATAAAAAAATTAACAAATTTTCTTATGGAATGGCTATATACAAATAGTTTATGCTCTATTATTAACAAATTTAGTATCACTCTCTGTAAAAATATATGGGGACTAATTTCTTTATATATGGCCTTTATCTCATTACTCTTAGGCAAATTACTGCTAAAATACATGATTTTATAATTCTGTAAAGATCACATGAATTGTCAATTATGTATAATTTTAATCAGCGTTTTAAATATATGAACTTAACGACACACATTTAAAATTAAAAGTTCTTCTTGCCCTAACTGAATCTAAATAGGTATATGGAAACTATTGAACTTTCAGGTATCTGTTTTTCACACCATATCCACGATCTATAAGTTTTATAAAAACGACTATCTACATAGATACACAAATATGTATCATCCTACAAGAGTATAGATTTCGGAAAACTTAAGCATTAAAGATTGTAACGCCTAACTTCTTAGATAGCAATTCGGCTGTTCTGTATAGTCATGTTTCTATTAGTACAATCATAATAATAATAAAATGTACATATAATAACATTGTTAAGTATTTATTTCGTGTTCTCTATCAATTTAATTTTCATCTATTGGACCACCTGAGAACGGAAATTCGTACAAATTCTTAGGAACAATATTATAATGAGTATATCACAATTTATATCATCTTAGTAATCACGTATATACAGCAAATTTATATTATAAAATATATGTCTATAAGCAATTTCCGATGATGTTTTTTTCAAATATGGTGAAATGTCATAATTTAAATAATTTGTTAATAAAATGTAAAAATATTTCAAGGCCGGATGTCCTTAAAAGACTTTTTAATAAATGATTTAATCTTAGTACACAAGCATGACTAAATAATACCATTCAGAAGCTATGCATATACTCACGTATTTTAGACATCGATTCTTCTTTTTACTACAAATATTTTCAATACTAATATTCCAACATAATTTATTGTCGCCAACTAAGTTGATTTTTTATTCGATAAATGCAATATTTACACACTGCGAATATTACATAGTTGCAGATATTTTTTTCAGAAATTTATTAGATACCTACTTAGATATACTTAAGTATAATCAAGAACTTATAATAGATCCACAATTTAAACACACATATTATGTTGACACTCAGGTACATATGTAAATTATATGCATTGTCAATCCATCTATTAAAGATTTAAAGATGTGTTGAATATTTTAATTTACACTTGTTATACGAGATTCAGCTGGACATATTATAATAATTAAAAGGTTGAGAAATAATACAAAATAATTAATCGTTAAATTAATTGTTCTTCATTTACCTTGTGTTAACACGTAACCTTTTATGATACTTAATTTTCTTGTTAGAAAACTCCTCCCTCACATTTATAATATCTTGATATTGAACATGACACAAGGCATTGCACTCTGGGTTATGAATCTATGAATCACTTATATAATATATTTAATATTGAAGAATAATAAAATTATTAATGTCTTACTATCGATATTCTTAGAAGCCAATAATATTTATGATTGATTCAAATTCGTTTCTCAAAATTTCGTCGGAAAGACCACAAATTATATTATGAATGATATTACCACGAGATCTGCTTATAGAATCATCATTAATACTTAATTCTATTAAAATCATCATATTTTTCCTTTTTTAGAAATTAAAGTCAAAGAACTCTTGAACATGTGAGTTTTTTCATTTCGCAAAATTATAACAGCAAAGTCGCAAGCAATTTGATACATTATAAGAATTAAAAAACTTTCGACAGCTGGCTTTTACATACTTTTATATTTAAGAAAATTTGACAATTCTCGTTATCATTCATCCACTACTGGACGTATGCTTCATCCATGCATTTCCATTCATGGTTTGATCCTCTACAAGTCACAGTGCTCATATATCAACCCATTTTTTTAGAACTAACTAACATCTATTTTTTCATCCCATAATACCCGGATCAGGACTCCATGAGTCCATTTAATTGATAAAATACAATTTTACAAAGGTTTTCATTAAAATTTGTGCCCAATATTTCACGCTAGGATGATGACATTCAAATAACTTTTATTTAATATTATAGCACCACTCCTGAGAAGCACATGAAACATTACATTTCATTACAAATGGGTATGGTATGACCTAAAAAATAAAAGCATTTAATAGGCGTACGGGTTGTATTACATAAATAGAAACAAAATCTAGTGTAACATTCTTTATTTGTTTCAGAATATTGAATAAGTGCGTACACAAATATTGTTTACTATAATAATTATATTCATATTCGCAAGCTGTTTTGATATTACGACGAGCAGTGAGTACTGTATGAAAAAAAATTAAAATATCCTTGTTGTTATTTTACTACATATTCGCAAGGGAAACATAATGAATAATTTTTGAATATATATTAGCAAATGAATTTCTAAAAATATGCGATTGGTGTACATATAATAACAAAAATTTAAATAAGTTTCATTTTTAATGAAAGTTGATGATTATCAGACCAAGAGATAATTTTTTTTTTTTTTACAAATTTCACACTCTAAAGATGCACCCCTTAGATTTTATACCTTATGAATATATGTATTGTTTCATAAATTTTATTCTTGTATAGCTTATTTATTTTTGTAGTTTTTTGAACTCGCTCTCTGTATATTGATTGTCTTTAATTCGAATGCATTTTTCTATAAAATTGTAGGTACAAATTGCAATCAATTTAAGAAAAGAATTAATAAAAAAAACAGTATTTTTTATCATCATGAATTCGAATAATTTTGCTTGTTATTACAATTTTAGTCATTCAATAATAAGAAACAAGCACTTAGCGCTATTAAGTACTGAGAAATAATCTTATTTGAATAACCAGTTGTACATATTATATTAAGCTATTTTTAAATATTATATCAGTAAAAATATCGCAAGCTTCTGAATAAAAAAATATACAATTAAAAAGTATATAATGTATATGAGTGAAGTATGGTAATATTTGAACTATCGTGGAAAGAATTACTCGATTGGTGCAGGATTGCTCTGCATGGAAAAGCCTGCCTTCTACCTTCTTCTCCGTGAGATACAATAATGATCGAAAGAAAAAGATGAAAAAGTTTGTATTTATTATGTCATTTTATTTCGATGACTGGTTTTTATATCTTATAATAATATGTATGTTATTCTCGTGACCACGATATTAGACCGTTAGAGATTGCCGTAGAATCGCTGTCAATGAAAAAGGTCTATCCAGTGATCCTTAAAGGTTTTGGTGGCCGACGGAAGAAAAAATATTTCCTTACAGGATAAAGACATACCTATGTAAATATTAGATTAAGACATACAGTTCTTCGTAAATGGGAGATTCGTAACAAAACACCAATTTTATGAATATTATATTAACACTACTCCTTTTTTTTGGTATACCGTTTGGATAATATAAACATGTAATCATAATCCACAGATTACCGATTAGTATGTGCACGACTTTTAATCTTAAATTTAATATTTTTATTTACATCTAAGAAAATGCCATTTGATCGTTCATTATCTTCCTAATGACCTTTAAAGTAAATGGCTCATTCATAATGATATATTGATTTACTTTTTGCTTCATAACTTAATAATAAATGATGTTTCAAGCACTTTTTTCTCTCTCTCAAGAATCTCAATTCGAAAGAAAAAATAAATTGAAATTTAGTTCATGATAATGTCAAAAAGGTATTGAGTTAACGTATATTTTGTAAAACTCCATACAAATTTATGTAAACAAACTGTTTGAAGTTTTACTAAATATAATAACAGTTTGTTTGTTTACATAAATTAAAAGTCAAAAAGTCCTAATTAATGAGAACAATATGAGTTTAAATAATCAGTATGCCTTTATTTACATAACTTAAAACCTCGATGAAAGATTAAGTGATTTACAGTTTAAAGGGGAAAATGGACTCTTCAATCCGTCAATTTTTGAATTTGTCTTGTTGTTGCTGCCTACATAAGATGTTTTCCAAGTATGACAAACACTTTTCGATCTCTTTTCATCCGATTCATCGTGTCCATTGCAGTTGGATGTATTATTTAATTCGGACGTCTCTTCAGAATTAATCACTTGATCCGTTATCTCGGATAGTATCGAATCATTATCCACAGGATAACCCGTTATAACATCTATTCTAATAACCTGAATAGTCTCGGGACTTGGGACGCGAGATAACGTTATACTTTTCCTTTTCTCGCGTTTGTATGTTCCCGGTATATCGATTTTTACTATCTTTTGTGTATTATTATTTGTCGAACATATTTTTTCTTCACCTTTCCCGCTAGTTTTTGTTAGATCTTTAGATTTGTTATTTGCCGATCTGACAGATTTCCCTGCAGTCATGCATCTTTTTTGTTTTTCGGCATTTTTGTTAATGAAATATGAATCATTATTATTATTGAATACTTCTTCCTCGACGTATTCTTGATTAACGAATCTCGTTTGTGAGCCAGTTTCAAACAAAGATATTTCTGATGAGTCATCTGGTAAAACGAGTTGGCACAAGTATTCCTCAAATGCGGATCTATCGTATTCTGTTGATGCGCGACTTGATGTTCTGCTAACGCCTTTATCTTCGATATTCTTTACAAACATTCTATGCATATGTGCTGAGCAATGTTTTGGTACTGTTTTGTATTTAGCCTTGCGTTTTAACCACGTGTTTGAGTCTTGCGAAGTTTTTACTGTCGGTGGTAGATCTATATTTGTTACTGAGAGGAAAGCTGGACGGAAAACATTCTTAGGAGTCTTGATATCAAATATTTCCGGCGTTTCCGATAACGTTGCAGGGGTCAGTGGCCTTGAGTCACCTTCGCTTTCATTGGAATCGCCAGTCGTGAGATGATACCTATAATAATAAAAATTATAATGTGATATTATTATTTTGCCTTGTGTATGTTTCTGTATAAAATACATATTACACGTACATATTATTATTGTCGTTGTTATTTTTATCCTTTTGGATTAGTATATTTATGATCAAGACTTGAAATAATATCACAAAACAAGAATTAAACATTCGCAATATATTTTGTAAATGCCACACTAATTTATTCATCAAGAATTTGCGAATTCTTTCTACACAAAGTTATTTTACAAAAGCAAATTTATTATTATTTTTGCAAATATTTTCCGATAGCATCCAGTTAATAATAAGATATACAATTTTATATAAAAAAAAAACATTTCACATAGATTATAAAATATTTTTTACATTATTTCACATAGGTATGAATCGTTTATGTTATTTGTTTTCCAAAATAATTATGTTACATTATTTATTTCATACATTTGTTTCTGGATGAGATGAAACCTAATCCTGCATACACGCTTATTAATCTACTATTTCTATTGACTTTAGCGTATTTAATAATACGTATTAACATTAATTTATTTTACTGACTACTTTTTCCACAAGTAACGGAGGGAACGAGCTTGGAAACTTTTTTTTTTTAAAATGAGTCTTTTCTCTAAGATACAGATACAAGTTGAGAGAAGAAAAAGAGCATATAGTCTATTTTTTCTACCGTTGGCACTTGGTGCAAGTTCATGTTAATCAATAACACATGGGTATATTTAGTACTTCCACAGTGTTTTTATAAATCACGAGCCAGCTTTCAAGAGCTTCCACTCTCATCATCAGGCCGGGCAAGTGTTTTATTTTTATTAATTTAACATTTGTACTCTCCAACAAAATGGCAATAAAAATAAAAAAAGTCAGGATGGGTGGCTTACCTCATCACTGAATTGAATGTTTTATTAACGATGATGTTTTACAATATCTACCTTTTGCAAAACACTATTCTTTGCCAACGCTCCACGGAAAGATCATCTTTAATAATATTTTATTTTATAGGGCAAATAGAAAAATATATTTTTTTTTAAATTAATGATGAATTTTTACAGTGATGACACCAATACATTACAATTATAAATTAAATAAATTTTATACATATATTTATAGATTCTTCAAACTCTCAGAAATGTTTATACTTATATTATTTTCGATGTTTTTATGCAAAGACCTCAAATCAAATAATAACAAAAGTTATTTCCTAAACCAACTTTAGACGCCACTTAATTATATGAAGGTCTGTTGTACGGAGCCATGTAATTACCTATTATTGTTATGTATTCGACAAAACAATATTAAATAGGTAGGTATGTTGTAAGCAGTCGAGGTTCAATCTGCCCTAGGGTTTGAAGTGCGTCAATTTGAAGATCTTTTCCGTTTAACACCTTTTCTTTTAACTAACCGCTCTCTGATGTTTCACTGTTCATAAATTTTAAAGTAAAACCGATTCATTTTGTGGTTCTATCTTCTATATAAAATTATACGATCAACTTAGAATAATAATACTCTTAAAGTATCTACTTCAAAAATTAATAGTTTTGAAAATTGAAGATTCACAGGTATTAAATCTTTTACCTATCGAAACCATCACGTCAAATTCCATAAATGGGGTACCCACTAACTAGGTGTTATACTTATATAATATGACGAGAAGAAAACTAATGTAAAAAGAAGTATGATGAGGTTTCTCTCTTTCACCAGTACCTGCAGTAAATTCAATATGCGGTTGACGAAGAAAGAGAAAAAAAAGAACCACTGGGAAGGTGTGTAAATTCTGAAAGAATTAAAATTAAATTGAGAGGCTTTTGAGATGTGAACCTACAGAAGACTTTCTTTCAGAAGAATTCCTTAGAGGGACTACATCTTCAATGACGTGGTTCTGAACAGAATCGAAAGAGGAAAGCATCTGCTCGAGTCCAGCTTGGAAGGACGCACCAGAAGATACCTCGTACAAGATATAATAGAAGGGATGACTGAGGAGACAAATCGAAGCAGGCCGAGAATACCTCGACGATCTATGCGAGAATATGAGTTGCGGATCGTAAGACGAGTTGAAGAGATAGAATACAGCGGAAAGAAAGATGTAGGGTTTTAGTGCAAAGCAATCCACAGGATTTTAAACCAGAGAAGGATTTAATACGAGAGATGGGTTTCTTCAAAATTCATGGATGTAAAATATATTCATTCACAAATTTGTATTTATTTAATTATTGAGAATAATATAATAAATATTCTGGATTAATTGAATATATTAAGATAAGCGTTACCTCATTAATAGTCTACTGATATTTGATTATTATTTTAATATAATTACCTAGTAAATCTAAAAACAAACAAGTTTACTTGTTCTAATACGATAAGAAGATTTAGGTGTTTTTATAAAAATATATTAATACACTTCTGTATACATTATTACCAGATTTCTGTGTATTTTATTATACCTATTTGCATTCCGATTTTACAAATAATATTTACACCAATTTAGGTGAATTTTATTTTTAATCATATTTATATTTATTTTATAAATAACTGTTGGTCTTCAATGCTATGTAGATACGAGTATTGTATATCAAATATTAAATAATTTCACAATAGATTTTGCGCGTATTGCCAAACCTATTATGATCAAAATTTATTGTTGCACCTTTTGATTATAACACCTGCCAACGTTTGTTTCCATCGACATTACGCCCTGATTTCTAAGAAAAATATAAATAATTTAATAATCTTAAGGCAACAACCAACGTTTCACAGAAATAAGATCATAAACCATGTACTCAGTATTATTATAATATGTATCGTCTAAAGAGATTTGGCGAAATCGATAAGATCAAATACTTAATACTGGTGGATAATTATTATTCGTCTCGGAGAATAATCGAAATCATTGATACCGATATTTAAAAAAGAAATAGGTACGGAAAAAGTCGAATATCCCTATGATACTTTCCTTAATAGGTATTCCACAAACTCATATTATTCTTTCTGGTTTCTTCCACTTATTTCGTAGAACTCGAGAAATAATTTGATAATATTATATTGTACAGAGTAATTATGTAAGTCTAAGAATTTGAAGTGTGACGTCACCGGGACTGTCTATGATTATTATATTATTTATACTATCTTCTATTCAAGTACCTAGTACGAAACGTAATTGTATGAATAATCATAGTTAATGATACCTTAATATATATTATGTTGATTTTATAAAACTATTGTAGTTTTTATGAGTGTTCTAGATGTTCTGATTAATAAATAGTGGTACAGTCATCTTTGCTTTCCTCTGCACTGTGTAGATAATAAAACATTTTATAATAAAGGTATATAAATAATTGTAAACATTATAACGCAATAGAAAAACAATAATCACAAGCAAATTAAGATTCAGATATTGACGTACAATATCTGAATCTTATCTGACATCATAAATCGAGATTTGGAGGATATGAAAAAATAATATAATGCAAATGCGAGAAAAGATGTTTCAAAAATAAAAGTAATAATATACTACTAATTCAATGATATATTTTCTACTAATACTTAAATATTTGCACATTTTGTATATCCGACAAAGTCATCAAAGAACACCTGCATTATATAAAAGCTATTATGAATTTAAAGTTTTTGCGGTTAGGTCACGTGGTCGAGTTTTTTAGTGAGCTTTCGGATGCTCACGGGTGTCCATTGTCACGTGACGTAAGTGAAAAACTGTAGATTCACATATACTTCGTTACGAAAACAATAAAATTATTATATTTTTAAAGAGTTTTCGTGACGAAATATGAGCAAAATATAAACGAAATGTGGTGATGGGCGATCACTGTACACTTCCAACAAATGGACTATCAATATATTTTGTATCAATAGTAAAAATGTACTTTTATAAATGTATCTACAACGAAGAACTTAGGAAGGTATGACCGTACCGCTTTGAACAAACGCTTGTGTTGGACTAATTGATATGAAATTAGTTTTGTTACATTACCAATATTATTCCTTTGAATTTCATATGTAATAAATGTTGATATTATCTACATGTTTTTTGATACCTTTCAGGTGTATACCTCTTCAGCCATTCCCGTTCATCATGCGAAGAATCTGCTAATCTTCTTTGACAATAGTGCCGTGGAGTATCTTCTCTGGACTTGGCGAAACGTTGAGTGTTCGACGAGGTTCGGTCAGATAGCTGCACCCGGGAGCATTTCATCACTGGACCACTGAAAAAATATTGACTATCTTCAATAAAATAGAAATAAAAATGACAAATATTAAAATTGAAATCAGGCAGAACAACATGACATTGACTATAATCATGATTAGTTTTTTATCTGAGACCATTGATCTTAACTCTTTCCTTACCACCACTCTTAAATACAATTTTTAATAATAATAATAATAACTAGATAATTTTTTATACGATGCACCGTTTTGTGGAAAAACCACTGCAAGGGCCCATTCAAGAATCATAACACCTCCTGAATAATAGGGTTTTTAACCTCGTCTTGAACACCTCCACATCTCCAGAGTCCGCAAAGCATAGGGAATAATTGTGGATATTGTATTAATAACATATTAATGAAATAATAATTTACTGTACAATTATCTTAACAATCATGTTTTGACGTAAGTTAAAACTAACTTGCTGTATATTTCAAATAAATAACTAAATAAACATTATTGTCTATTAATGTTAGTGAATTTCTCTCTTTATGTACTACTTCATCATCATCATCATCATAGCCCTCAACGCTCCTCTCGGGAGCACAGGGCAGAAACCAGCCTCCTCCATTCAGAGCGTCTCTGTGCCAATTGCGTCACCTCTTCCCATACTACTTAGATGGTTGAAAATTACTCTTACACTCGCATTTATCTACTCAACATTTTTGTTCAGTCGTTTACAAAACACTTTCATACCTATATTTGTAAAGTGTATTTTATGCATAGATACGAAGTAATATAATTCTATGATTTTATGTATGTATGAGCTATGTACATGAATTCTGATCTACTGAGCTTGGTTTGGTGTTAAAAAATCTCCATATCATTTATTGATAAAATATTAAAGTTTTTGTGAAACCATGTGTAAAATATTACATTAACTCAGCGATGGGGCGTGATATCCATTCTGAATATCTTAGCTTTTATTGACACGAAGAGGATAACTTGTGGAACATGTCGTGATTGATGATGATAGTTTTTTTTTATGAAAAAGCATAATTTTATATTTTTTTTTTCAAATAATGTCTCGTCTAAATCATTGGACATTCATTCAAGACATCACGTTATATCCTAACTGTGGAGCAGCCAGCAAACTAACAGCGTGCAAAAAACATGCAAGTCGTTCTCTTCGTGTCAATAAATGTTAAGACATTCAGTGTGGGTGGCATTTCTCATTACTGGATTAAAGATGTTAAATGTATGAGATGTTTTACGAATATGTAATTTTAAAGTAAGCCGATATTTTTACATAACTCTCGAGAACTTACAATGAGTAGAAAACTTATGAATTGCCGGGGTTTCACAAAGTTTGTAAAATAGTATTACTTTTTATTTATTTATTTACAAAAATTCACGGCATAAGCTTATGTCAGAATACATAATTGTACATACAATTTACAAGTATGACAGAGACAAAACAATATTACATTAAATTTAAGAATTACTATTGAATAATATTAAGTACGTAGCTACTTTTCAGCTAATAAAAACTATAATACAATTGCATTGTACCTAATATTTTAAAGATTTTGTTACTAGTAAGCAGTTACAATAGATTTAGGACTGGAGTCGGCTGCTCGGCAGCAAATCTGCATCAGTGGGGGATGGCTGATTCACCCACCTGCCCATGCGGGAAAACCCAGAGCATGGACCACATCGTGGAGCAGTGCCCCCTATATTCCTTTGACCGTGGACTGAGAGAAATACATGACGCCTCGGAGGCAGCCGTACGATGGTTGAGTGAGCTGGAAGTGCGGGTTTAAGGCCATAAGAAGAAGAAGAAGTAAGCAGTTTAGAAGTAGGTACTAAACAATGAAATAATAATATTATTATGAAACCAAATTTCAATATCCACATACCTAATATAATAATATATTATGTATGTTTATACGTATATGAGCTTTGGTGGTTCGTACATAGATGGCTCTCATGTATTAGAATTTCAAAAACTTTTTTGTTTTATCTACTATCGGTTTTGTTTACTATCAACTTACATTGTAAGTCAATGTTGTTTACAATTTCACGTGCAAAGCTTTATTTTTTATTCATGCGTACATGCCATCGCGATATTTTCTATAATTGGGGAAGTCAGCAGATTAAATACATGTAAGAAAACGTGCAGGACATTCTGACATAATATTATGAATGATTGTTTTCGATCCGTCGACCACCCGGCAGTAAATCGATCTCCTACTCTTTTCCGCAAGTTTTCGAGTGTTCTGCAAAAAGGCAAGTGATCTTTAAACCTCACTTATAAAACAATTAGCTTTTCTATTGCAGCGATGAGGTATCACACCCGTCTGTGAAAATATCTTAACTTTTATTGGCATTTATAGTACTATACATTTTAATAATTATGACCTACAGCTAGTCCGATGGCTACCCCCCTTGTAAGAAAAATGAGTGTTAGATGGATAGAAATATGTTATAGACACGTGATAACTTATGAACATCTGTGTGTCGAATCTACAGTTCTCTCAAAAACATACGGAAAAGGAAACAAGAACTACAGTATTCTATTCCAAGAAATTCACAGTTGAGATTAAAATATTGCAATATATTTTCTGTCATTATATAATGTATTATTTAGGTATATATCATCTTAATTAAACTACAAATACTATAATTAATTAACCCAACGTGTTTTTAACTAAGGAAAAAACGAGATAATAAACAATTATCATATTTTTTTGTATCAACATTTTACTACGAATGATAAGAAATTTACTCACAATGATTACAATAACAATAGTCTAAACAGAAAAAATATTTCAAGGAAATTACAAATAATTAAGACACATTCAACAAAAATGTCAATTCTTTTACAGCGATGTTTTTTCAGTTGCCTTAGTAAGCGGTTGCTCTTTTTCATGCTGTACCCAATTTTACTTAATTCTCTATTCCCTAAATGATAATTTTTGTATTGTCCTTATGGTTCCTTAAACTTTTACCTGTTGTTTGGCGCCAGGATTCACTAAAAGTTTTTATATTATTATTTTTTTATATTACTATTCTTTCTCAAATTATAACAATATTAACTACAAGGGTGGTATAAAGTTGATAGTATAATATTAACAAAAAAAACTTCACATTCGTGACATTATTTATTTTTATTTTATTTATTGAAAACAATCAAATACCAACAGGCACATCATATACATATAAACACAAAGAATACAACAGAAACAAAGTTTGATACAAAGATGTGCCCTATTACAGGCGTTAATGGTTAATTCCTGAGTCAGCCGCAGGTCCAGGCAAACCTAACACCCCAATGCATCCGGAATAGAAACTCAAAGAGTACCAGTGATGCCAAGCATCCAACCGATTAACATCAAAATGCCAGGAGCAAAACCTACAGCAAACATCAGATGTACATTTATTCTCTATTATGTCTTTCATATATTTCTAAAATAATTACTATAATGAACTCAATCAATTAATATTAATAATAGAATAAAACAATACTACAATGAAATTTAGTAAAATCAAGAAAAATAATTAAAATTGTATGGAGGGTAGGGAATAAATGGAAAGGGAAGTGTGCGTATTTGCACTCAGTCTCGGAACAAGATAGTTTTCGCAGTTTTTTTTATTATGAAAGAGATTTTTTTTTTATTATTTTAAGAAAAGAAAATATTTATAAATTTTTACTTGAATTGAAGGTATATTATTATATCATTTATATGGAAGAAAACACAGTTGGTTTTAGTTTCACTTTATATCTACTTATTTACGTATAGAGTGATCTAGTTTCGACTTACAAAGTCATTATCAAACTAATGTTATTACATGCCGCGTGGTTACACAAATACTTTGTATTTCGAAACAAGGTCACTATATATAATTAAATATAAAGAAAAACTAAAATCAACTGTTTTTCTTCTATATACAAACATGGAGTGTTACAAAATAAACCTCAGCTCAATCAATGAATCGAAGGTTTTCACGGCAAGCTTATTTTAATACTGGCTTTTCAACCATTGACCTTTAGATTATAGGTTGATGTTTTCAAAAGGTTTTTACAAACTTAAATAAAGTATGAATTTCCAAATTATACAGATTTTCATTATATTTACATTTACATCTTTCTTACATCTAAATACGAGTAGATATCCGAAAGATACCTAGGTACACGTAATTTGAGTCGATAAAATGTTCTTATTACAATGAATATAATTATTATTTTGAAAAAGATAGGTTATTTTTAAAGACTTACAAACTTACAATATTATTCAAAGTATCGGCAAAGTAGATTTGTTTGACTGTGTCTGATAATATCAGAGAGTTCTAAGTTGCATGCATTGTAGGAAAAATAGACGAAGAAGAGTCCCTCAAATAAAATACCATGGCTCGTAGTCAAAACACATTTTAGCGTTACGTTTTCGTTCGAATATAGACGATACTGCGAGAAAGTATCAATTTTTGTAGCTACTTGTGTATTTTACGGGCAAACAGTAAGCATTTGGCGCTTTCTGAGTTTTAATCAGTAGGCACATAATCACACTGATTGATGAATTGAACTCCTATAAAAAAAGACGAACGCGTGTTGAGTAAGGGAAATCGGCATGCATGTACGAGAAATTGGATGAATGTGGAGGAAGCGAAAGAAGCATCTAAAGATAGGCTAATATGGCGTTTTTATTTCTACCTACACACTTGGGATACGGCGTGAGGGTATAGATAAAGTCAGTTTTTTTTAAGTCAGCTGCACGTGTTATCTTTGGAGTACAAAAGTGTACACATATGACTCCACTTTTGAGGGAACTTCATTGGTTACCAGTGGAGGCTAGAGTGCAGTACAAAGTGTGTATGTTAGTTTATAAGGCACTGAATGAAGATGCCCCAGTTTATATTGCTGAATTGTGCAGATTTAAAAATCTAGGTATGAGGCAGCGTGCCTTAAGATCTGCTCAGAGTGTGTCCTTGGAGTTTGTAGCTCCGCAGAGGAAATTGTTAACAAATTACGGGGATAGAACACTTTCTGTGGCGGGACCCAACCTCTGGAATGGATTACCTCTTGAGCTCAGGCAAGATGCAGATCTTAAGACATTCAGAAGGGACCTAAAAACTTTTTATTTTACTAATTACTTTTAAATATTGCATTCTGTTTTACATTCTTGACTTTAAATATTGTATTCTGTTTTACTTAATTGATGTGGATACCTTTATGTATCTGAGATTTCTCATTTATATAATAATAATAATAAAAAAGATGATTTGTATTTGGCGCTGTTTCATGGTCCGTGACCATCTCAAGAGCGCCGTGGCTTTTTAGTTAAGTTGGAAGCATCTTCTAGGTCAAACATGAAGTTCATATAACGCTGCTGCCACTGCAGAGGACTCTCCATGTGTATTTATCTATATTATTATAATATGACGTGGATCTAATGTCCTAGAATTTACAAATTGTACAGTGTCCTTGAGGTAGACGACACTTTAATATTGTCCAATGATAATAATAATATACCTATAAAGTAAAATAAAGTCTATACCTATCAATAAATTAATAAAGTCCTTTGATTATTTCTTATTCTTTGTTGATCCTGATCCTGTAAGATGTGGGGAAAAGTCATATATAGGTAAAAAACAAATGCGGCAAAATTGATGCAAAACGTAAGTCTATAGACGAATCACCCCAAAACCAGCAATCTTTGATCATAGCTAATAAATAGTAGGTATATTATTATAGTGCGATACTATGTTTATTGTGTGTATAGATATTAATTTATTATGTTTTTTTTTATTTTTAAGAATGCTTTTTAATTTATTTTTATTACTATAAATAAAACGAAATTATATGTTTTTCTGTTGCAATATATCAAGGAACAGAATTCTATTATTATTATTATTATTACTTTAATGGTATTTATAAAAAAAAGTAATAAAAGCTGTTCAATACCAAGTTTAACAGATTTTGTATATGTTTATAGTTCTCACTCAAAATCTGTGGTTGTATTTTGTAAAAACAACCTTGATTAGCTTTAGTCAGGTTTTGAAATCTTTAAACTGGACATGAATAGTTAACTAAATTTTTATTACAAATTTATAGATAAATATTTTATTCCCTTCATAAAAAGGGTAAAATTATTTTGTACGGTTTATTTTTATAGTGGTTGTTGTAGATTTGTATTATTTTGTGAAGTGTCCAGTCTCTTACCTGAGATTTTAGAGTGTCAACTTCGTGCGATCGAACCTTAAATTTTCTAATATCCATTTAAAAGGCGGGGGATGATTTCAGGGATCTGCAACGTTTGGCGAATATTTTTAAATAATAGTTAACACTACAATATCTACATACCTACATAAGAATATTAGTTCCACATACCTCCGCATAAAAAATAATAACACAAAGGAAAGAGATAGCAATTAAAAAAATACTTCATCGAATGAAATAGCGGCTATAATTGCTAGACAGTGTAAAAACTAAGACACTGCAATACTTTAGTCGCGTAATTAGATGAAATAAGAACCAACTTCTGCAATTTATAATTCAAGGAAAAAATCTAATTAAAAATTGAAAAATACTAAATTCACAATACAATCTGATAGCTCATTTTCACATTCGCCGTAGTGGAGAAGTATTGGAATGGGGACAATCGACAGCGCAAACGAGATGGATTTAGAAAGTAAAAGAAATGGATGTATACATCCCTTTGATGTGTTTAGAAAAACCAACAACATTCCAAATACGCACTGAAATAGCAAAGGGCGGCAAATTTTATCTTAACCTGGAGCAACTAAATAACCAGCTGGGGTCCTGGATTAAATTTGATTTCTTATGTTTTGTACACGATCATCATTCCATTTTTGTTCATAAAAAGCATTTTGTTACACTCTGTAACGTTCTTACAACAGTATTGTATCATTGTCGTATAATTGCTGTATTATGAAAAACTTTAAATTATTACTGTGGACGATAAAACAGCGCTTTTTTACAAGCATCGAAAAAATCAGAACATAGCCCAGGCAGCAATATTTATATAAAAGATTACTTACGGTCAATATGGCAGATTAATATTTGTTTTGGTTTGGACATGTGGAACGAATGGAATAGGAAAAAATGAAAAAGGATATTCTTGTCTGAAAGGAGGGGTGTGAGAAAGCGCGGGCGTCCGAGAACTACATGGCTTGGCCACGTAGATCAAATTCTCATGGGCGGCTATAAATTGAGTAAGATAAATCGACGTGCGTGCATGAGAAATTGTATAAAAGTAGAAGAAGCGAGGGCGTCCGAGAACCACAAGGCTTGACCACGTAGATCAAATTCTCAAGGACGGTCGTATATTGAGTAAGAGAAATCTACGCACATGCATGAGAAGTTGTATGAATGTAGAAGAAGCCAAAGAAGTATTACATATATTGACAGATCTATATGGCGTGAGGGAATAGTTTTAAAAAATTATACAGATTAGATAATATATGGACTAAAATAACAGTAATTAATTTCTTGCGAAGGACAAATGGATAATGACATATTTTATGTGTCAGTTATAAGTCCAGATTGAAAGGAGAAAAGTTGCTGGCAATAAGGTAAATGGTGCAATCCGACCAATAATTGCAAATAGAAACATATCCACCACAGCTAAAAGGTTGGTGCACTCTGCTATCTTAGTGCCAACACTTATGTATGCAAGTGAGACGTGGACATGGTTAAAAAAGGATGAAAGTGGCATAAATGCAGTGGAAATGAGATCGTTGAGAAGGATGTGTGGCAAGAGTCTGAGAGATCGTGTGCGTAACAGTGATATACGAAAGGAATGTGGAATGAAAGTTGGTGTAATAACAAAGATGAATGTAAATAAGTTAAGATGGTTTGGGCACGTGGAAAGAATGAATGAGGATAGAATGACTAAGAAGATATATTTGGCTGAGAGGAATGGTGCTCGGAGACGCGGACGTCCGAGGATTAAATGGCAAGATCATTTAAATCAAATCCTACAGGACGGTCACGTGTTGAGCACATTGAACAGGAGAGCATGCATGAGGAATTGTATGACAGTGACGGAAGCGAAAGATGTATGCAAGGATAGAAGGAAGTGGCGCTCGATCCTTTCTGCCTACCCCGCGAGGGAAGCGGCGTGATGGTATGTATGTATGTATGTATGCAGTTATAACCTTTTGAAACATATTCGAGATACTCAAATATTTGCTTTGCATGTTTTGTTTCTAATAGCATATACTTTTAGTTTAGGTTATAATCTCCATCCTTGAGACTTCCTTTAATTGACATGTCCGAGTCACGTTATACATGAGTTTTCATGTTTCATTGAATTTAACCTTTCAACTTTGCATGATGTTAATTTAACTATAATATTATATTGCTTAATACATTATATGATTCTTATACAATCTGTAGTTACTTCTTATAATTTGGTCTTCTTTTTTCATTACTTAACAAAGTTCTCAATTTTATGAATGAAAATGTTTAATCTTCCCGTTTTCCGTAGGCATTCCGTAATAATTATAATGTAAATCACAAAGCTGTGAATCTCTGATGGTATCAGAAGAAATATCTCCTTCACCTCTTGATGAATTGTTGGGAGTAACCTCCGTAACTCTTCCACACTCGGGCACTTTATAAATATGTATATTATGTTTACCGGCAGGTAATTCTGGATTTTTTTGGGATCTTCTGCTGGGTGAGACTGTTCTTCAGATTGATTCTTTGATGTTACGGCGTCTTCTGATTTTGAATCCGATTCCACTATTTTGTGTGAAAGTGTATAGCAAACTTTGAGAACAATACTCTTGAGCATCTTTTAGTTTTCAACCGCGTATCTGTTGGATATAAGATTTAAATCCTATGGTGTCATATTCACGAAGATATGGCTGGTGATGTCCTCAGCAAGCGGGTCAAAACATAGAAATAAATTGTCAATTTTTACAAATTGGGATAGCGGTAACTTATATATTATGAAACTTGTATTATGACAATGTGTACTAACGCAACGGTAGGTATACATAAAAATGTATCATCCAAACCCAAAAAAATTTGATGAAGCACGGCTTCAAACCCAAAAACATCAAATTCTATGATTCTTATTTCAAATATAGATACTAAATTTAAAGAAATAAGTGAGAATTTAAATTTTGGGCAAAACAATAAAACAGACAATGGTTTTATATATCTGATTTGAAAAGGTACAAGAAGAAAGCCGCGGTAGGCGTGGGATTCTATCTCGTATATTTTTTTCGATTTTTACCTGCTCTTTCATACCTCCCCTTTCTTCACAACACTAAAATCACAAATACAAATCCGACAAAAAATTTAACATTCATAAAAAAGGACAAGCGATATTTACAAGAACATTTGATTTAATGGTATAAATTGATAATACTTTTCTTCAAAAAGCGTTTTGTTGCAACCTGTTGAGGCAGTGGTGTTTTATAAAAATGAAGCCAAGATTGAGGGTAAGAAATTATTATTACAATTTTAATGGTAATGTCGGCGAGATTCTGTGTATGTTGTTTAGTAGTACTGACTGAAATAACAGGAAACTTAATGCAGTAAAGCATTAACCGAAACGAACTGCATTATGGTAGGTTCATCATCATCTTCATATTATTATTCTTTTTGATGATAACATATTATATTATAATACAATGAAACCAATGATCTTGTAATCAAAGCTCTCTTCGGAATTATATGTTGAAATCGTTGTGGATATAATAACACACCAAATACTTACAAACTAGCTTTATTTATACTGCTTTAAACAATGAGCATGCAAGATATTTTGCTCTTTGGAATTAACATTTTGCTATTCGACAATTCGAAACCGGGTTTCACTCAGGGAAGAATAATATTGAGTTAACAGAAGAACATTAGGTAAGCGATGATGTTTGCGAACCATCCTGCATTTTTAATTTTTTGTTGGTATAAAGAGGACAGCTTACATGTTTATTTCATACTGATCTACAGATCTCTTCCCTACTTGACATGATCCTCTGATTAATGACGTCTAGTAAAAAAATTGAAGAAGGACGAAAGAGGAATTGTCACTTACGTATGCAAGCGAGACATGGACGTGGTTGAAGAAGGACGAAAGAGGAATAAATGCAGTAGAGATGCGATCGTTGAGAAGAATGGTTGGTAAAACGCTGCGTGATAGAGTGAAGAATGAGGATATTAGAAGAATGAGCGGATGCAAGAAGAGTGTTGTGGACAGAATGCGCGTGAATAAACTACGGTGGTTTGGGCATGTTGAACGAATGAACGAGGTAAGAATGACAAAGAGGATATACTTATCTGAAAGAAAGGGTGTGAGGAAACGCGGGCGTCCGAGAACCACGTGGCTTGATCACGTGGATCAAATTCTCAAGGACGGCCGCGTGTTGAGTAAGAGGAACCGTCGTGCGTGTATGAGAATCTGTATGAATGTGGAGGAAGCGAAGGAAGTGTGTAAAGATAGATCTGTTTGGCGTTCCGTTCTCTCTGCCTACCCCACTTGGGACACGGCGTGAGGGTATAGTATAGTATAGAGATATTGTGATAGCTGATAAAACTAGTTGGTTAAATTTGCGTGATAGAGTAAGGAATGAGGGTACAAGAAGAATGAGCAGATGCAAAAAGAGTGTTGACGATAGAGTACTGTACTTGTATATAAGCTACGATACTTTGGCTATGTGAAAAGAATGCAAAGGAATGGCTGACATAGAGGATATTCCTATTTGAAAGAGGGGGTATAAGGGAGCACGGGCGTCCGAGAGACACGTGGATCAAGTCTCAAAGATGACTGTGTGTTAAGTAAGAGAAATCGACGTACATATATGTATGAGAAATAGTATGAATGTAGAAGAAGAGAAAGAAATATGTCAGGATAGATATCTATGGCGTTTCTTTCTCCCTGCCTACCCCATTTGGGATATAGCGTGAGCGTGAGGGTGTGTATGAATGAAATGAAGCAATTATGAACAAATATGTATATACAAACGTACCTAAATATTTATTTATACATCGATTATGTTCTCCATTTTTTGTTGTATGCACAACTGCAATGGTATCCATAAATGCAAGCAATGCAATATAGTATAAAATTATACATTTACAATCCTCAGATATATACACGTACTTAGTAGGTACATTATGTATGGATTATGGATCATTATTATACCTAGTTATTATTTTATGCATTAAATATTTTATAAGATTTTTTATTAGTCTTATCATCGAATTTAGAATATTCTTATTATTTTACACACTATTATTATTATCAATGATGAGAATACAATATTGAAAGAGTGAATCACGCGGTTTTTATACAATTATAAAAGTATGCATGTACTTTGTTTTTCTTTTGATGTTTCTTTTTTCTAATTGTTAAAAATTAATATTATAATAATTTTTTGATTTAATTATACTGTAAGTTTGTGTATTTTTCAATTGTTCGTTTATTCATTGAATTTCTAAGTACAGAACTTATTGTTATATATTCATTGTTTGTTCATTTGTAAATTTTTATGTTGATTATTTTTAATATTTTTTAATCCTCCTATTTAATTATTTGTATTCCTTTATTAATTATATGCTATTTTTTTACGCAGCACGCCTCGATACAGTGCAACCTAGTGAAGCTGCTGCAACATAATGGTATTCATATTGATGATGGTCTCTGAAACCATACAAAAAATAAAGATAGTACTTATTAAAGATCATTCATTCATAGGTATGTCCAAAGACATAAGAAGGCGGAATATTATTATAATAATATATTTCTGTTTTGATCTAAATTAGTGTACTGAATATAAATATTTTTGTTCCAGAAACAATAATAAATTCACGTTCAATAGTGACATTGAAATTAAATAACTGTTTTGAGCAATGTGATATCCTTTCCCGACAAATTCTAAAACTTCGATTATTGTCGCAAAAGCCGTGGGTGCTTACTTACTGTAAAAGCTACAAATAATAAACATAAAAACAATACGCTCAACTTGAAACATTAGTTTCTCATTTAAACTTTGAAAGTCATGACTCCGAATATAACTACATTCCAGTAGGTACATAGTATATTAGTTTGCGGTAATTCATCATTTTTCATTGTCCATTCTTCGTTTACGCAAAATGTTTAAGTATTTAACATGTTTATGTAATAGCGTACGACAACAGACGCAAAATATAGTCTGAATTGGAAACACACAATATGTGTAATAATGACAAAAAGTAGTTTGTCAGCTTCTCATTGGATAACTTTTGTAAATACGTATGCACGCAGTTCTACAGACCACACGCAATGTCAGCACTGTTGTTAGTAAAACTACGCAAGAATACGGTTAAAAATGCACCGAATTGTGTGGAGTAAAGTCTTTGTGGTAAAAAAGTAAACTAAACATGGTTCACGATATCACTTTAGTTGAAAACAGAAAAATGAAAACATTATTGTAATTTCGTTACATTACATGTATGTTGGATGATTTATTCGGCACCGTTTAATGGAGCATCCATCTCAAGGGCGCAGGAAACTATGTTGGAAGAGCAATGTCTTTAACTTGCTCCTGAACGTTGTTATTGATTGATCTTTACGAAAGTCATAGAAGCAGGATTTGTTTGTTCTATTGACCTCATCCAGCGTATTAGTGGATGTCTTTGCCGAGCGTAGGGTATTTTGAGAACACCAAGCTCAGAAAGTGACTGAGGTGCCACATACTACAAACAACGAATATTGCTTCTTATTTTGAACTCAAAGTTCATACAGTTTAGTTATTTTGTATTGTCGTTTCACTATATTTGTATAAAGGCGAATTGTTGATAGCTAAGTACTTATTTATTTATTTACATCTTCAACAGGGATACAAATAGTCATAATTATAAATAATGTTGATCAGAATAATACAAAACCATAAGTGGACCAGCAAAGTCCCCTATAATTACCAGTATGCTAATTACAATCATTTTCGATACACAATAGAGCCAAGCATTCACAACATTAATAATTTTTCACAATATTCTCCTTTACAATAAGTAAAATACCACACACATTTTAGCCTATAAAAGTGTAGTTGTGGTTTATCACATAATTATATATAGGTACTCTTACTATGTTGCAAGAATTGCAAGTTGCAATGAATAAAATATTGTTTACCTTAAAATTCACGATTTTTGATAGAAATGCATTCGGAAATCACCATACATTTGTGTTTTGTCAATTGGTTACAGCAATGAGAGTAAAAATGCATAATAAGTAACAGTAATAAAATTTACATATATAATTTATGAGTAATTTAATAAAACATATCTACAAACTCCTGAAAATGTTATTTATTTAGCTACAATCACGTACATCCTCGTGCGGAGGAGGCAGAAAAAAAAAGACTTATCATTTTATACCCATTAAATTCATATTTGCTGCTCCATATGTTCGTTGATGGACGGACAAATGGTATGAAGACATAAATAATATAATTATATCTTTGTATAAAGAAACAAAAATCCTTAACAGTCGATGTAAATATTATGTAATAGTATGAACAGGCTATTACTTTTGCATAATTTATTTTAGAAATGTGTACATAATAATAAATATATTATTGTAACTTTTAGCCCGACTTCATAAAAACTTTTAAAATTACTATTACTATTAACTGGGGAAGCCAGCAGACCAGCTGCATGTAACAAAAATGCAAGCTGTCTTCTTCGAATCAACTAAAAATCAAGATATTCTGAATAAGTGGGAACCTCATCGCTAAATTTAAATTTAAAAAATGCATATTTTTGGAAATATAAATATTTTGCCAGGTTTGGGGATATTGTTGCAAAACGTCTCCATTTTTTTGTTGAAAAATGTTCATTATTTTGTTGAAAAATGTAAATTTTTTCTGCGATGTTGTAAATCATAAATAATATATCAATCCTTATACAGTTCCATTAAATTTTGAAAAAATCTAGTTGCTCGCGTATGGTACTGCGTCAACGAATTATTTATATTCATTTTCTTATTCAGAAAAAAATATCAATAGATGCACATAGGGGAGTTTTAATTTCACTGCTGTTTCTCCGGTAAACGAATCTTTAAAGGATATATTACTTGTAAACACATATGTAAACACATATTCATACGAATTTTGTTATTATGATGGTGAATATTTGTGAAATCATCTATAACTTTCTCCATATATGTTATATTGTATGTAAATTGATATATTATTATATCACGCTAAAACAAATCACGGAATAGTTAAATCAGTCATGTTCTATGAAAGCTTAAGTATCTACGTAGTTTGATAATAATAAATGATTTGATTTAGTTGGAAAAGTTTTTTTGTCTAATGTATTTGCAAACCACAGCGGAAGTAGTAGATGTACTTATCTGAATATTTATAAAAATATTTATTTTTATTTATTTATTCTTTACTGTACATTGATAACAAGCAAATTCACACAAAAATACATTTAAAACAAAGACAATTATACAATCAATATACAGAGGGCGAGTTTATCGCAGAGGCGCGATTTCTTCCAACTAACCCAATTTCATGAAACTTTCACATAAAGAAAATCTTAAAAAAAGGAAAGAGGGGGTAAAAAAGGAGAAGAATATGTAGGAAAAGGGACTAGGATACAGAAGCCATATTTTGTGTGATAAAATGGTCCTTGACCGCCCGCTTGAAAGCTTGAAGAGTGGGGAGCAACCTTAAATAGAATACTGTATTAGATATTTTATAACTCTACCAATTCTAGTAGACATATTAAATATTGGTGTTCATACGCACACAATATTTCTACTTTAGATGTAAGTTTCGTATTGGCACACGGTAGTATGTAAAGTGTAAATATGGGTTGTGAAAAATCCTCTCAAATGCAATCCAATCACAATGACTTGGTAACTCTTTAGCCAATCGTAGCCTTCTTATAGTAAAACAATTATTATTATCAATTAAACTTGTGTGCTGAAAGTGGAAAAAGTCGGCATTAACTTTCGAACTTCTCACTGCTAGGATCTTTATAGTCTTCCTGGTATTAGAGAAGTGTTTTGGGAACACCCAATGAGACGCAATTGACGAAAAAGAGCATAATTTTTATTCACAACAACACAGTAACATACGTACTACATAATATTGTTGAAATCATTTGGATTTATTGATCTATGAAAACTGAAGGTTACGAAGACCAAAGACAATCATGTATTTCAATTAGCAGATAGTCGATCCTTCTTGCTCGACATTTTACGACAGAGTTTGCCATTTCATTTGGATCGTAGTATACTACCTCATTGTCATATTTTTGGTACCTACTTATTCATAACTCAAAAAATAGCACATTTCATATTAAAAAGCTGAATGCTTATTGAAGTATGAAGATATGTTTTATAGGTAGAAAAAAAAAGTTTAACTATTGAACCAGTAATTGCTTCATTCAGAAAACTATTTTAGTTGTCCGTACTACACTGACACATAAGTAACGAAGAGCTTATGTTTTAAATAATATGTACATACTACATAATATGCAATATAATGCAATCTGTAAGTCTCTAAATATGCACAATGATTTATTATTACTGAAAGTAGGCAATCATTTTAAGGACTACATCTATCTAGTTATATTCTAAATTTATTTTAATATTATTTTTTCATTAGTGGTTTATTTTATAATACTTTATTATATTATTGTATTGTCATTGCATTTGAGACAAAAAACAGCAAAAAATAGTATAATGTGTATTATTATTATTATTACTATAAAGACAATGGTGCCATGCGTTGAAAAGAAGGCGGTATTCAACTAATGTATAGAGAGTCCAACTGAGAAACTAGAAAGACACAATGCCTTGCAACATTTAAATTGATTAAGTGCCCAGACACCCTGTTGCTAGAAAACAAGGTGACCAATAATTAATTTTACTATATTTTTTCGAGGAGTTATCATAATTATAAAATTATATATATCAGCAAAGAATAGGTCTTACACTTATTTCCTGTAAAAACCATAGATTTATATGTACTAAAGTACGTAGAAACCAGATTTTCGTAAACCTAGAGGGAGAATTATAATGAGATGAACGTAGCAAGTAAAGTAGAATGTCGCTTTTTCTGAAGACGTATTTTTTTAAGAGGATGGCGTTGAACGATATACCTACCTACTTTTTAAAGGATCGTGACCTTCAACAGCTATGAGAAAATATATAAAACAGAGGGGAGTAAGAAAAGTGGTGAAATTATTGGTTAAAGTAAGATATCAGTCGATTGTAACCAGAACAAATACAGACGAAATTCCTATAGGAAGTTATTAAGAATTAGAATCATTGACGTTACAATTTACAATATAGGCTGATGATTGTAGTCATCAGAATTGATGACGTTGCGATGCAGTGATAATATGCATACTAAACTTGTGAAAGTTACTTTTTAAACAACATGCTTTCATAATGACTGAGTATTTCATACATATAATGTAAAATGACAACGTCTTTCTAATTTATTAGATATTATATTAGGTTTATCGGTTTACTGCAAAAATAAATAATTTTACAGTTTTTTCGTTGGTCCAATAAACATGTGTTTGTATTCACAATTGGTCTTTGTTTTTTTAGGAAGTGTGTGATACATATTATTATTATTATATGTAGTCTTCTTAAAATTTGATTCCCAGATGAAAAATGGCTGGACTAAATCATGAGATCCAATATACCCTTTCAGAAAGTAAGTATTCTAAGCAATGACCTTCATAATACTGAGCTGTTATAGGCGAGATTCGAATATCGGATCTTTATCCGATATTAATCTTTCTACCAGTCGCATCTAGCGCTTATGTAAAACCAATGATATATGTACTGAAAAATATTATTTCTCAGTAATTGTATCACTGTCAATAATATTCTTTCTACGTATTCATAATTTCAGAAGTTGCCTCTTTTGCCCCATCCCCTCGGGTTTCGCCCATGAATGTACGTCTGTGTATATTTTGTGGGGTGATGGTGATGATTTTGGATAATTTGCGGAGCACCCCGTAAAAAAATTGGCCCCTAGTCTTTACCGTAAGTTTTCGAGTGTCCTGTAAAAGATAGGTGCTAAATGACAAATAGAGACATTTTACACCTTAAATACAGCGATATTTTTTTAATGTACACAGGATCACAGTCAATTTAAGTACTTACATGAAAACAAATTACAAAATCAAAAGGTGGACCAGTGAAGATCTTAAATTTACCTGAAGGGTTTTAAAAAATCATCAAAGTTAAAAAAAAACCACCAATTCTCCATGTCTTAATTTTTAGTCAGCATGAAGAGGACAACTTGCAAATAATATAATATGATAAACATGCATATTATGCAGCTGGTCTGCTGGCTACCACTCGTGTGGGATATGCCGTGACGGTATAGATAGATAGAGCGGCATCGGATACTTGCAAACAATATATAGGTGTAAAGGTAAAAAGGTTAAAAACAGGTATTTCCAATAACTATCCCGATAATACTGATGAATGTGTTAATGTATGGTATAAAAGAAGAATTAATAACAAAACAATAGTATTAACATTGGTCATATCTGCAGTTCTAAAATAAATCTTACTACGCTGCAAAACTTACGAATAATTATCATAATCATGTAAGCACTTCACACCGGTGCAGCATGCACTTGGTTGGTAGAATGCAGGATACAAATCAGATGAACATTCTCATAGTGTTTAACTTGCTGCCCTTACAATCTATTGTTCCCGGTTTTTGTTATGTCTATCTGTAGATGTGTATGTATAGTAATTCTATGTATCTCTATGTGTATGTGCAAGTGTATGCACTAGGAATATGATTGTGTGCTATCGGAATCCTAAAACTCATACATCGTCAACATGTGTTTGATGGATATTTCTTTATTAAATATTTTTATTCAGGAAAATATTTATGGACTTTTGCAAATTCTTTTTCGTTTGGCTTATGGCCAGATATATTAGAAACAGAGGTATGTTCTTTTCGGGTCCTGATTTCAGACTTTTGCCGATCCAGTATGCAGTGATAAAATATATTGTTTTGTTGTTAGCATCCCTTAGATCATTCTCTTCACATGCATTCCGCATCAGCGGACATTGCAATAAATGTGAATTATTCTGCAGTTCTCCGCTGTCGCAGCTCCAGGCCTCTTCATCCTAAAAGTCCCATCTCTGTTGGTTACTTGGATATCTAGTCACCCCTACCCATAGCAGTCCAGGATCTTCCACGTGGGGATGGTACCCCCAAGGGTAGGTTCGAGAAAATGCTTTCATAAGGTCACAAATGATCATACAACCTCGGCAGAAAAGGGGAGATGAACAAGATTTTTATTAATAAAGTTCGGCCGGTGTGCATTGAATAATATAATTGACATAAGCTTATTGTCTTATCAATAATATGTGTATGTAATTGTACAAGGTATTTCTTGTTATTTTTAATATTATCGCACTTTTGGTGAATCCACACGATCAACGAGCTGTTTGAGTAAATATTTAAGGTCTAACTTCTTAAATTGGTTCTGTAATTGAAACAAGTGTTTCTTTCTACAATAGATTATTGATTCCTAGAGAGACATCTTTCCACTTATCAGGTCATTATCAATCGATAATGACCTGATAAGTCGAAATCGATTGATAATGATCTGATTAGTCGAAAGACGTCTCTCTCGGAATCAATAATCTATAGTAGAAAGAAACACTTGATTCAATTACATAATTATGGAATTCTACTACGTGTGCACCGACACAATTAATAAATTGGTTCTCTTTTCAATGGTTGACGATTCAACCTCAGGTAAAAACACATTGGTTTCAGGTAGTTCTAGGAACTTGCGTTTGAATAAGAAAGCTGCATAGTGTGTGCTGTGTGTACCTATGACAATGTGCACAATACAAAAGATGATTATTTTTACTACTATAGTCCATGAATCTTGCAAAATAATAAAAGTATGAAAATATTATTATTACTATTCGCAGAGGAGACCTAACGCATTCAATTTTATATTTATGATTGTATTTTGTCCTGAGTAATACATTATTACAATATACACACAAGTGAAATTTAGAAAGTTATTTTTGAATTTATAATGACAACTTTGACCATTATTATTATTATTAAAATGAGTCACAGAATTTGTGTTTTTCCATATTTTAGGAATTAAATAATCAATACAGACGAAATGATACAAGTATGTATGTATGGACAACTACTTGATCTTGCGTTTCGTTTTCTGTATATGTTCTTCAAGGAATGTGCTGTAGTGGGATATATTGATAAATTGATGATAAAAATATTGAAAAGATAGCGTCAATTTAACTATGTTTTAATCAGAAATAGGTATATTTTTATTTTATTAAACATAATACACATTTTATATTTTTTCTGTGTATGCCCTTCAAGGAATGTGCTGTAATGTAATGGATTGATAAATTGATGATAAAAATATTGAAAAGATAGCGTCAATTAAACTATGTTTTAATCAGAAATAGGTATATTTTTATTTTATTAAACATACCTAATACACATTTTATAATATTATTATACATATTTTTTTACATTTTCTAGAATTCAAATACGTTTTTTACCGCTCCAAAAAGTGTACCAATACTTGTGTAGCAGAGGCAAGCAGTGTCTATATAAATATAATAGTAAAAACAATGTTCCAATAGAGTAATGATTACAATACAGTTTATAATATATTGCAATATAGTGACTAAGGACCCTTTGATATAGAATAGGTTTTTTATGAAGTATTCAACAAGTTAATCCACTGGCTACCAAAGATGGTGTAGAAAGATATCGCTATCACTATACCATCATGTCATATCCTTTAAGAGGGGTAGCCGGTAGACCAACTGCATGTAATAAACATACAAGTCTTACTCCCCGTGCCAGTAAAATATAAAACATTCAAGATTATTTAAAATGACCTGTTTGAATATTATTTTAGTTTGACATATTTATAAGAATTGTATCACATGTCTACATTTATTTTACCAGTATGACTATTTTTGATTCGACACATTAATTGTAATTTTTTTTTCATGTTGTTGTTCTCTATTTTGATTTGATTGTTAACATGTTAAAATTGTTAAAGGCTAACGCCGTGAATATATGTAAATAAAATAAAAATAAATAAGATGAGGGATTCAGTGCTAAATTATAAATGTCACATATTTTAAACCTGATATTTGATGGACACCTGACATGATTTTCACATGACATTCGAAAAATTACAGAAGGTAAGGGAGAGCTATTTTCGATGAGGACTCCATGATAAGAAATTTATTATTGATAAAATTTGCATACGCAGCTTTTCAAAACATTTATTGTAAACGAAAGATTGCCAGATACATTAGCACCCAGAAAAAAATAAACTTATTAAAAAGTCTATAAGTAAATATAGGTATAACTATATTGAAGTACCTACATAAATGTTTTGTACTAGCAATATGATTTCATGTTAACATAGGAACATCGTTTCGTTATTACAATATATCGTATTACATAGAACAATGAATTCACGATACTCGTATGTATTTTTAGGATCTTAAATCCAAATTTGATGTCGTAATGAATCTGAGACGCCAATTTCATCTATTGGTATAGTTTGTTGATAAAGACAAAATGACAGGTGCGCGACGGATGAAATAGAAACATCTGCGCATAGAACCGGTGCATTGTGACCAAGATTCTAAATCTGTTCTGAAAATATGAGAATAATCTAAGATCATAAGATGACGTAAATGTATTATGACGAAGATGTTTAAATTAAAAATCGAAATCTTTTTTGATAGATAACAAATCATTAGATACTTATACAATCATAAATAAATTGTGAGTTTATTGTTGTTGGAGTTCCAAATATTTTCAATATTTTCTTGAGAATTTAAGACACATCAAACATTTAGTAATTAATCATTTGAACTACCGATGAAGTAACGAGTTTTTTGATTCATGCAGAGCTAGTATTTTGGAATTATTTAAAAACATAATTTATTTCGGGACACTTGTGTTTAAGCGGCATAATATGTACTTCCAATTAAAACATACACTTACAAAGTTCAATTTAATAAATAACATTAAAATTTTAGGGTAGGTATATTTCGACTATAGATTCACACTACTATAAAAATTGTGTGATAGTTGCAAAAGATTGTAAAATCAATATTCGCCTAGATTCACCACAGTTTAACATTCGACGACGCAGAAGATGATGCATCAGATGTATGTAATATGAAAAAATATCATGGGAACGAAACTGCGATCCTTACGCATCAATACACAATACATACCTTGTGCGTCAGTATTATTATTAGTAAGGATTGATAGCACCATACATGCATGCATGCGTACGTAGTCTCACGTTTATGCGTATAATAAATACGCCTTATAATAACCAAGCAAAAATGTTTTGTTTGAAACTCTCGCGCAACACAATTTATCAGTGCGGATGAAACTTGGACGTGAATGAAGAAGGATGAATTTGGAACGAATGCTTCTGAGATTGTTTATTGTTTCTTATAATTATAATAATAAAAATCTTTATTGCACAAAAAAAACAAATATTAATAAAGTATAAACATTGTAGAACCAGACAAATAAATTTGTGCAATGGGCGAGTTTATCGCGGAAGCGCGATATCTTCCAAATAACCCATATGATGGTTGAAAAACTTTTGAGAGTAGATGTAAATAATGAAAAAATAAATAAATAAATAATTCGGATGAAAGATGTGAGTCGTCAGTCCAGTCGATTGAGATTCTTTGAACAAGTAGAATGAACGAATGATTAAAATTTGGGGATAAAATATTTCCAAATGCATTCAAAAACACCTTCACAGTGAGAAATGTGCTAAAATCATGAAAGTGGATTAAGTTAACAGTGGTTGAATTCAAAGCCGCAATCTCTCGATTGAACATATCTGAATTAACTATCTAACATTACATACCATGGGACTACTGACCACTTTGAATTGTTATAATAGAAATGAAGGAGAAGTGAAAGAAGAATAAATAGTATAAAGTTAGACTTTTTTGATTTACCCTCTGTTTACCTCGCAAAAGGTCAGAATAAATTATTACATATTTATATTCATTAGATGTGCTGTTACATACAAATTGTGCCAATGTGTCTATAATAAAATCGGTACAAATATATATCTACGTTTAATTTTACAAAACACATTGCGTGTTTGAGTTAGCAACTATGGGTTATATTATGATGATAACCACATGAGATTAAGTTTAATTGCCCCGTTATGTATTTCATACACAAATTACATATTACCCATACATCTATTACTTTTACGATCTCCAGTCTTATACGTAGTTTTGTATTTTACATCAAATTGTCTTGGGGGGGGGGGGGGGGTAAGCTGTCAATACTGCTATGTATCGTGAAAACTTTCAGTTTATTATGGTGAAGTTTAATGGTTGTATCAAATATTGAAACAGGTGCAGTATGAAAACATGATAATATCGTTCTACAACAATAATACACGTCGATTTAATTGATAAGTATAATATGCTGTTATTTCGATTGGATAGAGTCCCTGATCACTCGTAAGCGAGTGGATGGCCTTTGAAGATAGAATAGAATAGATTGGATAGAGTCTGGTGTTAAAATTTTAGATAAAAAATCGCACCGTTCATTCCACACCCAAATTTATTTAAATCAAGTTTTATTCTTTAATTAAAAAAAAAATACACATTACCTTTATAAATTTATAAAGGCGAAATTTACGAGGTTAATTATTTAATAGTATACCATTGTTACTTTCAACTTCAGAAACATTACATAATAAAAATATTCAAATAATAATCTATCTGTCCATAATATTATTGTATTTTGCAGTAAATATATAAAGCTTTTATGTTCAAAATTTAACACAAATATACCATGAAAAAGATGAAATTGTTCTGAGCAACGTCTTCCAGTCAATCCTAAACCTTAACACCCTAAAAATAATGAAAAGGATATTCTACCTACCAAAACTAGTCAATAATAAAAAAGTAAATAAAACAAAATGTGAAAAAATCTTAAATTAAAGAAAAAATATTATATTTATAAGATATGCAATCGATCTTAGTGAAAGTAGATAGTGAAATTTAAGGACTAATGTTTTTTCTACTATATTGTTTATTATTGAGACAGAAGTCTTACAAGAGTTCTTATAAGACGAAAGACGTTTCTCTCAACGAAAAGCAATATAGTAGAAAAACATTTCATTATGGAATTCTACTACTTAAACACCGACACAGTGAAAAGAAAGTATATAGATAATTTGAATATAAAACAAAAGTACTTTTTTGAGTACATAATGTCGAAAGCTTGAAAATTTATTACGACTAAATTTTTAAATCTTGTATTTAGTTCAGAGATACGTAGAAGATCGGGAGTTACGGATGTTGTCGAAAGAGTAGCAAGGTTGAAGTGGTCATGGGCAGGGCATGTTGCTAGACTTAAAGATCCAAGATGAACAAAAAGAATAGTGGAGTGGAGACCTCGTGAAGATAAAAGGAGTACAGGAAGACCTCCAACACGTTGGTCAGACGACATTAGAAAAATCGCTGGTGACTGGTTGCAGAAAGCCCAGGACAGAGATGCCTGGAGACATATGGGGGAGGCTTATGTTCAGCAGTGGACAGGGATAACTGCATAAGTAAGTAAGTATTTAGTACGGTATTCGATAGGTATAATATTACTATCTCGATGATACACATCTTGAAAATATTTTAATATGATTGCATGTCTAGAAACTGTCATAATAAAGGTATCTACTAGCTGTAACAATATGAAGAACAAACAGGTTGCAATACAATTCTGTATTCTCACTCAAGGAATCAACTTTACAACAATATCACGCGAATGATAGACAATAATGCAACCAACGGTGTCATGTCTGTAGTCAGTACTAGGTAATATATTATCTTAAAAGTACACAATCATTCACAAAACAGCTAACAAAGTTTAGTATGTGCACTAAAAATCACTTTACAATGCATCAGCTTCGTAAAAGCGAATATATTTACGATGCAAATTAGTTAGGATAAATGTATAAAAATGTCTAAGGAAATATTAAATTGTTTCAAATCAATATAATTTTTTTTATTCCGTGGAGACTCGGCTAAGAATTGGCCTCCCACTCTTTTCTGGAAGTTTTGAGTGTCTTATAAAAGGCAGATGTTAAAAAATAACGATATTTTACTTCTTAAATTTTCCACCTACCACAAAGTTCTTAATTTTTAGTAGGCATAGAGGGGACAGATAGCATGTTTATTGCATGCAACTGTTCTCCACTAGTGAGATTTTTAGTAGGCATAGAGAGGACAGTTAGTATGTTTATTGCATGCAACTGTTCTCCACTAGTGAGATTTTTAGTAGGCATAGAGGGGACAGTTAGTATGTTTATTGCATGCAACTGTTCTCCACTAGTGAGATTTTTAGTAGGCATAGATGGACAGTTAGTATGTTTATTGCATGCAACTGTTCTCCACTAGTGAGATTTTTAGTAGGCATAGAGAGGACAGATAGCATGTTTATTGCATGCAACTGTTCTCCACTAGTGAGATTTTTAGTAGGCATAGAGGGGACAGTTAGTATGTTTATTGCATGTGGCTGTTCACCACTAGTGGGATTCGCCTTGATAGGATATAGTAGTAGAAGTAGTTTAAATCTGTTCCGTAGAGCTCAATAAAGAATAGCTATTAAATTTAATAGTGGCCTGTAATAGGCAGATATTTGTAAGACATCAAGAGTATGACATTTAACATCCTTATCTTAGTGGTGAATTATGCCCTCATCCAGATGGCTGTATTTTTTATTGGCACGAAGAGGACGATCTGCATGTTTATTTCTTACTGTCGGTCTTCTGTACACCTCTCGTGTGGGACATGCAGTGATATAAACCAGAAGGCTATGGAGAATGTATTTAGTTTAAAATTTCCAAGTGTCTAGTCTTCATCCTTTATTAGTCTAGGCAAACAACTAGTACGTAGAATATAATACGTAACTGTAAGCTAATTCTAAGTCATATTGTAAAATAAAGAGTCGGTGGACATTAACGGTTGTATTTAATTTCAGGAAGGGTTTTGTCAGGGGGAGTCCTTCAGGCGAACCTTGAGCCCTTCCTTAGAAAGAATTTGCTTGAAGAGTATGGATATCATAGGAACTGACATTCCTGTAACATTCATGGGTGAGGGAGGGTGCAACCCTTAATGTGAGTGATATAAAATAAAATTAATTGTCACATGGATACGCGATAAGTCATTTTCACATATTTTTATTATGCTGCAATTGAATTCCAACTTCCAAGGTAGTTTCAAGAAAATATTTTTTATACCTGTAGATAAATATGATAAAAAAATAAACTTTTATGTCTGCAACTAAAATTAAAAAAAAAAAAGTTTTGAACTAGCTGGGTATTATTAAATTACTTTTTTAACATATATATTATAGGTACTATGAAACTCGGTGTAACTTCGACTTAGTTTCGTCTTCGAATTTCTAACTCTCTTTTCAAATAGTCGCACTCATAAATTAGATTCCGTCTAATAATATACCTTCTACAATGTGAAGGGAAGTTATTAGCTTTAGCTATAAGTTCCACCCTGTTTTGTTCACGAACTCCTTACTTTAACTTCTATAAAGTAGGTTATAGGTATATAGACTATAAATAATAAGAAAGTTTTTATGCTTTTTAAAAGGTACTATTTTTATGAAAGTCATTGCATAACGTTATACTAGTTAGTCTGAAGGAAGCCCAAGGCATATGTTTGAAATGGGTAACAATAAGTATAGTAGGTATACATCAGGTTATACTTACTATACTATACTATTATACCATCACGCCATATTCCACAAGGTAGCTAAAGTATTCTTCCGTCCGCAAAGGTTCCGTCGGCCCGGGCGTCCCTCTTTCACAATACACCGTTCCTATGACAAAAAATATCAGAGCGCAAGGAATGTCGTGGAAAGAGGTGACGCAATTGGCGCAGAGACGTTCTGAATGGAGGAGGCTGGTTTCTGCCCTGTGCTCCCGAGAGGAGCGTTGAGAGCGATGAATGAATAAATCTAAAGTCTTAAGCGTGGGGTTCTACGAACACTGCCTTTTACATGACACTCGAAAACTTGCGGAAAGAGTTGGAGACGTGTTCTTTGAAAAATAGAAAAATAGAAACTAATAATGATGTCCTTTTTCATGATTTTGGGTTAGTTAAATAAGATCGCGCTTTTGCTCGCCCACTCTATATTGATTGTATCAAATATGAATGCACTTCTTTGCATAATTGACGCAATCAATGTACTGTGAAGAACGATAAAGAAGATAAATTAATAAAATTGTTTAATAACATACTACTACTACTACTACTATACCATCACGGCATATCCCACAAGTGGGGTAGCCAGCAGATCAGCTGCATGTAAGAAACATGCAAACTGTCCTTAACTTAACTTAATAACTTAATAACATAGACGCTTAAATTTTAAAGAAACGTCCTGGTTTAACAGTAGAGGTTAAAAGATTCAACATTTTGATCTCGATTTTGGTCATTCGCTTTAGATTCATTACTATTCTCAAGAGTATTAAATGGAAAAGAGCTCCATATATTCAGTGCAATTTTGCGTCAGCAAATCTATCCATTACACAAAATCGCTAAAACTCCTTTACTATTGGTTCGGCAACAGAGTATTGTGAAATAAAAACTTCCGGATTATCCAGAATTTCATTTCTAGTGGTTAAAAATGAAATATCAAATCAAATTTAATATTTTTTATAAGAGTTTTAACCGACAGTGTATTCGGGTCTGCAGTAAAATTCAATGCAGCGCTATCTCCTTCGTGTCATAATAAATGCAAAGTACTCGAAAAATATTCTTTTTAATTTATGTCTGCAAAGTAGACGAAGTAAAATCGACTTTTTGTTGTAAGTAGAAATTATTATGATAATCGCTTCTTTTCAACATACTCGTATATTACGGTAAAACATATCCTTGCATTATAAAAAAAACATGCCTATCAATTTCTTTTGTCAGTTCTCACACTGAATGCTTTAATAATCCAATGTACAGATTTTTCCAAAACGATTCTATATAGAGGCTGTAGAAAAGTATTTAAAAAATCAAAATGAAACAAAATATTTAGTGTTTCCACTGAACTCTACTAAAAATATTATTACATTAAATTATTATTATAATGAATATCATCCAAGAACTGTCGATCAAACTTTAAAATATTAATATCAATCAAAGATATACATATCAATACACTTTAGAGATATGGACCCGACAGGATTGTTTGTGAAACGATGTTGTATGTATGTATGTTGGATGATTTATTCAGCGCCGTTTAATGGAGCATCTATTTTAAGGTTTCAACGATAGTTCCAAATTTTTTGGTCAGTATAACTTTTTTTTACAGTACCTACTCATACAGCCTAGCTGAGTCATGTTCTGAGAATATCCAATGATAATTGCCCAAAAAAACACTGTTTATCCATCCGCAAGAGTTACGTCTTTCACAATACACCATTCCTATAACAACGACATCAGAGCGCAGAGACTTTCGTGGGAAGAGATGACGCAATTGGCACAGAGTCGCTCTGAATGGAGGAGGCTGGTTTTTGCCCTGTGCTCCCGAGAGGAGCATTGAGGGCGGTGAGATGATGATGATTTTACAGTACATTGTTGCCATTACGAAAAGCTGAGAATATTGTGTCTTGGCTCACTTCCACCCTGTTATCAACAGTGGAATGTTAAGGATCGAAAGAAGAACTAAAATCAAGTACATAAAATGATAATAATTTGAAGCACCATTGAGTTATTGGTTGAAATAAATTATTGAATTAAATAAGTATTTTTTCATCTGACACATTTGTTTCTCTTTATTGCATTGTACTAAACATTTATTAAAAAAAATAATATCGTTAGGCAAGTTGTCTACAAAAATAAATCTTATCAATTTACTCATAAAAATATTAAAAGAAACAATCAAATTATCCTAAGAGATTTATTTACTAATCATCATCATCATCATCGCCCTCAACGCTCCTCTCGGGAGCACAGGGCAGAAACCAGCCTCCTCCATTCAGAGCGTCTCTGTGCCAATTGCGTCACCTCTTCCCACGACATTCCTTGCGCTCTGATATCGTTGTCATAGGAACGGTGTATTGTGAAAGAGGGACTTATTTACTAAAGACAACGAATAAAATCTTTTAAGACATCCACGAAATTATTATCAACATGCAAATAAAATTACTAATCCATTAAATAAATGATCAATCCTTGATGGTTTTATTTTTTTAGCCGGTTCTGAACTAATTATCCGGATAATGGGATTTTAAATTGTTAAGATAATAACAACATTATATTAATCTTCTACGTTAACTTGCGATGTAATCAGCGCAAAAAAAAATACAGAATAATATGTAATACAAAATATTTAATACATATTTTTATTATTTATTTTCGCCGCGAAATGATTGATGGCGCTCGGTTCATTTTTCATACTGCATTTTGTATGCAGTAATTAATGTAGCTGAGCTGGTATTATTAATATCCCGTATGTTGCAAGCGTTTTGTAGTTAACTTATGTACGACCAAATAAGATGTATACGAGTTTATAATATTATGCATAATAATTCTCACTGTTTTTTGTAGGTTATCGTTTTTATGCATTTTATGATTTGCCCAAAATATTCATTAACACAATTTAGATACTTATGTGTTGCAGTTAATAGTTTAAAGTCTATATTTTGTTGAGCACTCGGAAAAAATTGGTCTCCTGCTCTTTTTTGGAAGTATTCAAATGTCCTGTAAATGCCAGGTGTTCGAAAAAATGCTTTACATCTTAAGTTCAGAATTGTGATTTGCCACCTATCATAAATGTCTTAGTTTTTGTTGGCACGGAGAAGATAGATTTGCATGTTTATTCAGGTTGTTCTGAAAATATTTTGGGTGAAATTTTCTTCAATATTATTTTATATTTTGGTTTTAGAGAAAAGACTCTGCCGCTTCAGAGGTGTTTTAAAGACATAATCTTTCACCGGCGCCCTTGAGAGTCTTGAGACTATCGGATGGTAGTTATTAAATCTAGCCAATAAAAGTCATTCAAAATAAGCAATGAAATAGATATAGCGTTCAATAATCTTATGTGTTGAAAAATTTATTTGTTTTTGTACAGTTTTTTATATGAAATTATAATGTCAATATATTAACCTCCATAGCTAAATATTTTCGTAGATAAACTTTTATAATAATTTATTTACTTCAGTGCCAATCTAATTGCGTGAATGAAAAGTCTATCAACATTTTCTTTGAAAGTAAATACATTTCGTATACAACAGGGAATTCAATACTAAGTTTGGGTTGAAAATTGCTTAGTTGAATAGATGAATAAACCCAACCCAATATTAAAGGCTCACTACATTAAGTACGTAATAAATTGTACCAGAGGCTTTACTTTATTTAATGTGTGTGTCTATGTATTACAATAAAGATACAAGTAATAAAATAACAATATGTTTCTATGTATTTTGTTCGCTTTATAGTACTTGATGGTACAGAAATTCTATTGTAAAAAAAACAGCATGTCATTGTTGTAAATCAATATGAAACTTGGATTATAAACACAAGTCATTTTTCATACACGAAAACTTAGAAATTAATGAGAATGTTTGACAGTAAGCGTAGCTTTTATTATTTGACAGAAGAACTATATTACATATTATTATTATTAAGATTGCGTAAAAAGAGACAGGTAGGAAATGAAATTACAATTTTGCGGTAGTATAAATTATCGTTAAACTTTGCAATTTATTACATGTATTGTTTCTATAGGAGTTATGTAGTTATCATTGTTACATTATTATATCATAGGTTAACTAAGAACTAAGATACGAGTATTATTGAATTAATAGATTTCTATCGCATTCAAAATCCGCTGATTAAATAAATATGACTGAAAATATTAATTATTATAGTTACAATCATTAAACAAATCATTAAATTTTACTGTCTAACTCACGAGAGTTGAAGCTTGAGACAATAAGATAAGTTATGAAAAACTTTTGATATTAAGGTCATTACAAATTGAATGCAAACCTAATAAATAAATAACTCTCATTGTAATAAAAGGATTATCCTAGAACAGGTCTACTTAGTTGGATAATCCTATTTCTTACTTGTATTGATTGTATTTGTTTAATTAATAAAAAAATAAATAAATACATTTTAAATACTTAATCATAATGAATTCAACACATCCATCCATCCATTTATCCATGTATTAATTATTGAAAAATTTTATGCAAGTTAGTCAAAGAAGACTATTGTTCTAATCAAAACAATACGTAGGTACTTCTTTCATATATTCGACGTAGAAAACATATAATTATTATGTATTAAAAACTAACAGCCAACTTAATTTTAAAATAAATGAATACGCCAACAATCGTTCATGGTTACATTTAGTAAAAAAATATAGTAAAATGAATACTGCAAATTTGTACTCTTGTGCATTATCATAAATATATTAATATATTCTTTACTACCACTTACTATAAATAAGGATGCCAGGATCTAATTAATATTGATTCGATGTGATCTTTCATTGTTAAATTATAATGTATGATTTGTGTGATAAAATTCATGGTTGAGTACAATATTTATTTATAAAGTTGTTGCAAATGGTGCTGTGTGAGCTAATTTCAGTGCTGCCTTCTAAATATTAATCTAGGAAACCTAAATATTGGTAAAATAAAAATATAATAAATGATATCATCATGGCTTCTCCCACAAGTGTAAGACTTTCCTGTGCTAGCATAAGCGTCATTATTGAAAATAGAAAACTTCTGTTTGTGTTAGTCATTAGATTTTTATTATGTAGATATGTATTTCAGATTGTTTGCTTTATAATATCAAGGGTCCTGAAATTATGTGACGATTTGTATATAAGGTGAATTTATATGTATTATAAATAGTGAGTTCGTCGGTAGCCTGGAGGTAGAGTCTCGGCCTTATGAACATGAGGTCCGGGGTTCGATCCCAGGTGCCGGCAAACTCCCCTTTCACGACACAAGCTTTTAGCTTACTGTGAAAGGTGTATAAGGTTGTATTTGGGTTTGTAACAAAACCCAGATATATCTTTTTAAAAAAAAAAAAAAAAAAAAAAAAAAAAAAAAAAAAAAAAAAAAAAAAAAAAAAAAAAAAAAAAAAAAAAAAAAAAAAAAAAAAATACTAATTATATACTTATGTATCTCCTTGAATAGGATATTTTTGCATAATTTAAATTAAAGACAGTATCACACAGTTTTATTATCTGGATATCAATAGTTATACTTGAAGACATTGCCTTAAGTCAATTTGTACAACATTATTTTTTTACGATGATATTTACATTTGTCTGACAATGAAAGTGGAATACTTCGAAAGTCGGCACTCAAATTAATAAAGAACCAGTGGAATTACTAAATATTTTGTTTCATTTTAACATCTTATTATAATTTATAATGCACTTCCACCAAGAACCATCGGTTGGTGAATTAAACTTTGTTATCATTTTATCTAGTTATACTATCAAATATTTTACTATAAACAGGTGGTAAGTGGATCCTCAGTATTTGGAAAGATTATATATATCAAATCGGACTTTCGAATCTATTCAGTAGAATAGAACTAACAAGAATACTTCTCAAAGCCTTCCACTTATTTAGGACTGATTTAGAACTAATTGGACTTCTTGACTTCAGTAGGTAATACATTAAAATTTGTGCATGTTGTTAAAATCAAAAATATGTAGTGAAGTAGGCATTAGTTCTACTGCTTATTATATTCTATTAAAAATTGGTTTTAATTAAAAAATCTTTAACGAGAATTTAACATGTCATAAGTATATATATATACAAAATTATAATTGTTATCAAAGCTTTGAATAAATTACTGCGTGTTGATTTAGGTGTGAATCAAAGGAAAAAATATACATACTCAATGTAAATAAAACAAAATATCGTGTGCTTATGATGTGAGGAAATAAAAAAAAATATGAATTCAATTTACACCCACTTTGCTTTGTGAAATCCATACCAAGTCTTCATTGTGAAAGTATAATAATTATAAAAAAAATCAAAAATAAAAATTACAGAAATATAAAATTAATTACACGCGTATGAAATTTATTCAGAAAAAACAATCAATGTTTTTGTATTTAAAATTACATAAACAATTTGAATACATTGTAATATGAAATAATAATAATAAACAGAAATGATGTTATTATTGAGTTTTTATTTACTCCATTGTGTACTAACATTTCTGATACTAAGCGAGCTTTTCGTTATTATTTTGTTTGTTTATTAGGTCGTAATAATGTTTCGAGGGTATTTTGTTGTTAGTTGATGTTACGCGACCGTCTACGGATACAATCCGCGATGTTATGCCAGTCGCGAGGCTTCAAATATGGTATTATAATATCATTACTAGCATTCGACCCAACTTTGTTCAAGAAATAACCATCAAATTGACAAAATACTATTTATTGAGCAGTAGGAGTACCCCGATTCCTGAGATAACAGTATGTTCAAAATTAAATAGGCATTAGGATGTACTGTATATTGCAATATGCCTACGTTAAGCTCTTCATTTATAGTGGAATACACTGCCCACATTAACTTCTGTGCCTCGTCCATTGCGAGATTCAGCCCTCAGTTGTCTTTCCGCAAACCTATACCATGAAAGAAATTAAATGCTTTCTGTAAGTTAGTCCTTCTAATGTATTTTTGATCAGAAGAGTTGGTATTATTATTGCATAATTATTCTATGAGAACAAGGATGAATGTAAATAAGTTAAGATGGTTTGGGCACGTGGAAAGAATGAATGAGGACAGAATGACTAAGAAGATATATTTGTCTGAGAGGAATGGTGCTCGGAGACGTGGACGTCCGAGGATTAAATGGCAAGATCATTTAAATCAAATCCTACAGGACGGTCACGTGTTGAGCACATTGAACAGGAGAGCATGCATGAGGAATTGTATGACAGTGACGGAAGCGAAAGATGTATGCAAAGATAGAAGGAAGTGGCGCTCTATCCTTTCTGCATACCCCGCGAGGGAAGCGGCGTGATGGTATGTATGTATGTTGATTAGTTCGTTACGTTATCTATGCGTACCCCACTTGGGACGCGGCGTGAGGGTATAGTATAGTAATAGTATAACATAGTTGGTTAGTGGAATTAAATTTTACGATCACCAGCTTCAGAAGCATATTGAAAACTGAACTCTTCACCGGCGCCCTTGAGACGGTCTAGGGACTGTTAAACGGTGTCAAAATAAAATCATCCATAACCATCATCATCATCAGAATGCTTTGTATTTTTATCAATTCCTCGAGATATACTTTTCAAAATAAGATATCGTTTCTAATATTTATCTCTTTCAATTTATACTATGTAAATCTATAATTTTATTTCTATGGAACACGATCAATAGAGGAGAGTTTGGATGCAGATAATTAGTTTTTCTATTCCATGTATGATAAAAATGCGGTAGAAATTGGAGGATATAATAAATTATGTACCTGTGAACTGAGCATTCATATTTGCCTACACAAAACGGACTAAAATATTTATACCGTACTGAATAAGGTTTAGTAAGAATAAAATGGTTTAATGTACTACATACTATTCTTTTATGAAAGCATAAGTCAAATGTGACGGTTTAATATTAGGTATTATTTATTGCGTGAAACTAAATGCGTTTTTATTTTCACGGGAAACACAATCTACTAGTTTTATCATTTTTCAAATATTTTGGAATCATATTTAATTTACTAAGAAACATTTGATGTTGTTTTTAATTAAGTTAAAATATTTGGAAATAATAATTAACATTCATATTTAAGGTTATGCTAGCAAATACCTTTTCATTTAGAATGTTTCATTTGAAGAGAGATAAATTTGATGAAATCTTTACGAATATTATATTTATACTTTAATTTAACATTCTTATTTGAAAACAAGTGGTAATTTCTCAAATTTTCTACATATTTGTGAAATATATGACTTTCACAAATGTTATTGAACTTTTTCCGTGTATACCTACCCGCTATAATTATAGGTATATACAACTATTAAAGAACTTAAAGAAAAAATAATGCTCATTAATTCTGAAAAATATTGTTTTTATGTATTAAGATATTTTCAGATATATTTATAGATAATGTAATTATATATATTTTCCTGTGAATGTTATTTTTACACTGAGTGTGAAATTTGCACTCAAAATATTTCGCTAGAACTTTAGTTTTAAGAATTTTCGATAGTTGGCCTCGCAGACAGTGTACGAGCTCAAACGAAAATAAAAAAAAATAAGGGATGAAAATGGCTGTATATTTTTTCGTTACGTACGGAATTAATTTAGTCATCATCATAACAATTCTGCGGGGGTTAAATTTCACCACGAATCATGTGAAAAAAACAGGTGTCGGTGTATTTTTTTTAAACCCTTTAACAAGGGTGTGATATCAGTTGACTTTTAATGGGTCAAAAGGAAATTAAGCTGTTTCTGAAACGTGAAATATAACAATTAAGCAGGATGTGAATATTATTAATTCGTATTTAATATTGTGACGGATAAAATATGAGACAACAATGAAATAAACGGAACAAAAATTGTATCATTACTTTCAAATATTTCATATCCGCTTTTTTAATACGATTATATGTCATCCTGAAAAAAAAAACACCGACATTTAAAGGAAATCAATTCAATATAAATTGTTATTTGTAATAATTAATTTTAATTAATTTTTGGGCAAATCCTTCATTTTTCAAGTTTATCACGATAAGTTTATTTCAATATTTTACAAAGTCAATTCAGTATTTAGAGATTTGACGTTTCACCTAAAAAAACAATTTGACGGTTTTAAAATTTTTGAATTGATTTTTGGTAATTTTTAGATTGAACAGAATAATTTCAAATGTGTCAATTTGATATTTCTAAGATTGAAGAATGCATCTTAACTGTGGTCTTTTTAGATCATAATGGATTCAAAAATTTCGAGGCAGAATATTCAACTATGTACCTTTAGTTAATTAGGTTTTTGGTTTTTCAGTGATTCTAACAAAGTTGTTCATCTGTGTTTGTGGATTTGCAGCTATTTGTTTATTGAATATGTATCCCACGTACGCAGACGTATAAATTTGTTTCATTTAGTATTAATTTTTTTATATATTATAGGAATAAATCCAACACCAAATGTTTAAATTAATTAAATTCATCAGTATATCCTTTCTTTACCTCACATTTAGGAGATTTAATACTAGTACTGAAAAAATATTATAATTTCCTACATAGTTAATTAAAAGTAATGTAAAATACTAACACGACCTACCTTAAAGAGAACAAAGTTAATTTCCCAGTCTATAATTTAATTCTGTCTTCAAATACTTTCATCAAATATTTCTTAGGATATAATCAGATGGGTAAAATTATTGGCATTATTATAACTTACATAATAATTAATAGGAACTTCCAGGCAAATCAATAGGATATTTGCACGCAAACGTTCCTTCTATCTGTAGTGTATTAATATATTTGTATCATCTAGTAGGTACTTCGTTACTTTGCATTTTTACAATATTGATTTAATTAATTATAACAATTTGTCTTTTTGTATCTTGATTATTTTACCTTCAAAACTTTCTTGTAAATTAATGTTTTAATGACAATACTAATTTATTTTAATAAACATTCTTATTTTCTCTTTTCCTATTTCAGTCGATTTGGGTTCACCTATAGACATGGGCCTCCCCTATGATTTTCTGCCTTGGTCTTGCTGAATCTACTTCCTTCCAGTGATTTTCTTTACAGTCTAAGTCTTTCCAACACATAGTCATTCATAATCATTCTAGGACTTTTTTGAGCCGGTGTCAGAGTCGGAGAACTTAGCAACATGCCCTACTCAGCTCTTTTTTATGGTCACTGTGTTTGGACTACGCCAATGACTTTGATTTATCTCCCTTATTTACTGGTTGATAAGTTATTTTTTTCTATTTTCACGTACGGACTCAAGTTTAATAGTAAAAATATTGTACATACTTACCTATATACGAGTTCGTATATAGGTAAGTATGTACAATACTTACGAGTTCGTCGGTAGCCTGTAGGTAGAGTCTCGGCCTCGTGAACAAAGGGTCCGTGGTTCAATACCAGGAGCTGGCAAACTCCCCTTTCACGGCACAAGCTTTTAGTAGCTTACTGTGAAAGGTGTGTAAGGTTGTATTTGGGTTTATAAAAAAAACCCAGATATATCCATCCATCCATCCATACCATCACGCCGCTTCCCTCGCGGGGTAGGCAGAAAGGATCGAACGCCATTTCCTTCTATCCTTGCATACATCTTTCGCTTCCGTCACTGTCATACAATTCCTCATGGATGCTCTCCTGTTCAATGTGCTCAACACGTGACCGTCCTGTATGATATGATTTAAATGATCTTGCCATTTGATTCTCGGACGTCCACGTCTCCGAGCACCATTCCTCTCAGCCAAATATATCTTCTTAGTCATTCTGTCCTCATTCATTCTTTCCACGTGCCCAATATAATATCTTTTTTTAAAAAAAATAAAATAAAAAATATATTAGGTAGACTTTACACGAATTGAAAATAGATAAATCTATTATCAATATATTTAGATAATATTCTGTATACATACTGTATATGTTTTTAATAGTTCAATCAGTGAAAATGTGAAATGATTTATTTGCTTCACAAAACACTGTAAGTAAGCACTTGTTAGAGCAATAGACAGTGTGGGGGTGTTCAAGACGAGGTTAAAAACCCTATTGTTCAGGAGGTGTTATGATTCTTGAATGGGCCCTTGCGGTGGTTTTTCCACAAAACGGCGCATCATAAATAAGTTGTCTAGTTATTATTATTATTAATAGAAATATGGAGTTGTAGGAAGAAGTTAGTCAGTTGGAGCGGAAATGTTCTGAACGGAAGAGGCTTGGTTATTTTTCTATAAAAACATTGAAGATCATAAGATGAAAACTAACTAAGATCACTTAAATACCTGCTTTAAAATCAAATTGGTTTATAATGTATTTTGTAAGTATTATAGATATTTACTTAGGTTGCATATTTAAAATGTTTTATCAATTTCCGTGTAACACTGCACATGTGCAAATCTTTCAATAGTAGAAGAATAACATCAAATTTGTGCGTAATTTTAAAGCAATGAAATGAGCAATATATTATAATCATTGCACATTCAATATCCAAAGTACACATCATTGTACTAAGCCATGGGAGAAAACCAGCTAACAATATCGAATTCAATAGATTAAATTCAATACATATACTGTACCTTGTCATTCATGTTATTTTATAAATCTTCCTTTCTTCTCACTCTCATTCATTCAGTATTATACTTCTCGGATTCATATTAAAAGAGGGGTATTCGTTTTCAATAAAAACGGTAGTCTATACAATGAATAATTATTATTTTTGTTGATGCAAACAAAATCACCTGATTGCTGAGGATGTGGCGCAAATAATATAGTATATTGTGTAGTAGGAGATGGCAGTAGGTAAGCACAGACCCGAAAAATCCTCGTATTTATTTCATTTAAATTTATATGCATATTTATTTTAACGTAACGACATAATATACTCTACTACATCTTATCACATCTGGAAAATCTGGCTAAGAATTGGTCTCTCACTATTTTCCGTAAGTTTTCGAGTTTCCTGTGCAAGATAGGTGTTCGAAAAAAATACTTTTTATGAGGTTTGCCACTAATCCTGAATCCAGCTTGCTTGTTTATTGTACATATTGTACATATATATCTATATGGTTGGTCTGCTGGCTACCCCACTTGTGGGATATGCCGTTATGAGATAATAGTAATAGAAGATAAAAGGATAAAAACGAATACTCTTAAGGTTTTTAGGATGTCATTTAAATCATAATAATTACTCTAGGTACACGATAAATCTTGGAAATTGACTTGGATCGGTATATAATTATTTCATATTGTTTGTATTCAATTGCTTGTTTTAATATTATGTATCTAATGATTAGGAAAATGATAAGACGAATTCTTCCTAAATCATGTGCAACAAAATAATATGTAATAATATTAAAGGTGTAATTTGTAAAGAAGAGTGATAATACAAGATTCTACTTTAGTAGGAAAATTGATCTCACATCATTAAGGAAAATAATGAAAAAAATACTCGTAGGTAGAGACTCAATTGTATCAAGGGAATACGTCTATGTATAAAGATATATCAAAGTTGTGTCTTATGTTATGCTGAATAACAGTAATATTATACTTACACATACTTGTATGTATGTGAAATATTCTTTATTATTTCCTTAAAAGTATTTGTTAGTACCGCTAGTAGCCGCAATAGCGTGCTAAGCTTTCATTAGCGCCTAGTTAAAGTTTGACGTACAGATAACTGAGTTGGTAACATTATCATGAAGGTAGGTAGTAAAAAAACTTTTTCTTCATCGCATATCACGGAAAAGCGCAAAATATTTTATATATTATGTGATATTATACGTATCTTCGTTATATATATGATAATGAGTGTGATAACGTTATGTTGTGAATAAATTTTATGTTAACTAACAAACAACATTAACTTGTTAGGGCTATTCCTTGTTTGTTTATATTTCATGTAATTTGTACAACTCTTTTATGGACTTAAGTCGTGCGAAAAACTATTATATTATTCAACACTTTCAAAAGAGTAAAATATCGGTTCTTGTAAGGCATCGCACATAGGAAAACGTTAATTCATTAATTTACTCATTACAAAAAATATATTCAGACTTATTTCCAGGACTGAGTCAGTTAGTTGCACAGCAGTTGGAGAAGTATTAAATATATCTTCTATTGGGCATGTTACTGGATGCTGAAGGTATTCCAGAACGCAGTACATAAAGTGCTCAGCGCCACAGATACAAACACTGGGTACGTTCTTCAGGAACCTCCATCTCGTCACGTTTTCTTTGCAGTTTCCAATTGCATTTCTAGCGTGATTCAATGTCTTGTACGTTTGATAAACGACGCCAGCTTTTAGATAATAACAACTTAAGTTGAATAATTTATCTTACCTATTCTATTTTATTTCTTTGTTTAGGTACTAGGTACTTATTGCAAAAATTTTAAGGGACCGTGTGTGTCACGTAAGCATCATCACAAAAATACATTTTAGATAGGTATATTAAAAAAAAACAATCTCCAGAATTTACACTTCTTTCAAAAATTGTTTTTATTGTAATATTACCATAAAAAAAATATGTATATAAGATATATTTTGTTATAGTGATAAGGACGACACAGTCAATTAAAACACAACTGAGTTTCTCTGTAAGTAAAGAATTTATTGTATTAATTTACATGTTAGATTCATTGATTTATAATTAATAACTAAAACAGTAACAAAAACCAAATTTACCTGTAAGTAAAGAAACGACATTTAATGTTATTAATCACAATGTCGATTCCTAAATCACAATTATATTATTATTCTTTCTATTAACAAAATTAGTTTTTCTAAATTGCTTTCTCATGACAGCTGAGATTATAAAAATACACCATAGATTAAGTATCCAAAAACTAAGTATCCACTCGAGTCATAGAGTAAGTACCTACCAAAGAAAATTATATTTTTCTTTACATGTATTTTTACTTTAGGCCTCACATCAGTGGCGGATACAGATGCCCCCCCCCCCCTTGCAGGGCCTATTGATGATATCTTTTATATGGGTATAATCAGTTTAAATAAAATGGCATTGTTATGTTTATGTGTATAATTTTTGCGCCCCTCCCTCCCTTGAGTTTTTTTCTGAATCCGCCACTACCTCACGTTTTAGTAACATTCCAACTTTGGGAAAATTTACGTAAGTACATAGTTGCTTCCCTACGATAATAATTAGGAATCAAAAAATCAACACACGAAAGCGTTTCCCGCATTGGAAGAAATTAACGTCAATAAAATGTGACAATAATAATAGTAGTGAACTATTAAACCATAAAGTATATTGCCGTGCTAGTAAATTTGATATAATTACTCAAATGACTATGAAATTTCATCCGTAAAATTCTATTAAAACTATTATAAGACAATTCAACTTTTCGTACATCGGATTTCATGCGTGTTCCATAGTAGGTACTTTTATCTACAGTATCAAAGTAAGAAATTTATTCTACCTTACTATGTTTTATTATTTCCATTTAAGACTAAGTTTTCTTATGAAACTTGGTGTAGTTTTTGTTCATTATATTACAAGCTTAACACATAAATATATAATTTGGTTGAAAGTTTTTACCACTTTTATATTTCGTAGGTACAAGGTAAAATATCGTATCATATTAAAATAATTATTCAGATAGCACCTATATTCTTATTTCATAACTTGTTACTTTTTATTCACAGAACGAATTGATAAAAAGTAGAAAGAAACGCAGAAAAATTAAATAAGTCCCTCAAAATATATTATGTTTTGAGGGACTATCTTTATTTTAGGAATATCGATGTTGCATTTCTTATTGTTAGTTATAAGTACCTATCTGTATATTTTCAATAAAACTGCTCGTTAGAATTGAAAATAATGTCTTTTTGGTATTCGTATAGATACAATCTATACTTTTACAGTAATTTTAACGTGATTTTTTTTAGAACGTATGAAGTTTAGAGACTTCTGTACCTTTATGTATTGATTGCAAATATTATGTACATAAGTTCATATGCTATAAATAAAGTTACCCACAATCTTTTCATGTTGGTTTTACTTAGGCGCCAGAATTTACATCAAGTATACAGACAATAAAATAAAAGTTGATAGCTTTCGTTCGTTCCATAAAGCCGTCACCCATTTCTTAGGTATGTTATTCGATAATCGCGTGACAATGTCGGCTAAATCGTTTGGATTTCGTCAAGATATTGTAATATAATATAAAAGTTTTTAATAAAAATAGGCAACAATGTTTATAGTATGTGCTAGTACTTATAGTATTAGTTTATTTTTCTTAATGAAGACATCAAACTGAATGGAGAGCTTTGAAAAAATCGTGTAAAGCTAATACAAAGTAGAAATAATTGAAACTCTTATAAAATTCCACACTTAATTACTTGTGCTATACACTTTGTATCTAAGTGTCAATTATCTAACCTTACAAAATGTTTAGAGTCCATAAAAAAATTTCAATTAAAATTAAAATTAATAAAATATTTAAGTTATTTCTGATTGATGTTCAAAGAGCAAGTATGATTTATAGAAGAATACCTAAACACCGACTTATTAAGAGGCTGATAATTAATATTTGAGTGTTTTTTTAATTTATATTTTTGATCAATTAATTAACACTCTAGATAGAGAGACTGTCGTGTACTTTAATTTAAATATTTTCATAAATATATGCATATTAACAAAAACTGAAAGATTATTTAGGACCATTTTATATAAGCTTTTGGGTAAGTTTCACAACGTGAAACACTATCTATCAAAAAGACCGTGGTAGGATAAAAAATATTTTATTTTTTTGTGATTTGTATAATTAATTTTTTTGAATAAATATAAACATAATAAATTTCTCCAAATACAACAAATTTTTTATATTTAATTTGTAGTATATAAGTTTTAAATCAACTAAATCACACATAGCTGTGTAACGAATATAATGAAAACTATTAGATTAAACTACACCCCTTTAATAATATACAAGAGAAAATAAGAGCAGGAATGAAAAAAAAATTGTACTTCCTATACATTGAAGAGAAGATTAAAAATTATCTTTAACGTCTAAAATAAATTAAAAATAGACCGTTGAAAATATAAGTCTTTGTAAAATGTTATAATGTAGAGCACAGTACAATGATAATTAATAACAATATATATAAAAAATATATAATATACATGTATGTATCTAGATAAAAAGAGTTTGCAAAAAGGGGGTTGCGAATGTTCAGTGAAAGATTATACCAACTATAATAGTTTAGTACGAAGAATGTTGTAACAATGATACTCATCTTCTAACCCCTAGTAATATTGTAATAAATCATAGGTCGCTTTTTATTCCTCACTAGTTGATTTCTTATTATTATTTTCTTTACGCCTTTGAAATCAATTATACCTTGAACTTGGTCTTGTAATCTACTAAGGGAGCGATGAATTCATTTTGATAATGAGTTTGAATATGAGTTTTATCTTTATTAGACGGTGCATAAAACATACTGATAAAGTTTTCTTTTCAGTTCACTCCCAATATATCCCAAGGATGAACTTCCTCTGTGTCTCCCCATGTTGTCCAATCCCGAGCTGTCTGCATTCAAGCCACCAAGTTGCCCTTAAATGTCAATGGTTTCCTTTTCACGATTTCTCAGTTTCCATTCTAGGGAACTCCTTATTCAGTCATCCTCTCCTTGTTTATCAAAAATATCAGTAGGTAATGAGATAGATGAATAAAAACTATATGTAATTTGATGATAATTTTTTTTGAAAAAATATTATTTGGGAATAAAAAAGATTTAATTATTTACGTAATTATAATGGCAGTGATTATAAAAATACATTTACTCTGAAGCTTAAAGAAGTATGTATGTCTATTATGAGTTTACTAAATTTAATAGCTAGGCACATAATAATCATACAAGTTGATGTTAGTAGGAGTTATGGAAACTATAATAATACCTTAGGTACTGTTAAACTATTCCTGGTAGGTATGTATAAACTTATTAAGTAACAATATTCACGAAATATTCGAGACTTTATCGTAAAGGAAATGCTAATTAAGAAAGCGTAACTTTAGTCAACACATTTGAATCCGATATTTTAATGTGCCCTTACTATGAAATCCAGCTTATCTCGATTAAGTTTGTTTTTTTTATTAACTTGTAAAATTCAAAAATCGTAACTTTATTATACCAAAATGTAAATAATATACCTATTCAGCCACTCTCAGCCAGACCTATCAACATACAGATCTAGGTATTACTATCAATATTTAAACTGCACAGCATTCATTTTTGATGATTGTGATAAATAAATATAATACACATCCATGTATTTAAGGTTCACTCTATTTCTCCCTAACATTTTGGTGTAAAATAGTTGTGATAGGTTGAAGCTTATGGATACAAAAGATAAAATAATCAAGTTAAGGTGGACTTCATAATATTGTTCATCCTAAAAGACTAATTCTTACCGAAATAAATAAAACAAGCGTTTTATTCTACTATTGATTTATTCGATGAGAGAGACGTCTTTCATCTTATAAGGATTGACAATGTCCTCATGTCTCTCATCGAATAAATCAATAGTAGAATAAAACGCTTGTTTTATTTATTTCGATATGGAATTCTACTACCTAAACACCGACACAGTGAATAACTAATCCTTACCTTACCCCCACGCCGTACCCTAAGTGGGATATGCAGATAAAAAGGAACCTGATGTCATCCTATTCTTAAATATATTTTCGTTTTCTCCACCTTCATACAATTTCTAATACATCCAAGTTGATTTCTTATGATTTGATTTGTCCCAAGCTGATTTCCTAAGATTAAATTTGTCCTGAAGGAATGTTATATTATTGGTTCTTACTATTAATGTACCTAAGTCCAAAGCTACTACATACTATGTTTACATACCATTCTTACTACTATAACAATTATAATTATTACTATTATCGTTCACGCAAATTAAGACTTGGTAACATTACCAACAGCGCGGTATGTAATTGAGTTTAAATTGTTTTGCTGAAATCTAAATATTTCCTGATTACACGTACATAAACGTACTTATATTTCAATAGTATGGCTATAATTAAATTGCGCTTTTATTTAAAATAAGAAACTTTGTTGTTAGTATTTAACAACCACGTATTTGCCTAACACATTTTTATAATTACATCACTCGTGAAGTGCGACAAATTCAATACTTAATAATAATATCCTCAGTTTTAAATAAATTAATAGATACAAAAATAATTAGAGAAAATTTCATAGTAATGGATATGACTCAAAAATGAGGAAATTCAATTTAAGTTCAAGTGTGTTGAATGGATTAAAAAACAAAAGTACAAAAACAAATGTTTTGTATTCGAAGAACTTTAATGTGGTTAATACAAGATGAAAATATTGATCCAGTATTATACGTCTATGGATGAAAAAACTCCGTTGAAGTCTTTAAAAAATCATAAAGAAGCACAAATGAGTCGAAATTTGTCTTGGCCTGGAACCTAAAACAAATACTTGTTTAGATGTATTTTGTGAAAATTGTGAGAAAAAAGAAGGGAAAATGTCGTAATTCCTATCAATGTTAAACTTCTTCACAATTCCCCTTATTACAAGTAGTTTCCACATGCATTCTGACAGCTACCTTTTCAACAACAACAAAAAAACTTAAATTAATTATAACATGCACTCTATGATTAGGTTAAAACTTTCTTGCATGTTAACATACAATTAATAAAACACAAATCTAACTTGAAAATATATCTACTTTTAATTCAAAAGCATATCCGATATTTAAAGTACGCGGATCGATCCAATTATACTGTCACTTGTTCAGCACGATGATCGACATGTAGATACTGTATCGGAATTGTTACATACCCTTAACTTAACTTATCAATGTAACACGAATCACAGAGTTTAAGGGCGTTACGTGCACCGCGACCTTATCGATTCTCGAATAGAAATCTTAAAAATATTTTTGACTGGCGAGAATAAAATATTTGTTCGAATCAAATACGTAGCAACATACCAATTTATTTAGAAATATTTTATACTTGCAAATTTGATACCATTTGAATTTTTTTTTAAATTATCAAATAAAATAAAATAAATATTTATTATTTTTTTGTTTTGTGTAACTGTTGAGTAAGATGTGCGTTAGTCTTACTCAACAGTAACACAAAACAAAATAATAATAAAAATATTTATTTTATTTGATAATTTAAAATGAAGTGTTACAAAGTAAATGCCGATACAATTAATGGAATTTTTTTTTATTTTAATATATATATCTTCTAATTATATTTTATAAAACGTTTTTAGATTTTGATATATTTGTTCTGCGGTAGTTACAGGTTATCAGCCGGTGTTTATGTGTTGGATATGTATTCTACGTATAGACCCGCCTGTTGGTGATACATTCAGGGATTTTTAACATTTCTTCTTCTTATGTCTTATAAAATCCTGAATAGGGACTAACACCGTTCAATAATTCAATAGAAGGAAACCAAAGACACTTTTTTATTGATGATTTTTTAATTAAAGTTAATAAATATAACAAAAATAAAACACTTTTATAGTACATCCACAGTGACTTCTATTGGACGCGAGACGGCTTTGAAGAGCTTCCGCTCTCATCATCAGAGCGGAAGCTCCTGAAAGCCGGCTCGCGTCCAATAAAAGTCACCGTGGATATACTATAATTAAGTATTTTATTTATAATTAATTCAACATGAATTTCCACCAAGTAGGTACCTACCGTCGGTTGAAAATATCAACTTTATATAACAAAAAGTTTAAGAAATGTTTTTACACAATACATATAGGTAATATGCACTACTTTTATGCTGAAGGATCGCTAATTCATTAATCATGAGAAGCAATAACTTAAAATTTTAAGAACGATTTCTCGAGAAGGAGGTACATATACTTTATGTAAATGCCTTTATGAACGGAAGTGGAGTGTATAGCTAAAACCACAAAGCTCAAACTTCCACAGTGAGTCTTGACTTCTATACTTATATACACGCACCAGGTTTTTGTTGTTCTTACAAAATAAAACAGCCTACAATATGAAATAAATTTCAAATAATAAAATGAAAAATAAACTGTAACTCTAATCATTTCTCAAAATGTATAAGATTCGACAGTTTTTCGAAAATGCAGTCTTATAGAATATTTCTACGTACGTATACTACGTGTAAATAAAAAAAATAAATTATTTGCACACTCTCGATCTAATGAATAAAAATTGGATGTAGTATATTTTTCTTCCATGGAGCACCCAGCAAAGAATAGGCCTCCCTCTCTTTTCCGTATGTTTTCGAGTGTCCTGTAAAATCATCATCATCATCATCATCGCCCTCAACGCTCCTCTCGGGAGTACAGGGCAGAAACCAGCCTCCTCCATTCAGAGCGTCTCTGTGCCAATTGCGTCACCTCTTTCCACGACATTCCTTGCGATCTGATATCGTTGTCATAGGAACGGTGTATTGTGAAAGAGGGACGCCCGGGCCGACGGAACCCCTGCGGACGGAAGAACAGTGCTCTTTTTGACCAACTATCATTAGGCATTCTCAAAACATGTCCCAGCCAGGACCATCTTCCTGTAAAAGGCAGGTGTTAAATAAATAAAAACACTCGTTACGGGTGGATTGCCGGTAGTAAAAAATAAATATAAACAATTTAACAAATTCGATGCAGTGTTGCTTGCCACCCAAAAGCTTTTGCTCTAGATTGACTGGATGACATGAGAACTGTTCTTCTTGAAACATCTAGGGGTAAGTGGTGGCAAATCCTCCCTAAATGTATGCCTGCTACCCATCCTGAATATACATAATTTTTGTAGGCACGGAGAGAACAGTTTGTATATTTATTACAAGTCTGCTGGCTAACCTAATTGTGGTAAATGCCGTGATATATACCTACCACAATTAGGAAGTAATAATTACGTAATATATTAGCTTTATATAAGCTCATCATTGTGTCGGACAAAGAATTTAATATATAGGTATATAAGGAATATCGCATTTGAATACAAAAATATTTTCTACAAGTTAATTAATCGAAATGGTGTTTATAATTGCAAGTATTATTTATTATTCACCTTAAATTTGAGTGCATATGTAATTGTTTAGTGTCCATAAGCATACATTTGTCGGCATTATCTGTTAGAAATACTATACTGTACAACTTATACAGGTAGAGATATATGTAGAGGTATATTATAAGTAGACCACCTACATGCAAAATAGATATGTGCATATTACTGCAGACAATATTAAATTATAATAGGTAGGTAGGTAACATGCATATTTTAATATTGTTTCATGAGCTGGTTTTTATACACGGCATTGCTGCGAGTTTAAAAATCGGTCTAGAAAAAAGGCATACCTACCTACGTCACGAATAGTCATTAATATGAAATCATAATTATTTTAACACATATATAGTAAATTTTTTAATATTTGAAATTATCATTTCGATGTGATTTCCTTAAAAGTAAAGAATTATCATTCAATTATTCTTAACATATACGAATACAGTTGAATTTTGTGTTTAGGAATTCTTCTTCTTCTATCAGTGCCAGGTCCTTCTGACGTTGGCGATCACTCTGGAGAATGCCTCTCAGTTCTCCCATCCGTTTTATTCCGGTCCATTGCCGTATATTCCGCAGCCACGACATCTGCCTACTATACGACGTCCCTCAATCTTGTCTTCTATTATCAACTGCAGAAGTCGATATTTATCGCCTCGCAGGATGTGGCCCAAATATGAGACTTGCCATGACGAACCTTGATATTTGTCAGGAGCTCTCTATTTGCATGTGCTCTGCGTAGCACTTCTGCATTGGGCACCAAGTCTGTCTACGGTATTCGAAGCATTCTAATTTATGCTTAGGAATTAATAATAATTTTTTAAAGTATAGCTATTAACCGTGGTGTTTCTTCATGCATTATGACGGCTTAGAAACAAGAAATAATTCGAATATTCAATGTCATTTTTGCTGCAACGGCTGTGTGATTTCACAATACAGTTTCTTCGAATCGAGATGCATGCATGTCGTTCAATGCTATAGCAGAATACGGCATTCCAACAACATGCAATCGAAACAATATTTATGTGAGACTCTCATGACTTTAAGATATCTACCTACCTACCTACCTACAACTATACTTAATTAAATGACATTTTGGCTGGTATAAAAATAGTATTAAAAATAAGAATACAATACAGTGCATATTAAGTATTCATATACCTACATTCCCTATCATTGGCCACATATTATTAGTATTATTATTGTAATTAATTATCTACCTAAATGCTTTAGTGCAAATGCATGTCGGAATAAATCAGTTTGTCCAAAATACACAAAAATACACATTACCAAACACTTAATACAAATTGTTCATACATCTTGCCTTTTGTATTTGTAGAAATAATCGAACGCGATACATTTTGTCCTCAAATATCTCATACCGCCATCAAATTCGAGCAGTTCCTTGATATTCTTTCCAATTTACTCAAACGCTTCCGTATTATAGGATATGTTATAAATGATCGATCAGCTACGTAATTCAGTCATTTTGATCTTTGAATACCTTCTCGCTGGCATCTGTCACATAATAATTTACAATGAGAAAAATACTCACAACGAATCATTAGTAAGTACCAAGGTTAGAACCAGAGATAATACAAACGATTCATTAGTACGAATCTATAATATTAACTTTTCACAAACAAATTGTTGGTAAATTTACCAATGATTCGTTTGCGAAAAGTTAATATTAGGTATAGATTCGTACTAACGAATCGTTTGTACTATCTCTGGTCCTTATCTGATAGTACGTACCAATGATTCGTTGTGAGTATTTTTCTCAGTGTAGTTAGCTCTATCTTTGTCAAAAATCACCAAAGAATCTTTTTCACATTAATTCTGGTTTTGTATATTATTATGTATAGATTGGAAATTCAAAAAAATAATAATAAGGCTAATTAAATTGTGGACCCAAATAATTTAATGTCAATGAGTCTTAAATAAACGTTGATTCTAGCTTCTTCATCCATATCTCCCTAGTTGTAGATACATTTAAAAAAGTATGCTAATGTTATTACAAAATGTATTGATGGTCCATATATTAGAATTGTACCTTTTTGATAACAATGGTCGTTTTGTGTTGATAATTGTTTACTAAATGTGAAGGATATCTGGATTTGTAGGGATTATTTTATGGAATTGTTAGGCGTGAAGGATGCCCGATATTTCAGAATTGATAGGAAAGGGACATTAATAGGACAACTAGGAGAGTGAAACAGAATAATGTTATTCCTGTTATTATTATTTTTGGAACATGCCCTCCAAGAAAATTAGTACTGCATTACTAGTCCATACTAATAGGTTGATGCTTATTACATAGATTTTCATTCCACTAAGAATATAACATAGTTAAGAACTCTGTATAAATAATAGTTTGAATTTGAATACTAACCCAATTTTTAAACTTTCTTCCTTATAAAATGCATAGGTATTAAGTTTTTCAAATCATTGTTGAATCTGCTTTCGAGGTATTAATATCACGATAAATTATATTGAAATAAATAAAGAATTACCAACATACACGTAGTAGTGCACGATGCCAATTGTATCGATCGCCTTGTTTGTAATAATTGTTAGCATTGTAGAAATTTCAATAAATCCATAGACTGAATTATTGTAAGTGACGTCATGATTATAATATGATTTTGAGACATGCGCAGACGTTCTCCCAGACATAGCCAATTAAGTGTAATAAAACAAAGCGATCATTGTCCTCCGATGCTGGCCGGTCGAATAGAACGTCCGATGCACTTTGTTAGTGGACCAATCTTGATGCATTCAACAGGGCTGCGCAAATAATATAAAACATGTAACATATGATTCACATAGCAATAAAATTTATATTTTTTATTCAATAGAGTCATAAAATAAAGATAGTGCGGCGAGATCAATGATTTGCATCATTATTCAAAATTTTCAGTTTTTGTCCTATTTATTTAATGTAAATTTTCTTTTCTTTTCCTAACAACTGATTAGTGATCATTATGCACAATAAAAAATTCGGATGTAATGTTCAGTTAAGGCATGCGCATTAATCACATATTAATCCATAATAATTTTGTAATTCAAAATTACCCCTTTAGATTATGACATTAAAAATCGGGCGATCTCCTTTTTTGTTTATGAACTAAAATTGTGTAATGTTAAATACTTCCGCATTTGCAATGTCTGTAAAAGAAAATTGATGCATTATTATGTTCATCTCAGTATTCTCTGTCTTCACGTTAACAAAGTATAAAATAATAACGATTTTTAAGTAAAACGAGAAAAAAATTAACAGCGGATTACCATAACATTTAATTAAAATACACAACCAAATAATACAACATTCTAAAAAACTTTCCTACGATACAAAAAACGCACGATATTAAAATTTATTAGGTCAAATCAAACCATTTCTCCATGCCTTGCAATTGTTTGACATTAGTACCTACATTGTTCTTCTCATTATACTTATGTACGTGTAGAAATTGTTTACAATAATTCATACACATGTCCATAGTGGCATTGTTATTGACAAGTTAGTACTTAATAAATAATAATTATTACTAAATTCTATTGAAATCATATAGGTCTGTACTTCGATGAACTCCTAATGCTTTGTTATATTATTTATTCTAAGAAGTAATATATTGATGAAATTTAATATATATGTACCTATTATTGTGCAAATTGTTGTCGACATGGACACATTTTACAAAATACTCTCTTAAAGCATATTCTTATACCTACCTGTCACTGGGGTTGCCTAAGTTGATATGTTTAAATAATATCAATTATATCACAAAGATCGAGATAGTCCCAAAATAAATTATGGGTAATATTTATGATCAATCTACATATCTTAGAAAAGCTATGTCTTCTCTATGCTTTTTACTTATATGTATAAACAAACATTTCATTTTACTCCATTCTTACATGCTTCTTTTGCTACTTCCACATTCATCTAGTTTTTCATACATGCACGCCTATTTCTTTTACTCAACAACTGATTAATTTTGAGAACTTAATGAACGTGGTCAAGCCACGTAGTTCTTGAAACTGTGCGCTTTCTCATATTCCCTCTTTCAGATAAATACCTATACCCTCTCTGTCATCCTTTCATCGTCCATTCGTTCTACATAAATCCAGTCCATCGCAGTTTATTTCAACGCATTCTATTCACAATACTTCTCTCGCGTCCACTCATTCTCCTGATATCCCCATTTTTCGTTTTATCGCGCAATGTTTTACTAACCATTCTTCTCAATGATCACATCTTCACTGCGATTGTTACACTTTCGTCTTTCTTCACCTATGTCCAAGTTTCGTTTGCACACATAAGTGTCGGTATCAGAATGGAATGATGCAATAGCATTTTCACCCCGATCGACACATTGCTTTTGCTGACAATGGATCGAAGTATACCAGCAACTAGACATAAAAACACTTCAATATAGTACTATTACGAGTTATTGGAGTGAGAAAATTTAAAGGAGACACGGAAAACAAGCAATTGCATGTTTTCCAACTCTACATACCAACTTTAAAACGTTTTCTCTTTTGATAATTTGGAAGGACTCATACATAGGTACTAAAGCGACTTAGCCATTCTTGTAAATATATTGACGTGGTGCGATAATAAATCTGCAAATTCGAGGTAGGCACCTCAAAGAATGACACGAGGAGCTTATTTTCTGTAATGTTGTCTAAGTATAGACATTATACCAAAACGTCAAATATATCAGACATTTATACTCTGAAATTTCATGGAAACACGTCTGTTACGAAACATAGCCGTCGTACAATTAATATGAATTTGATTTCGTTTTTGTTTCAATATTTTATTTAATATAAAACATAGTACGAGTCATAACCTTGTCTATAAGAAGGTTTGCATCCAAGAACAAGGGCAAAAAAAATATCCATGACATTGAAATATAAAACTGGTTGTGTTGAATTTATTTAATAATATATGATAAAACATACAGACATTAGTATCGCTATATATTATTATAATATACTACAAAATATCTATTATATATTCATATTGTTGGTGCTATTATCACTACTATCATCATTATCATAATATGGATATAAATTTGCTGTGTTTGATTATATTATTGTGATTGCCAAAACTTTAACACTAATAACATTATATAAAGAAATATTATAATGTTATCGACTTCGATCAATACTAATTAGCTCGATCTATATTTTATTGAAAACTTCAATTCAAATGTTGATTTTACGTGACGGTTACCTCATCGGTTATGATAGGATACATATTACTACATAACTTATCATTCTACGTACCAACCTTGATGCACTTTATTGCAATAAGCAATTAACTTGAATTTTAATTTTCTCTATTCTCATTTCATACATTTATTATGTGTATATATTTTATTTAATGCGCTTGATATTTTGTTAATTTATTTATTTTAGGCTCAAGTTTCCAACATTCTTTCCACGTCAAATCCAAGAAACTTGGGAGTCCACCTAAAAGATGAAGAAAAATTTGAGAATCCATCCTGGAAGGCATTTAGCAAACACACACAAGAATTTTATTTTAATTTCATTGAAACTTCAAAAAATAAATGATACGCACTGGGATGATTTCTATTAAACTTTTATTTTCTGTTTTATTTCTGTATATTGCTCTAATTTATTTTCTTTGACTTGTGTCAACATTGATCGTTGAACAATACCTCGTCAAATATATTGTGTTTGTTAAAAAATATGTAACCAAATTTTATATTGCGGTCACTGGTCATTTGGGTAAAGACCGCATCTTAAAATATAAAATTTAAATTTGGTAGGTAACTCAAATCATAGGTTCAATGAATGACACATTTTATGTCTTTATCAAACTAATAATTTTCGTATCCTTGAACAATTTTTACCAATTAGATGAAATATTCTTCTGGATCTTATTCCTTGATTCCAAAGGTCGTGATCTGCCAACCTTTTAGCCTCCGATACATGATCGATCATAATTCTTCAGTTCTTATTGCTTTCACCATTGTTGAACCAGGCAGACTTAATCTCTCCACCTCATAGGGAATCACCCACTATCTCTCTTCTTTTTTATACCACTGGTGATGATTCACATTTCCATAGCCTTCTCTCGTCATAATAATATTAATAATAAACTTTATTGTACAAAATATATGGATACAAATGATAAGGTTACATGGTATAAACGAATAATTTTGCACAATGGGCGAGTTTATCGCAGGGACGCGATATCATACAACGTATTCAAAAATATCGTAGATGAAGTATAAGCGTTCCTTATACAATTGTCATATAATCTCCCTTTTCACAACACAAACTTTAAGGTAACTGTGAAAGGTATATAAAATTATAACAAAAACTTAGATACCTACATAAAAAATCATATACATCTTATTTTACAATATAATATATGTTCACACTGTTGTCCAATTTAGTTTGTTAAAATTTTTCTTCATATATTGCAGATTGTTAAGCATGGCACGGTATGAGGAAAAAGGGCAGTGAGAATTGATCGAATTTTTCGAAAGGAAATACTTGGCATCGGGACGTTGAACTCATTGATAAATTTTCTTATTTCCAGGAACAATGAGGTTAGCATTTCCGTATTATTTTATTTATAAAATCTATATTACATACCTATAAAATGAATACTTCTTAATGGATCTACAAGAATTAAATGCAACTAGTGAAGAATAACGTAGCGTTTAAGAAATGTTCGATAAAATTTCAAAAGCTTGTTTATGTTTACACAAACAGTTAATTTGACGCTGTTTTGACAAAATATGCGATTAAGTGTGAGTAGTACACTGAAAAAAATACTCACAACGAATCATTGGTACGTACTATCAGATTAGGACCAGAGATAGTACAAACGATTCATTAGTACGAATCTATAATATTAACCTATCGCAAACAAGTCGTTAGTAAATTTACCAACATTTTTTTTGCGAAAAGTTAATTTTATAGATTCGTACTAATGAATCGTTTGTACTATCTCTGGTCCTAATCTGATAGTACGCACCAATGATTCGTTGTGAAATTTCGTTAGTATTTTTTTCAGTGTATAGAGTGTTATAGTGAACCTGTTGTCTGAAACTTTGAGAAATGCATCTTCAGCATCTTTCTGAAGATCTACTAACATTTGATTCCTGGAGGAAGGTGAGAAGAAGATTTTTTATTTGTATAAATAGTAATACATGCCTCCGAGTCTCAACGATCCATATAATAAATGCTCACCTTTATTTTGTAAAGTATATGTGTGTGTGTATATATACGATAATAATTTGAGATTCCCGAGTCCACGGATGTTGTTATACATTATCCGACATACTCGTTGACACTTGATTTAGTAGTTGTTCATTATTCCTTAACTCGACAGAGTCGACACAATTTAATTTAAATTAAAACATTCGATGATGATGTTGATGATTGCGACAGTAATAATATAATAATAATAATCTAGTACATAGTAATAAATATACGATCATAAATCAAGGCAACACCACAAATTACATGTGTCAGTTGAAACGATTATCAGATCAATACAATACACGTTTCCATGACGTGGACTACGAAAAAATGTCGGTGTATATATTAATAATATGTACATACATATCAATATTAAAGTAATGTACAATTTATAATATAATATATATACATACATACATACATACATGCGTACATACAGATTTTTTAAGAAAATCCAAACAGGTTCTAATACGAGTACATGATAATATGTATTTTCAAACCGTTGAACTTTTTTTTATATTTCATCATTATTACATGTAACGACTTTTTTTGATATGGAATTGTTTCGTCTAGTCAATCATATACGTTTGTGGCTTAGAACTACACTTCTCATTTTTTGACTTAATAACGTCGTAAACAAATTTATGTCATATATACCCATTAAATTTTAATATTTCTCTGTGTTTTGAATTGAGCCGCAGCATACAGACGTTTGTTAAGAACTTGTTTGGAGCAATCAAGGATCTGTAGTAATAATTTATTTTTAAAAATTAATACATATACATACGTATATTTGCTATCTGAACTTATTTCATCGCCCATAAAGTTAGATCAATGTAAAAATATGCCACATATTTTAAATAATGGTTATGGTAAATCTAGGACAAGCTTTTCTTTCTAATTTTCAGTTATTCCGTAATAGTGCTGTTCAAAGCGAACAACCGACTTTCAGAAAGTTTATAGAATGCATGAAGACCAAAACTAACTTAGCAAAGAACATAATTATAAGAATCCATTCGAGAAGATATGCATTTTATCCTGCACATGTTCAAGGCAGAAGTTTTTGGCAGATTACGATAATTATCAGTGAGACAATCTCTCGTATAAATTGAATGCCAACGGTTGAGGATCATCAAACAATATGAGGAAAGATGAATTGAAGACATCGCTCTTCCAACGTAGTTTCCCGCGCCATTGTGCTGGGCACTTTATTAAACAGACATACATGAACGAGTACTTCGTCCAGGAGTAGGTATGCTGGGAATAATAATAGGATAGTATGATCGTCTCCTCCGCCTTATATTGGAGGGCAAGATAGAGGGAAGACGGGGAGTTGGCAGAAAGCAGATGTCCTGGCTGCGCAACATTAGGGAGTGGACCGGAATCCGGACAGTGGATGACCTGTTCAGAGCAGCACAGGACAGGGAGGTTTTCGCCGGAGTGATCGCCAACGTCGGAGGGACCTGACATGGCACAGAAAGAAGAAGAATAGTATGATAAGTGTGGAAAATTACTCCAGGTTATGACGTTAAATGCCTATCAAAAAGTAACTACTCTTGGAAATTAAAAATGTCCTTAAAAAGTTGACGATTTACTTATTTTTTGCAGTCATAATATACCTACATAAGTACGAGATACATCTTTTCATTTCGTTGAAGTTGGTTGCAATCTTAACTTTGACCTAGTTATAATATAATCCTCTATAATAGAGTGATGAAGTTTTCATTGTAATAATTTGATTAAATGAAGACCACACTAAAAATCTGACGATGAAATGATCTACTACATGAGTACATCTACTTAGTGTACTAAAATAACTAAGTAGCATATGATTTATTATGTGTCGAAATTTATGTCTATAAAGTCTTATGTGAGTCTCTATAGTTACTTTAAAATATGAAATAATATATATTATTTGGGCATTACCTACGTTTACTAGTATCTTTTATATGCATTAATTAACAAACTATATGAAAATATTTAATTTGTCAATGAATTTAAAAATGTAGGTGTCGTGAGAAAAAAGATGCATGCAACATTGTTTCATTTAAATAGGAGTTCAATAGTCTTAGAATTAATTATCATAAAAAATGTACCTACCTAAAGGGATTCAACATATTTAAATATAAATGTATAAAACTATATTGTACTACAGAACATCAATCAATTTACAATCAAGGAAAGAAAATGGGTATCAATAATAAAGGAACTGAATAGGATTATACATTATTATTGCATATTAATGACTCAATCTATGTATGTATGTATAGTATATAAATAATACAGATTATACCGTGGAAAAAGTATTCATCTAATCTATAATAATATGTGTACAATATTTACCTGTAGTAATCTATAATATGTAGGTACGTGTATATATATATGTTGTGTATTTCAAATTCTTTGTACTATGAATAAAATCACTGGTAATTTTTGATATTAAGTAAGTAGTACCTACCTGACCTATTATCGCCACTATTGCCATCGATAGTAGAAGTATTGGATAAGTTTTAGTTATGTAGCATGTATTGTTATCGATATTATAAGTAGGTGCCTATAGATATGTGAATAATATTCTATTATCTTGTCCATGTTCCCCTCATGTACCTACCCATATTACGTATAGTAATCTACAAAATGATGTAGGTACTATCGTTTCATGGAGTTTTCGGCAAATAATAGGACCTGCAATTTTATGTAAAATATTGCAAGACCTCTGTATATGTAGGTGTCTGGTGAAAATGTATATAACGGTAACAAACATATTTTGTAATTAAATATTGATGATGATAATGATGATTATAGATGATTTTGTTTTGACGCCGTTTAACAGTCCCTAGACCGTCTCAATGGCGCCTATTATTTTTATTTAACTATTATTATAACATTTTGAAAACACTTGTGATTGTCACAAATTTGATTAAAATGCGAGAATTTTATATGAGTTCCAATTGAAGGTATTATTAATTGTCACAAATATTATTCACTAATTTACATTTATCATCAAATATTGTTAGCAACAATTAAGAAACTACTACTACAATTACACTACCCTGACATCTATAATTATTATTTAATGTTCCCGATAGAATCTCTGGCGAAGAATTGGTCTCGTATCTTTTCACTAACTTTTCGAGGAGTGACATGTAAAAGACAGGTTAAATATCACATATCAGAAATTCATATTTCCTGAAAAACATCTAATTTAAATGTCTGATTTGTATTTGCAAATAAAGTAATTTATATAAAAGTTACTTGTCTGCTGGCTACCTTACTTGTGGAACATGTCATGATGGTATAAATAGATCATTTAAAAGCTGTCGATAACTATTACTACTATCTCGTTAAAGCTGAGCTTAAAGTTAGTATATAATAATATGTAGTAACTACACACTGTACAATAATGAATATCAATCTAAATCTGATTATATACTTACTCACTCACTCTCTCACTGACAGGTTTTATTCTTTATAATCTACAGTTCAAGGTCGATCATAAGATTTATTATTATTATAATTGTACATAAGTATGTATTATTATTTTAAATAATAATAAAATACACACTGGATAACAATCACAATATATTACAAAGAGAACTATTCACTCAGTACTTACTCATAAGCTAAAAATTACTCTTGAAGCTATAAGTCAGCATAAACTGCAGGGCTACTCTTGACACAGTCTAAATACGATCTTGATCTTAGTCATACGACGCGCGAAGGGACTATGGTAAAAAATACCGCGCTACCGCTACCGCGAGATCGGTATGCACGTATTTTTGACTAATAGTCACTTCGTGCGTCGTATATTTAAGATTATGTTCGTATTTAGATTTTGTCGAGAGCAACCCTACTGTTCGCATTTTATTTAAGATAGGGAATTCGCACAGTCCGCTGTTTGTGAGGTTGAGCTGTCTGTTGAGTGATAATCTAACCTTCCTGTATAATTTCAAGAGAGGATGTCATATTAATATGAACGCATCTTTGTATAATCTTATTAACTTAGGCCTTTGGCAGAAAAATGTAGCACCTATTTAATGACAAGATTCGGGACTGATGTAACTGTAGACTTAAATCATATATTTAATTATGAATGACATTCTTTTTATTCAACAGTTGATCTATTATAGACCATTAAAGGTCACGTGGTCTTGTCTATGGATTTGCTTTTGCTTGGGGGGCAAACAGTCAGATTGCGCAAATCATCCTTGTAGGATGTTATGCCATAAGAGAAAAAAAAGAAAGTCAGACGACAAAATAATAACAAAATCGACACTGACAGATTTTTTTATTATTAGGTATTCTTTAGGCGTTCCACCTAATATTACACCGTAATCGTCTGTTGTGTTGGGATGCCTGATGCCCCTCAATGATTTTTCTGTGACGTCATCCTTTAATGGTCTATTATACATAGTACATCCAACTATATATATTACTATTTTACATACGACAACTTTACACAAGTTTACTTTTTAAGGAGGGTAAAACAATAAGATACAAGATTAGTTAATATGATATATTAATGGTTATAGGTTATATTTAATGTTTTTTTAGGTTATTTTAATATTGTTATTGTTTTATGTTCAATTAAGTTGTTTATAAAGTAGCCAACTGAAATACTGTATTTCCATATTAGAGTGGGAAAACACTTTAACAGGTCCTTGGAGAAATATGGCACGTAGTGTTTAGGAAATATACGTAATTAAGGGCCGAAATGTACTTGATTATGAATTAGAGTCAAAGTAAGTAAATAAGGAGCTTTTAATATAATTTTAACTGATCTCTTATATTTGACATTATTATACCACTTCAATTTCTTTTATGAATATTTTGTCCAAATTTTTTTTTCGACAATTTTATATTTTTATCCCTGTTTACTGTTTGTTCAACTCCTGTTTTTTATTGGTCCTGTATTATCCTGGTCTAATTGTTTTGTGTCGTTTCTGAAAAAAAAAATCATTCCTTTGTGTACATGTATTGCATGTATACAGAGTTTTAACATATAAAAGGCTTAGGTCTTAAATATCTGTAAATAAAAAATAAAGGAAATAAACAGAATGAGATTATAATTATGATATTAAAATGGAAAATATAACTCTTTCTTCGGGAACGTTGATTTTTAGTTATCATCATTGCCCAAATTAAAAGGCGCTATTTCTAGATCTCTTCTAGGTTCTAGTTGATGATTGTCTAGAACGTGGTGTTTTCGCACGAGGCACTGCTTTCCCCCCACTTCAATATACCCCTGTTCCTCATTTGGAGAGCATCGCTCCTTCCTTTAGCGTTAATTATTACACGTGTAGGTATAATAGAAAGGACGCATTCAAGGGAAATGTTTATTTTTCATTGATAATTTTTTATTTTTGTTTTTTTTTTCTTTTAGTTAGAACAGAGTGTTTATAATTATGATATAAAATAATTTGAAAACTTGTTATACTATATAATCTGTACTAACTTTTTGTATTATATTAGTAAAATAAAATTCAATAAATATCATTTGTATTTGTAAATATCTAGAGTTTGTGTGTTCACATTTCTAGAAAAAGTGATTATGACTGGGGTTGTAGAAGGGAGGAGAGGAAGGGGCAGAGTGCCAATAAGATGGAGCGACCAAATTAAGGAGGCCACACAGAGCTCACTTCACGGGGCCTTACACATGGCAGAGGATCGCTCAATATGGAGACAGATGGTCTACAGAACGAGGCATGATGGTCACGATCCTCAGGATTGAGGGACCGACAGAAATGATGATGATGATCATTTGTATACTAAACCTAATTATTAAGTCTTTATCAATTGGTACTAACATTCTGAATGATTATGTATTTCCTAATTAAGAATTCGTTGAAATTAATAAGAATAATAATAATAAACTTTATTGTGCTTAAAAACATACATATAAACAGATTATAAATACCAATAATTAAATGATCTAGAGTTTGTGTGTTCACATTGTGAAAAGACATTTTAAACATATTTGATATCAATAAAACACTGTTTTACTTTTCACTATTGATTTATTATTACTCAAGCGCTTTCGTCAAGTTAGCTTGACATTTTCAAGAGAACTAATTACAAGAAAAAAAATTCTTAAAGTCACATGCAACAACAATATTTTTTTATATGTAGGTACCTAAAAACAGAAAAGAAGGGGTAAGGAAGTAGGAGTAGTCAAGACAATGGTGGATGAACAATTGGTTTCAACAATGGTGATGGATGGGGTATTTGAATATTTATTATAATATTTTAGGTACCTACATATAAAAAAAATATTGTTGTTGCATGTGACTTTAAGAAAAAATTTTCTTGTAATTAGTTCTCTTGAAAATGTCAAGCTAACTTGACGAAAGCGCTTGAGTAATAATAAATCAATAGTGAAAAGTAAAACAGTGTTTTATTGATATCAAATATGTTTATACCTACCAATAATTATTTATTTTATTCTTCTTGCACATCATCATTCATATATCAAATTAAATAAAGCAATAAAATAATTATTATGCACAATGGGCGAGTTTATCGCGTGTAAGCGATATCTTCCAACTAACCCAAATTAATAGTTTTAGAGAGGTTCAAAGGCATCTTAGATTTGGCCCTATAGAAAAGTTCTGTGAATATCCTGAGAGCACCTCTTAAATCACATTTTTTTAGCGGAATCGAAGCAGGAAAGCATCTCGGAGACGTGACCGTCCAAGAATCAAATAGCAAGATCATTTAAATCAGTGTTTCTCAAGGTGGAGCGTATGCCCCACCGGTGGTTTATCACGCCTCTGAGGTGGGCCACCACGCTTCCACATATTATTGAGAATGTATCAACTGTTTTATTAAAAAAGAGGCCGGTGGGGCATATGACTTTTCAAAAGACTACGGTGGTGCATGGCATAAAGGAGGTTGGGATACACTTATTTAAATAAAATCCTAAAGGACGGTCATGTGTAGAGTATGCATTGAACGGGAGAGCATGCATGAGGAATTTTATGACAGTGACGTAAGCGAAAGATGTATGCAAACATAAAAGGAAATGGCGCTCGATCCTTTCTGCCTACCCCGCGAGGAAAGTGGCGTGATGATATGTATGTATGACCTATATTAAATCAAATTAAATTTACATACTGTTCTAATAAAGTTGAATAATGTAATAATAAAATGTATTAATAGTATAAAAAAAATATTATTATTATCTTGTTTGAAACAAGAGAGGAAAACTTGTATTTCGCTGAATCCAATTTGGAATCTTAGTAAATACATGTTAAGTTGCATACACATTATTATTTACCAATACGTGTTTTTCAGAATAGTATTCGGATATTCACATTAAGCACGTAATAAATACAATTTGATAGTGTGGAGGGGATATCCTGTTGCCAGGATTTGATCCATCGACCTTCTAAGTCAAAGGCCGATGTTCTCTCGACGGAACGACGAACTAACCAACTACAGTACATATAATTATTATACATAATAGATAGGTACTTTATATTATAATACAGTATCAATGTTCTCACATTCTGTATACAATCAATACAAACCTATATACAACTACTATATATTCAACAAATTTATTACAACTTGTTCACAATCATTATAAATCAATAGCCAACCATTCGTAAGTGTGTGTGTGTGTGTTCATTTTTTTTCTATTTCGTCTCTTATACAAAACGTATTTAACTAAGCATACTAAACGTACATAGTGATAATATATAAGTATATAATATTATATTTATAAAATTAAATTTTATGTTTTGATCTTGACATTGACCAATAAGGAATGCAGATAATATTAATAGCAAGAATAATAATCAATTGTATATAAGAATATTAACAAAATGTATATTAAAGGCACACAAGAATAATAGTCTTGTAGCAAGTATTATAATTTTAAACAAATTATTATTATTATTATTTTCTTGCTCTTATAGACATTATTTCATTGATCATATACTTTTATACCTCACTATTAACAAATTGGTAGGTAATTTGTAAGATTTAATAGGTATACCTATTTGTATATACAAATCCACAAAGTATACGTATAGGTATGTCAATGACTTGTAAGTATTCGTATACTGTATTTCAGATTTCACGACATCACTGACTCGGACATATTTTACTAAACATGTCATAATATGATGTATACAATTGTATAGGTAATATAAAAACTTATTGAGACTGATCTCCGTCACATTTTGTAAAGACCCAAAACATACAGTATCTGAAATACGGGAAAGAGAGTGATCGTGAATGTAGAAATACTAACAATTTGACTTATTTGTTTAATAAAATCGCGCGTTTTTATTGTTTTCCATAATATTAGAATTACTCAATAACCACTGCCTACTGCGGCTCAGAAAAAATTATACAGTAGAAGGTTTTCAGTAGTTTTCAGTAGAAAAGTAACGGATCATTAAACGGCGTCAAATAAAGTTAAGATGGTTTGGGCACGTGGAAAGAATGAATGAGGACAGAATGACTAAGAAGATATATTTGGATGAGAGGAATGGTACTCGGAGACGTGGACGTCCTAGGATTAAATGGCAAGATCATTTAAATCAAATCCTACAGGAAGGTCACGTGTTTAGGAAATTGAAAAGGAGAGCATGAATGAGGAATTGTATGACAGTGACGGAAGCGAAAGATGTATGCAAGGATAGAAGGAAGTGGCGCTCGATCCTTTCTGCCTACCCCGCGAGAGAAGCGGCGTGATGGTATGTATGTATGTATGATGTCTTTTTTATTATTATTATTGTCCAAGAGAAGCATTAAAGGGTGAAAGAAGAAGATTACATTATATATTTACGTAGTTACATCAACATAATATAATCATAGACCTGTATAATATATGTTTATACATTTAATATACATGTGTATATTATACATAGTATATTGCTGCATAGTTACAAAAACATAACTTATATGGATACAAGTTTAACATGATTGTAGTCATTCTGCTGATACTAGAAACTCAATAATATTATTTTTTTAAGGTACGAAGAGGTAGATCTGCATGTTAATTACGTTAATCAAGACAGTCTTAGGGTGCAAACATAAAGAAAACAGATTGCCAGCGACGATCAGCGCCGATAAGCGCCGGCAAAGTAAATCGCAATCGGCGTTCCTGCTTTTACTATGTGCGTGTTCATTGAAATGCATGTAACCATTCTTGGCGCCGGTAGACGCAGGCATCGGAAAGCAGGTAACCTGCTTTCTTTGTGTTTGCACCCTTACTCTTGATCAAGAGATCAAGCTGTTGTCAATTGTCAAAGTAAGGAAGTTTTTTTTTGTTCTCATATTTGAATCACGTGATGTATAGAGAAAAGTAACGACTCATCCAACTTATATTGGAGGGAATGATAAAGGGAAGACGGGGAGTTGGCAGAAAGCAGATGTCCTGGCTGCGCAACATTAGAAAGTGGACCGGAATGAGGACGGTGGATGACCTGTTCAGAGCAGCATAGGATAGGTATGTTTTTGCCGGAGTGATCGCCAACGTCGGAGGACCTGACATGGGACAAGAAGAAGAAGAAGTTTTCTTATCAGAGACGTTGTTCATAAACACATTTGGTTTAGTCAGTGGATTTTTTTTACATTAAGAACTCTTTTTATTATTCTGGTTAAACACAATTATGTGAAATTAAATTTTAAGTTGGTTGAGATCAGTTGAGACAAATCGACATCTCAGCTCTCTTTTGCAGTTCATGTGATATTTTTTGTCCAAAAATTGCATTAGTTACAATAAGCTTACAAAATTATGCGATATTATTGCACAAAATCTCATAGAAAAAACCTGTGACCTCAAATAAATAATACGTATAAAATTTGTAAAGGAAGTAATCATTCTTAAAATCAATTCAATAAAAAAAAAGTTTTATTCTATTCATTATTCTGTATATAGGACGACTTGAACAAAGTGAACAAAACCGAACCCAAAATTCTATTGAAGTAGCGTACACTTGTTTATTTAACGCCAAGTGGTTGCACCGGAAGCGAGCCCTGTAACAAAAAAAACTACATGTGTAGTTTTGTATATGGACATAATTTAAGTAAGTAGAGCTTTTGCCTTATATCCTGTGAATAATTTCACAGCTTATCGGTGCTCTATGATCTGCGATTGTGGAACAATACCTAGCTACTTGATCAGTTTATTATAAATATGTATGTTTTTGATTATAATAAATTTTGATGCCTAATTAAATTTTATTATTTGAGGAGGTATTATATATTGGACCCGTTTTTTTCAGTGCTTTTTTATATCTATTCCATCTGTTTTCTTTTTTTTCTTAAAAAATATTGATGTGAAGTTTTAATATTTCATGCCTTTGATATGATAGTGATACTAGTCCAAATATTTAGAAAGGACATGAGCTGCATGAATACTATGGAAGTAAGAAACGTGTACTAAGCATAAGCGTATTTAAAATCAATGATACTAGGACAAGAGTACTTCCTTCCTACCCCGCCAGGGATGCGATGTGATATATCTTATGTATATAAACGTAAATAATTATTATCTAAATATTTAAAAAAGTAGACTTGTTGACAAAATGTTAATCGTCTTTAGATATTATAAACATGTACTTATCATGTTATATTCATTGTCTCTTATATTATGTTGATTGTGTTTGTTCCAAAGTTTGTTTCTTTGAAGTTATTGTACTGTAAAGGCTATTTAACCGTATACTTTGTTAATAAATAAATAAATATAAACCATTATACTATAGATGGATTATTCATACATATATACATACCATCACGCCGCTTCCCTCGCGGGGTAGGCAGAAAGGATTGAGCGCCACTTCCTTCTATCCTTGCACACATCTTTCGCTTCCGTCATTGTCATACAATTCCTCATGCATGCTCTCCTGTTCAACGTGCTCAACACGTGACCGTCCTGTAGGATTTGATTTAAATGATCTTGCCATTTAATCCTCGGACGTCCACGTCTCCGAGCACCATTCCTCTCAGACAAATATATCTTCTTAGTCATTCTGTCCTCATTCATTCTTTCCACGTGCCCAAACCATCTTAACTTATTTACATTCATCCTTGATTATTACACTAACTTTCATTCCACATTCCTTTCGTATCTCACTGTTACGCACACGATCTCTCAGACTTTTACCACACATCCTTCTCAGTGATCTCATTTCAACTGCATTTATGCCACTTTCATCCTTCTTTAACCATGTCCACGTCTCACTTGCATACATAAGTGTTGGCACTAAGATAGCAGAGTGCACTAACCTTTTAGCTGTGGTGGATATGTTTCTATTTGCAATTATTGGTCGGATTGCAATATTTACCTTATTGCCAGCAACTTTTCTCCTTTCAATATCGCTTTCACACTTCCCATCTCTCGTGAACAAACTACCTGGATTATTCACATCGATTGAATTCTGAAAATAAATACAGAAATTCTGGAAATCGATCTTAGAAAGACTCACTTACAAGAAAAGTGTGTAAACCACTTGTCCACCGTATTTTTAATAGGTATTAGTACACATATATGTGAACTTCATTTCGGAATGTGAGATAGAGTTTCTCTATATTTAAGAATCAACTTGAACCAGGTAAAAAGTGCTATTGCTCCGGCAACATTCCAAATACCTCTATATCATTCTTATTACACGTCTTCGACTAAATGTTAAATGGTAATTAATATTAGGTATATCAATTTACATTTACTTGTATTAATTTAATCATCAAGATACATTCGTTTGGCACGATGCAGTGATATTGCATCTCATTGATTTAATTGAATTCTCTCTTCATTATCCAACTATTTTATCAAAATTATGGAACTATTTTTATACCAATTTATTGCATTATTAGTTAAAAAAATATATAAGGTAGTAAAGTTATTATATAAAATTATTTTTAAATTTAAATACGCCATAAATTTTTATTATAAATGAATAAAGAAATAGAAATTGATACGATATACTTATTTAAGATAACTTGTTATATGTACATAACTACACACAAGATATGGTATACATACCTACATTTTATCGTACCTACATATTGTATATGTGGTATTTTTTTATTGTATTATAATACATGTGTATTGGTTCATACGTGTTATGGCTATATCTCTATATAGGTATATCTAAATACAATGGTATACATTAATTTGTGTTGAGGTATTTCTTTGGATGCATTATTGCATGCATAACACTCCCAAAGTCAACATCATCTACTATATAAAAGTAAAACTTGCTGCACAGTGTAGGTGGATTTTGTATAAAGATTCATACGAAAAACGTACGTAAAACAAGTAATATATAAAGTTCAATATCCTTTGTATGTACAGTCACGAGATGAATCTTTTCAAGACCACTACCTACTTAGGCAAACATTTTGTTCAAGACTAGGTCTTCGACTCAAGGTCACAAATTGTACATCCTTCGGCTTTCGTTTATCAAATTATTATGAAAACAAGTAATTAATTCGTGCATTTTTATCAAAAACTTTAATTTCTTATCATTTCTCTTCTCCGCTTCTCTTTTATCGAAGAGATCCTTTTTGTTTAGTTCTCTCCCTACTCGTTCCTCGCTGAATGATGAACTTTTATCGAGTCTTGTACAAGCATAAGAGTGATGTATGTGTAGGATTGTGTGTAGGGGTGTTTGTGTATGTGAATGTTCGCTAACCAGGGGTTAGAAAATAATATTCGACAAAGATTGTTGTAAGCTATATAATTTAAAAGTTGCCCTGATAACAATAGGAACCATACGTCACCATCGGCATTGATGTTGAATTAAATACTTACTTCATATCTTATCTATAAATCAATTTGAACTCTATATAATAAAAATGACAGGATTTAAGAGAAGTGTTGTGAGTAAACTAAAAATATAAATATGTACTTTTAAGTTTTTAGATGGTTTTATGCAAAGTTTTAAGACCAATGAGATTTGAGTGAGAGCTTTCAGATAGTGAAGGAAGATGAGTATGCAATTAAAACAGAACAAAAAAAAATATGTACCTACTATAGATTATGCAATATGGTGTGAAAAGAAACGTCCGGACTTTGGCTTTAGATAATTATGGAACTACACCTTCAATAAGAACACTTTATTGATCAGAAAAAAAATCATGAGCAATTGGCGAGCTTATTGCCTGGAGGCAATATCTTCCAGCTAACCAAAATAATGTGTGATACTATGTTGACAAGTGGAAATTAATGTCCAGAGTTAAAGCAGAAAACAAATCGGTCACGTGGTGAAACAGCTTTTGCAATCGATTCACATCATCGAAGTCCCAGGTTTGTAAATCAGCTTTATTACAGAGTTATCGCATCCGAGATTGGGTAAGTAAGACGATGTCTCAGCAGAATTCAAGCAGCACTGGTTGTTTGAAAGAAATTACAAGTGTGATAGATCTATCAACTTCACTGATATAATTATATACAGATGAGATTAAAAAAGAAGAGTTTGTTCAAAGATGAGATTAAAAAAAATCAAAGTTATTTATGTGTATATATTTCAATAGATGTATTTCTATTGCTATAAACTATGCTCTCGTAGAAGGCTATCGTCCATAAACTACCCTTAATTTAGTTACTATGTTACAATACTATCAAACTAACATAAATAATAATAGCTATAGATAGATTGGTGCACAGTGGATAGCATAGTATGTAACTATTCACATTTATATTATAATTTGTCCGTTCGTAATTTCGTACAAAAATTTCTTTTTATAATATCTTTTGAACTAGTTTATATGTAAAACAATTTAAAACTATATCTTATGTTCTTAAATCATTAAATAAAATGAATAATAATTTAATAATAATAAGAAGTTTTTATTGATCAGAAAAAAAATCATGAGCAATTGGCGAGCTTATTGCCTGGAGGCAATATCTTCCAGCTAACCAAATAATTTATTATGTAGCATCGGCGTATAATTAATTACTCACATCCGGTTTCGGAATTCCGAGTTCGCATCGTTAGGTGCTGATTTATATTTATATTCCTCTTCTACATTACATATAGTTTTATGAATATAATAATATAACGTAACAAGTGATCGATTTATCAAAATATTGTCTTTGATTAAATTATACTAAACTATGATGAATGCTTTTAGTTATTTATCATCATCACCATCATGCCCCTTCATTTGCGGGGAAGGTAGAATGAATAGAGGGCCACTTATCCCTATTATTGCAAACACTTAATTATTTAAGTTTTTTTTAATACATCTGGGATTTGTTTGTTATAAACCCAAATACAACTTTATACATCTTTCACAGTAAGCTACTAAAAGCTTTTGTCGTGAGAGGGAAGTTTGCCGGCACCTGGTATCGAACCACGGACCCCTTGTTCACGAGACTGAGACTCTACCTCCAGGCTACCAACGAACTTATTATAGAGCTATTATCTCGATTTATCTCATTTCAAATAAGTATTTACTTATCCCAAACAGACTTCTATCTGAAATACTTAATTCCTAATATTATATATCGAATCATCATTACAAGTATACACAAGTCGAAATTAAAAACCATTTTTTTATTCTTTTACTAAAATTGACAATGTCCTAACAAGACAGTAAAACATAATATAGTAGAGGAAAACAAATTTTGCTTTTTAATTTCGTTGAATCTCTTTGATTGACGTGGTTAGATGGAAGAAATCACTATAATATATAGTGATAATCTCGCCACTGCTTTCCATCTTTTTTATGTAAACTGCTCTGTTGATTTTGTTATAATTATGAATGATGATGTGCAAGTAGAATAAAATAAATAAATAAATATGTTTTAATAAATTCAGCTGGGTTTAAAGTCTAGTATTTCTTAAGTTTGATACTGTATTGTGTATTGTAGATACATAATAGTTATACATAGAATGTGCATAGATTTTTCTCTGTGTGTAATATGATGTTACTATAGTATGTATTTATTATTATTACATATATTATGTGTACTGTAATAGCACTATGTGGGTGTATGTGTGTGGCACACTAGCCTAGACCCAATCCGGCAACGTTGCATCTAATGTAGTGTTCACACCAAACAACTTAAAGGCCGGACGATTTCAGTTTCATTAAAAAACAAATCCGTTGATTATCCATACACATGAAATATGATTATACAGTCCACCGTATTGGATTCAATCTGTTAGTGTGCTTTGATCTTGACGTAGTTTTAAAAAAATGTGGACATCGAGATAGAAATCGCAGAGTGTGTCTTTGATCGAAAATGTTGTAGTAGAGGATATAAGGCATATTTTTGTTAAGGAAAAAACAATAACTTTTATAAAAGCGATACAAAAAAGATAATATACGACTCCGATACACAAACCAACAGACTAACGACAAACAGCTTAGATCATAGATATAGATGCTGCGAATAGCTAAGTATGCGCATATAGCGGAACCAATATAGTTGAACATATAAAAATTGAAAACTGTTCAATTTGAGACGTAATCGTCTTTACTGGGTTTTACTGTTTCAAATTTATTGAGAATCTTTTCACACGGTTCAAACAGTTGATGATATTTTGGATTCTTGGCGATATTCGCTCGGTGTGAATAAACTATACCCAAAGGCAGATATTTAAGATTTTGAATTTGGTACTTTAAATGATGCATTCAAAATGTGCAAGTTCCATAATATAAAAATAAAATCTTTTGTAGTAATAGTAATTGTTTATAGTTTTATTCTTATTCCATTTTTTGGCTACAGAATAAAATTATTTGATAAGAGAAACCCGATAAACATCACATTTTAGCAACATATGAATTTGTTTTGATTGATTAAATACATACTTATCTGAAAGAAAGGGTGTGAGGAAACGCGGGCGTCTGAGAACCACGTGGCTTGATCACGTGAATCAATATCTCAAGGACGGCCGCGTGTTGAGTAAGAGGAACCGACGTGCGTGTATGAGGAACTGTATGAATGTGGAGGAAGCGAAGGAAGTGTGTAAAGATAGATCTGTTTGGCGTTCCGTTCTCTCTGCCTACCCCACTTGGGACACGGCGTGAGGGTATAGTATAGTATAGTATTAAATACATATGTGTATTTTTAAAACAAATATGTTATTTTTTATTTTATTTTGACCTTTTTTACAGGTTTATATATGACTATGTTGTAACATTCAAGAAAATAAACATCATGAACTTCAAGACAAGTTCTCCAGACCTGACCAAGTAAAAACGCTATAACACTGGCATTAACACTGACTTAAATGGAATACTGTAAAATGATTTTAGAATGCAGAGTTTTGGAATATTTGGATATCTACATAATAACAGGTTATGACTTAAAATCCAGAAGACTGAATTTAATTTGGACACCATTCCCATGCAAGATAACTTAGACAGCATCAAAGGTGATACGGCTGTCTTGCAAAAATTCTAATTGTTTGGGGGTCATCTGATATATTTCCTCTAAAAACTTGGATAATTAATTTATTTTATTTATTTCAATATACGGCGTTAGCCTTTAACATGTATAAAATATAAAACAGACATAAAAAGTACATAAAAGTAAGTTCAAACAAGACAGGAGTAACTAAGAAAAAAAAAATAATACATAATTCAAAACAATATAAACAAATTAATATACACATAATATAAATAAATTATTAAATAAAATTTGGTAAAACTTAATCAATATAAGTATAACTAAATCAAATAGAAGCATTAAAAAAATATTATAACTTGGAATTTTAATATAAAATTACTCATAAATATACACCCCGTGGATCCCGTGGAGCACCCGGTAAAGAATTGGTCTCCCACTCTTCTGCGTAAGTTTTCGAGTGTCCTGTAAAAGGCAGGTGTTCGAAAAAATTAAGACATTTTACTTCCTAAATTCAGCGATGAGGCTTGCCACCCATCCTGAATGTCTTGATTTTATATTGGCACGAAGAGGACAGTTTGCATGTTTCTTACATGCAGCTGATCTGCTGGCTACCCCACTTGTGGGATATGCCGTGATGGTATAGTAGTAGTAGTAGATAAATATACACATACACTTTTCAACGTAATAATAATATACACATTTTATTTAGGAGACACTTTGTCAATTCAATAGGTTTGTCCGCTACTCTTGATTTTCTTGAGTATATAAAAAACAATCCTAACAATAAAACGTTGTTATTTTTATCAAAATGGATTTAGCTCCTTCGTGGTGCAGTAATATGCACTTCATCCCGTATTGTAAAAAGCTATATATAAAAACTTGAACACAGCCATCTTATAGGTTGTAATATTATATATCATCATATTATACATACATGGATAGTTAAGAAATACTTTGTGTATGTTTTTTATACACATATTCTACACTTTATAAGTATTATAAAAGAACATACATACTGTATATGAATACTTGCATCTACAAGGGCTGCAATCAAAACTGGATTTTTTGAGACAAAAAAAACAGGATTTTTATTTTAGTTTTATTTTTATTTTGTTTCAAATAACACGATAGTTTTATATAAAGGATAATAAAATTAACGTGTGTGTTGTTTTAGAAATAAAAAAGAATTGACAAGAAACACTACAAGCAATCGTACCATGATTTTTTTTATTCTATTGTTTTAAAACCTACTAGGTACTACAATTACTACTACACCATCACGGTTTATCCCACAAGTGGGGTAGCCAGCAGAATAGCTGCATGTAATAAACATACAGGCCATCCTTTCTGTGCCCATATAAAAATAAGACATTCAAGATGGGTGGCAAACCTCATCGCTGAATTTGAGATTGAACACCTGCCCTGTAAGGACACTCGAAAACTTACGGAAATGAGTGAGTGACCAATAATTCTTTACCGGGTACTTCATGGCACACATGTTTTAAAACCAATGAAGTTTATTTATGTATCTATGTGTAATTATAAAATTTTATAAAATTAATGTTAGAATATTAAACCTTACGTAATGATTCTTCTTCTTATGGGTCTAACCGTTGGTTCCCATAAACAGTCTATTCATTACAATAGTAGTGAAAACCGTATATATTTATTATACATTAGGTTTTAATTGATAGTAACGGGTGGACAAATTATCCGAACAGACTGTTAACTAGGAGACAAGTAAAGTGAAAGTTCAAACTTGCATGCAAAAAGGGGTGTAAGAAAGCACGAGGATTACGTAGCATGATTACGTGGATCAAAGTCTACAGGATGGATACTGTTGAGTAAGAATAATTGGTATACACTTATGGAGAAACAACATGTATTTAGAGGAAGTAAAAAGTAGCGTAATGATTAATTTGGCATTTCATCCTCTCTGCTTGCCCCACAAGGGTAGATAGATAGAAAAATAAATTAAATCTAGTATCCACCTAAAGGAATATAAATAATAAATTTCCATAATAGACAATTAATATGCAGATTTTATAACCTCAACCTAATCACTAGAGTATGTGTATATTTGTGTATACGCATATTTATTAGATATAATAAAAATCCTTTTTCATTTCGGATTATTTAACATACTACATTATACGAACCTATCATTTAAGTAGGGTAGGTATACGTGCCTACTTCGAACCTCAAAGTGAATCTGAGTAGGGCAGATCAGTAACGCTATATTTTATATCTATCTATTACTATCTAATATAATATTATTATTATTATTATTGTTCTGACATAGACAGACTTGAAGGGCAGAGAAAGTTTACGAGTGTATAGGGAGGTAGAGGCTTTACTCGATCACTGTTCTTATAATACGGGATATTATTATAATAAGTAAATATACGGTATTATTATATAAATTTAAATACAGCTTAGTCTCTATCGACATCTATGCAAAGGTTTTTAAATTCTTCCAGATTTTCCATCACGGCATCTCCTACAAGTGGGCTAGCCAAAGGAATAAGTGTATGCTATAAACATGAAAGTAGTTCTCTCCGAGCTAATAAAAATTAAGACATGGGTGGAATACCTCTTTGCTGAACTGAAGATGTTAAAATATATCATAAAACATGATCTTTAACGAGAACCTGCCTATTTAACTTATCGCTGAATCACATAACAAACATGTATAGACAATTTAAACAGATCGAGACAGTCAAAAACTAAGACATGAATCTTGTATTACGCGTACTAGCACGATGATGCACATATATTCAATCCCCTAAACACATATACATATACCACCCGGACCCAGAACAATTTGAAAAAGGTCTTTCTTCATTCTACTCTGACTGGGAATCGAACCTGGAACATCGTGACACAAGGGCAAGAACATTACCTACTCGCCACATCAGCTGCCTTCATTTTTCTTCTTCTGTAGGTGCTCTGTCAGGTCCCCTCGACGTTAGCGATCACTCTGGCAAAGGCTTCTCGGACCTGCGCTGTCTGGAACATCAGTTTGTAAGAATATTGTTGTAGTGAATAGTGCCTTGAAGTGAGTATCTCCTCCAAGGGATGTTAAGGGTTTTGTAATTTTAGGAAGAATTTTGTCGGGGGGAGTCCTTATGGCAAACCCTGAACCTTCCCTTGAAAAAAAATATTTCGTTGAGTCTGGATGATATAGCTTTGATTTTGAAACATCCAGGGGAAAGTGGTGGAAAAATAACCATAATGTCTAGAACAACTCCTCCACACATCTCATTCCGGTCCAATCTCGTATATTGTTGTCCCGACGTCCCTCTATTTTGCCTGTCATAACCATATGTGGTACTTTTCTCCACGCATAATATGACCTAGATACGAGATCTGCATTGAAGAGGCTTAACATTTTGACACTTAAAATAACAATAAATATTTCAGAAAAATTTGACCTATAATAATCTCAATAGAAATATGTAATTATTTCATTTAGTTTTATATAAGAGTTCATATAGAACGTACTATATTTTCCATTCTTTTAATAATAAGGAATAAAATAGTCGAATATTTTATTCTTTATTTACCTGCACGATTAATAAGCAATCATTTTCATAATTATATTCATGTAATTATTAAATACGTCATAATAATGAATAACCATAAATTACAATATTACTCAGTCATGACAAAGTATTGGTTTTGAATAGATATGTTCCACGAAATTAATTATATAACATTCACCTACCATCACGCCACTAAACTTTATATAAATTGAAAATACAGACTATTAGGAAAACGGTGAGAACGTAACTCAAAAGTAAAAGAATGGAAAAATTATGTAGATGATTATAATGAGAAGAAGATTATAAGATTATTGCTTATGGAGGGAGCATTATACTATGTGTACCTAATATTATTTTGTTATTGTAATATCAATGTATACTGTGTATTTATGAATGAAATAATAATAAACTTATGTATTTTAATTGATCTCTATTATTTGTAATTTTTTTTATATTTTTTTTATTTACTTATGAATTTTAACTAATTGACTTTTTAACTATATTTGACATTTTTATACCACTTGATTTCTAGTTGTAATATCTTGACTAAAATTTTTTAACAATTTCGTACTTTATTTTATAATTACAACATGATTAATAACTGTCTGTACTCTCGTTTTTGTAATCTAATTGTTTTGTGTCTTTTTTGTAACTGATCGTTCCTATGTATACATGTTTTGTATGTATACAGAGGTTAAATATGTAAAAGGCTTTGGCCGTAAATAAAATAAATAAAATAAATAAAATAAATAAAATAAATAAAATAAATAAAATAAATAAAATAAATAAAATAAATAAAATAAATAAAATAAATAAAATAAATAAAATAAATAAAATAAATAAAATAAATAAAATAAATAAAATAAATAAAATAAATAAAATAAATAAAATAAATAAAATAAATAAAATAAATAAAATAAATAAAATAAATAAAATAAATAAAATAAATAAAATAAATAAAATAAATAAAATAAATAAAATAAATAAAATAAATAAAATAAATAAAATAAATAAAATAAATAAAAAAATAAAATAAATTAATAATAAAAATAATAATGATATACTTGTCTGAAAGAAAGGGTGTGAGGAAGCGCGGGGATCCGTGAACTACGTGGCTTGATCAAGAATATCAATTTCTCAAAGTTGAATAAGAGAAATTGACTTACGTGCATGAAAGGTTTCATGAATGTACTAGAGGCGAAAGAAGTATTTAGGGACAGATCTATATGGAGTTCCGTTCTCTTTGCCAACCTCCAAGCTACCGATGATCTAAACTCTTTATTGTCCATAGATTCTCAGTCACTCGAAAAATGTTACCATTCTAGATTCAACTTCAACTCAAAGATTCTTTGACCTACTCGTACATCAGCTGTCACCTTAGTTTTTTTTTGTATCAAATGTTTTGTCTCGCAAGAAAATATAAAACTGCTATGCACCTACATAACCTTATTAATTTATACGAAGTAGTCGTCACAATACGTACCTACTTACTTACAATACAAGAAGATGAGGGTCCAATGAAATCGAAAGTATTTATCTACTTTTAAAAGTGAAATACTGCTTCTAAGTAATAATATATCGTATCAAGAGATTCACTTGTAGGATAGAGGTACTCTATAATATGGAATGGACATAGATGAAGAATAATAGATACTAACAACGTATCATTACTACGGGTTATTTCATGTTTACTTTATTTAGCTCATTTATGTTTTTTATTTACTTTTGTTTGTTTATTTACTCACATTGTTTAAAATATTAATCATTACGCTCTGCAAAATGAACAATTTGCATAAAATTATTCATTTTATCAAATAAGTGGCAAAGTGGAATTAGTTATATTGGCATATGGATATTTGAACTGTATTTGGTTTTACATATATGCTTATTTAAGGAAATAAATGAATTAGAAGATTAATTTGAATTTAAAATGAAGTGTTACTAAGTAAATGCCGATACAATTAATGAAGTGTATGTATATAAATCAATACAAAAAGCAAAACTTAAACACTGTATTGATTTTCTTCTAGCTAATTCAGTAAAATGACATTTACCTAACTAAAAGCTTGTAAAGCTTGTAAAAAGTGTAAATTATTTTTCTTCTTCAAAGCTTCTGGAAGAAGACATCCTCCATCTCTTTTCGGGCTCTCTGCATCCAATAGTCTTTTCATCCAATGTTGGTCTTCACGTGCCATGATTTGATATCTAGATTTCCATTTCATGATAGTTTTCGTATTTCTAATGTTTGAGTTTATGAATAAAAAAAAATATAAATAATTAAACAAGTTTCTTGGTAAAATTTTAATGTCTGGATTTTTTTTATTTAACATGGAATGTTTTGATTATTATTTTCTTATTTATACAATTAATTATAAATACAAAATAATTATATTTAATCAACATTTATTTGAAATTTGGTTTATTTTATCAACTGTATTAAACGCAATTATTTTAAGTCATTATAAAGGTGGGTACTTGTGTATTTATTTTAAATGCCAAGCCCAGTGATATAGCGGATCATTAAATATATCTTATGTAAAATAAATCCTGACGAATACACCCAATGATGTCTTCTCTTTTTAAAGAAGGAGATAGGCTATAAAACAAATTATCTTTGATGATCACAAAATCACGTGTAGGTACCTACTCGTCCAAAACTAGTTTATAGTATCTATGTATAATAATATGTATGTATATATATAATCTATCTATGTTATACTCTTTCATAACCTGTAAGAATGATCGTTATAGAAGGTATTATGTATAGCTTTATATATAAGGATGCTCGTTTAGTTTTAAAGTCTATATTACATATTATATTATTATTATTATTAGATATGTTCCTACTACGTAGTGTGGTAGGTACCTACATTCAAATGTGTTATGATGCCCGAAGGTAGACATGCTAACAAAGTAACGAATCATTACTCAGTCCCTGGTTGATTGTATAGTACAGTATATATCTATATCTAATTATTTATTTGTGGGAATGTTTGGTACTGTCAATTATTCACGTAGTAATTGTTTGTTTGTTTATTAGGAGAGTTTTGATAAGACAAATAACAAGAAAATATTTACATACTTTTTTAAAAGATATACTGTTGAAATAACTTTATTTCTCGGATATTTCAGGAGTCCAAGGACTCCTATTTATCCATTTAGGTGACAATCTATTAACTTTTCAACTCTCTCTAGTATATCAGTACTACTATGCCAGTATTGACATCTCCTTATTATGTTCACAAGATATAATATGTGGGCTATGTTGTAAACCCAAATTCAACTTATTATACACCTTTCACAGTAAGCTAAAAACTTGTGTCGTGAAAGGGGAGTTTGAAATGCCGAGTCTCTTTCTCCAAGCTACCGACGGAATCATCTTTAAAACTACAAAATGAAGCTTTCCTTGCTGAGCCAATTGAAATAATCGATATTAATGTATACCTAATATAATACATGAGATATTCAAAACTCGAATTTTGCTCAATTATGAGGATACAAAAGATATTATAAAAAAAATGTATGATTGTGTTTACAGCAGTGCCTCAATAAAAAAATATTTGAATTTAGTAAAAGTTTGAGAGATCGTGTGCGTAACAGTGCTATACGAGAAAAATGTGGAATGGAAGTTGATGAAATAACAAAGATGAATGTAAATATGTAAGTTACGATGGTTTGTGCATGTGAAAATAATCAATGAGGACAGAATCGTGGTCGGAGACGCAGCCGTCCGAGGATCAAATGGAAAAATGATACAAACCACATTTTACAGGACAGTCACGGATAGTGAAAGACAGTGAAGGAAGCGAAAGGTATATGCAAAGATAGAAGGAAATGGCGCTCGATCATTTCTGCCTACTGCCTCTTATAACGTAAATGTTAAAAATTAGAGTGTAACTATGTATTTTTTACAGCATTTTATAATATGACTTATTTAATATTTTAGTGTGTAAACACTTCTGAATTATATTCAAATCTAACCCAAACACTATAACATTGTGTGTGGTTAAATTTCAGTCATAAATACTGAACCATAATCCACTTAACCACAAAGAAGCGGTTTGTCTAGAGGAATGAGATCAATAATTAAGACGCGATAGTAAAAATATATGTACCAACTATGGGTAGGTACCTGTCTCTTTTACGAGAACTCGTAATTTTGGTATTTTTACAATGCTTATTCAATAAATAAAAACAAGTTCCTATATAATATAATTTATTTTATATTAGTACAACTTTTGTTCCGTGAAGTCCCCGGTCAAGAATAGGTTTTCAATAAGTTTTCGAGTGTCCAGTAAAAGGCAGGTAATAATAATAAAGCATCTCTTTTACGACATTTTACGTCTTTAATTCAGCGATGAAGTATGCCATCCATCCTGAATGTCTATAAATTTAGTGGCACGTAGAAGATAATTGCCATATTTTTTTATGTGTAGTTGGTTTCCCAGCTATTCCACTTGTGGTAAATGCCGTGATGGTTTGTATGTATGTAGTAATTAATACAATTAATAATAAGAATCCAATGTATTGGACAAAAAGATGATAGATAAGTTAATTAATTAATTAGTTAACTGAGATGATAGATAAGTTAATTAATTAATTAGTCAACAGAATGCACCTAAAGGTGACAGATTATCATGATACTCGTATACGCTTAAATATTTTGCTCTTGGAAAAATTAAACCGAAATATGAAAAAACTTAATGCCAAAATTTACTGCGGGTAATTATATAGTTTTGTGATCCATTTTTTTGGAAGTTACCTTAAGTATTTTCGATGTTATTGGTATTCACAATGTGATAATTATGCGTACATGATAATATAAAGAGTTTTCCATTATGAATTAAATTATCACTTAAAATATCATTCTAAGGCTATCTAAAGATTCTAAATCTCTTCAAGAACTATTTTGAACATAGCAAACATGCTGGTGTGCGATACCATTTTGTTTTGCAAACGGAACTTGAAGAAGGACGGAAGAGATATCGCTGCGAAGAATAGTTGCAAAAACATTGGGTGATAGAATGAAGAAAGAAGATGCTGAGAGAATAGCAGATAGGAGAGAATTGTGTAGAAAATAAATAAACATATGCAACGAACGAACGATGAAGAATAACGAAAAATGTATAGATATTTATCTGAAAGAAAGATTTTAAGAAAAAATGGATATTTGAGAACTGTATGTATCAGATTTTCAAGAATGGCCACGTATTAAGTAAACGAAATTGGCGTACATGCTTGAATGTAAAGGAATCGAAAGAAAAAATATTTTAACGAAAGCTGTTTCGATCTTTCTGCCAAACCGACTTGAGGATACAGTGTGAGGATATAGTAAGAGTATAAAAAGTGTTTGTGGACCAATCTCAATCCCTCGTTATGAAAGGGTAGACCCAAAGATCAACCAAGTAGTTTAGAAAGAATATTACTTAGGTTCTCTACAGGTAGACCGGTAGAGTTTTTTTTTTGCTAGAATACCTATAAGCCTATAGATGTAATTGGTCTTCTGTTGTACCTATTTATTTTGAAAATAGTTTCATGTCCTTACGGTAAATTTTTAATAGAGATAAAACAAGACAATTTTATTTATACATCATCAAGATAATTAAAAACACGACTTCGTAGTTAGTTAATCAACTATTTTTATGCGACTGATTCGAAAATATATTGTACAATCAATACATAATTTAATAATATGTCTTCTATAGAAAAATGTCATATCTAAATAATATCAACAAAAAGAAAACTAGTTACGTTTTATCATATGAGTATACTTACCCAAGGTTTTCTTCTTGTCCGCTCGTAGTTCTCTTTTGTAGATTAGCGGGTATGGAGCGGTTTTCATACTGTTACGTAATAATATTATTATTAGTGTAGTTAGGTATTTTAGTTTGTATTCAAATTGACAAATTATTTATTTAACCAAATTTAGTTGTTTAACTTACAATAATATTTATTTAATTCACATAAAGGTAAAGATATTTCGGAAAAAGTGTTTGCTGAAGTAACAGAATATTGAAGATGTATTTGGACTTTTCATTTTGATATTTATCTCTCATTTATTTCTGATCTTGTGCAAAGACTACATAGTACAGAATCTATATATGTATCTATCTATACCCTTCCTACCCTTTAAATGCACCTACCCCTATATTCTTCCTTCACGTCCTCCGTGTTCTTACAATAACTCATATACATCCGCCAGTTTCTCTTACTCAACACGCGGCCATCATTGAAAATATGATCCATTTGATCATGTAACGTAGTTTTTAGACGTCTGCGCTTTCTCAAAACCTCATATACATCCTCTTCTTCACTTTTCCATCATCCATGTGCTTCTCATGTGAAAATCATCATAACTTATATAACATACACACATTCTATTCACAATATTCCTCTTTCATTCGCTCATTCTCCTAATACAGTATCCTAATTTTCACTCTATCAAACAACGTTTTATCAACTATTTCTCTCAGCTACCGTATCTCTACTGCATAAATTCCACATTCGTCCTTCTTCAACCAAGTCCATGTTTCGTTTGTTGACAATGGGTCGAAGTGCACCGTTCGTTCTAGTACTGCCCATTTTCTTTTTCTCTATGTCCCTCTCTCTATTCTATGTCCACAATACAGAATACAAATTAATACATTGCAATAGGTCTGGTTTTGAGTGATCACTGGGACTGAAAACAGTAATTTCATAAGGAAAACATTATCATAAATTTAGTTTTTCTACGATCCAATTAGGAATAAGATGAAAAAGATATGTGTGTATACATACCAAATTACATTTATGTTTTAACGTGTGAACTGTGAATGTACTTAGGTAACTAATTTACCCATAAATGTAATTTATATTCATCAAAAATATTGCTAAATTTAATAAAAAAAATTTACCTATATTGTATTCTTCTTTTAATAAATTCAATACGTAATGTAATAATTATAAATTTGTGATTGTTTTATAAACACACGTTATCGTAATTGCCAAAATGTTTAGTCGTGAGATTATATTCACGTCCTTGGTGTGACTTTAGTCGATTTCTTAATGGTGTATAATTATTTGATAAACTATTTATATTTTGTTTTATTAGATATACATATTTATAAGACAAGATAATGATACCTAAATATTATTATACCTAGTTGTTTTAATTAAATTAAATTACTAATGATTACTGTTGCAACAAATAAAATGCATTTAGCGCGATGCTTTGTGTAATTTGATCATACTAGTTCTATTACTTGATATTATTTAAATATCGTTCTTCACTAACATGAATAATATACCTAAATGTTGAATTTCGATGTATGTATTGAATATCATATTCCCATAATAATAATATAGTCAATGCCGTAGAATGACGACTATGGCGGAAATTCATTCATTCTTTCAGAAGCAAAGTACCCAAATTTGAAAAACTGAGGTGTGTGCAGCGTGCCATGGGGAGACAAATGCTGGGTATCAGCTTGAGAGACAAAATAAGAAATGAAACCATCCGACAAAAGACAAAAGTCATTGACGTTGTTGATAAAGTCTCCAAGCTGAAATGGCAATGGGCTGGTCATGTGGTAAGACGAGAGGATGGCAGATGGGCTTTCAGAGTTCTTGAATGGATGCCGTGGGAGGTCAAAAGAAGCGTAGGAAGACCCCAAAAAAGATGGGTTGACGATATTGTCCAGATGATGGGAAAGCAGTGGTATCGTATTGCTCGTGATAGGAAAGTGTGGAAAAGTTTTGAAGAAGCCTATATCCAGCAGTGGAGGGAACAGGGCTAGCAGTAAGTAAGTAAGAATGAAACGCTTGTTTTAATTTATCCAATTATGGAATTCTACTACTTGTGTACCAATACAATGAAAAAAAAACATAACATATTTATTTATAATTGTATAAATAAAAACAAATATTATCTGGTTATTAAAAAAAAATCGTTATGAAGTATAATTACCATGACCATGGTACTCCTAACAAATATTTTGCATAATACGAGTAGGTATAGTGTTTTTTGGAATGGCTAATGTTTAGAGTTTCTACCATTTTTTGTCTAAAAGTAGGTATGTATGAAGATGACACCTATGTGCCCTTTCTGTATGAATTACGTCATTACTAATACTGCTATAAGAAATATTATCCATTCATTAAAATGCCGACATTCATTAGCAGACATACAGTAAGATTTATAACACAAACACCCACCTTTAATTTAAATATATTTCATGTCTAGAGTAATGAATTACACTTCTGTTGCAGTTACCCAAATATAATGTATTCTCTAAGCACCTAATGCAAGTTACCTATATGTTAATGCAATAAGTGGACAAGGGATATTTTTTGTTGTACAAAATTCATTTCGGTATGAGAATGACGTTTGTATATTAGAATATTTCTATTTTGCAATATTTCATAATAGTTGAAAAAAAATACTTACATAAAAATCTAAATATCACTTATTAACTTAATTGTGTATATGTAGGTATGCAGTGTACTGAATGAAAATCAAACCACTAAGCTTAGTTTAATCAATGATTATTCCTAAATTTCTTTACATGCGTTTTAAATGGAAATAAAAATAAATTAATGTTCTCGTTATATTACTGTTTTGTGATTATTTAGTTCTATGAAATTGAAAAATTTCTACATCTTTAATAAGATCCAGTATTTGTCATTATTTGGAAGAAGCTCCTTCACTTTATTCAAGTAGGTAGTTAATTAATTTACTTAAAACGCATATCAATGAACTAACTTTAAAACAGACAGATAAATTATACTACCTACAAATAAAATCAACTATTTTTTTTTTGTAAAAGTTTTCTATGTAACTTTACTTACCTTCTTCATTATCTTATTTAGATTCCATTTAAAGAAATAAATAGCATTCTATATATCTAGAGCCTCGTGTTCCAGGTGGGGTGGGTAGAGTTAACGGAACGCCGTGTTGATCTATCCTTGCATACTTATTTTGTTTCCTTCACATTTGTCTAGTTTCTTAAATTTGCACGGCGATTTCTCTAAATTATCATGAGATCGTCCTTGTGAATTTGATCTACGTGGTCAAGCCACGTAGTTTTTGGACGTCCATGCTTTCACAAACCTCCTCTTTTGGATTAAATAGACAATAATCAAATATAATAAAATGTTCCAATTCGCTAGCATTAAGAATAAGAAGTTGCCGCCTTAGAAACATTGTTGTAAAAGTGTTTAATTTGAATGTTTGGGTTTGTTTACAAAACTTTGAATTTATTACTTTATTGATATAAACTGTGATGTTTTTAAAAGAGACATGACTAATAAATGTATTGAATAACTTTTTAAAACAGTATTTCTGAGTGCGGCACATTTCAAATGTTTCTGATGTGAAGTGTCATCAGTATGTAATCCTTATATTCAAATAATAGTCTTGATTCATTTTCATAGACTCATGTGTTTAACGATCTTTAAATTTGAGTATGGTGAACCAAGATTGAAAAATGTATAATATTGACTTTTCACATAGTTAATTACTTTTTTTTATGGATAAAAGTCATTTTATAAAGATTGAAATAAGGGGAAAATAAAGGTAAGTAAGTGTCAAATAAAACATTAAGTTTTATAATCGATATGTATTTATTAATAATATTATATAATTAAACATTCATCTACATTCAAAATAATAAGTAGGTATATGACAGGTGGTTTATAATACTTTAGGTATATCATCAACTAAGTGATGAAGAACATTCAACGGATTTATAATCTTTCAAATAGATTACAATTAATACAATTACATAGTACAACATTAATAAAATTATTCTGTTGACACAAATGAAGGAGTATAAAATAAACATTGACAATAATTTCGCAAAAAACGGTTATAAAATGCATTCATTTTGTATGAAAGGTTGACCTGTTTTCGTTTTTTATTTAATAGTTATAGCGAATAGCCACGTTGATAATACAAAGTGTTTTCTCTATCAGGTCATGTATCATTCAAATGATTACATTTTAACCGAATTTGTTTCTTATAATACAATAAAGTGAATTGAAAGAAACCTACATATCGCTTGCATTAATGTAATTATTTTCGCATTGCAAATGTTACACAATAAAAACCCAATGTGCATACTAAATGTATTAACTTGTCCTTTCACCCTTCATGACCCCTTGATATTTGACAGGTCAGATTTAATTCATATAAAAGGATTTATAATATACAAGTATTTAATAACCGCTTGGTAAAAAACGGACAAAAGGTTAAGATATCGGACAGTTAATACATAATATTGAATGCACTTTGGGGTTAAATGGACAAATAAATTTTACAATGTATCAACAATATTGCATAGAAAACTAGCTATTTCTTGACAATACACAATTCGCAAACATGTTCATATTGTTACAATCATCGCAAAAAATTACAATTTAAAATTACAAGTTCACATACCTCATTTGAGTCCACAGTAAGTTGTACAGAGTTGTGTAGAAGAATGAATGTATAAAGTATTATTATTCGTATGTAGATGCCGTAGAATTACAGACAGAAGTAAAGTAATTATTACCTTAAAATCTAAATTATACTAAGTAAGATAACTTCTGCTAAATCGCCACGTATCTCTTTCCTTTTTAATTTTTTAGCTTAGTTTAAATTTAGCCTAACTTAAAATATTTCTTTCCTAATCCTAATTCTGTAAGTATCTCTATTGAAGATCATTTCTGAAATAAATTTTGTTTCACTTACCAAAATCCTCTAGCAATAATATTTCTACCTTTGTATAGTAAGTTAATATATTTCTTTAGAGGGATTATCATTTGTAGTAAATAAAATACGGTATAGATTTTCTCTCGTATTATATAATTGCGATATGTCATCGTTTGTTTTCTTCTTCCATTTTCCTTACGGAATTTAGTACAATTTACATCGATTCCTTATATAATAATGGTAAATTTACTTTAAATTATCGAGTCGATTCAAATTTAAATATGAAATCACGTTTAATTTAATAATTTCTTTAAATAATTCGATTTTAGATTTCCACGTCAACAGATGAATCATTGCAAATAAATATGATAATATATTAAAATTTCATATTTAAATCTCATCCGTACTCTGAATAAAAAATTATTTTTTACAGGATGAATTTATTCTAGTCATTATATAATTAATAATAATAATAAAGTAATAAAAAATATTTACATTTAATCTAAATAAAAATAACCGTCAAAGATAATCATAAAAAAACACAACCACGATTTCAGTGGAATTATCAACAAAATTAATAATAGTTATACAATATTAAATCGGAATGATTGAAAACATAATATTAGAATTATAATATGCCTAGTTATAGTGTGTAAACAGATGTAAAGGGAATATAAACGGAAAGTATAATAGAGAGGACATGGTAACTCCGTTCAAATCAACACATTTTTATATTCAACAAGAAAAAATGACAAATTAACTCGATCAGAATATTAAGAAAATAACCACAACTTCTTAAAACAATAGTAGTAGTAATTAACAACAAAAAAAATCGCTAAAAAGCGTCTACTTTCAAATTGATTGCACGTTTTTAATTAAGACTTTTTTAAATGTCTGCCCAATATGGGTTTAAGTAAAACTTCAAAATTAACATTAATAATTGTTATTCAACAACAAAATATTAATAAAACTTGTTTAAAAAATTTAATTATGTTTTTTTTTAATCAGTACTACTTATATGTCAAATGGAAACATCAATGACAATGATGATAAAAAATAATTTTAAAAATAGTAAACATAAAAAAATGTTATTACACCAAACGCTTAACCTAAACTTGATTTAAAATATATATATATATGTATATATTTATGTACAATATTTCACTATGGATATATATATATATATATATAAGATTTTTTTCAGTTTAAAATATAATTATAATGTTTTATGTAGATATATAAGTAATATTAATAATTTATATCTGTGTGGTATTGATTACTTAATACACTTGAGCATGAGGTAGATTAGTTCATTTATATATGTATATATATTTTATAATAATCTATTTTATAGCAATACTGCTTTGTAAAATGGAAGATTCAATTTATCTATAATTATTTTCATCAGATATGTATGAATTTGTATATTATTGATTATTAATACTATACTATTGCTTGTAGGCCGATAACGTTTTATATTGCATTACGCGTGTGTATTAGATGTATGCGATAGAAAATATGGGATGGCAAATTCATAATATCATCAAAACGTTAACGGCTTTCTCAATGGTTTGCAATGTGTACATGAATAAATATTTTTTGATCTGATTTATTTTCACCATAGGTTTTTACTATAGGCCTTCTTTTATTTAGAGTATTATATTGGTACTGCGTGTCAACTATTGCAAAATAACATTCTAAACGTGCTGTTTTAAAATACTTTCGGATAAGTAGATATATAAGTGTTTTGTACATCATATTTAATATCGTATGCCGTAATCACTTATCAGAAGTTGTACAAAATCTATACATATATAATAAATGTATTTAATATAATGAACATATATTTTTTGTTATACAATATGTATTCATATTATTTTCTTTACTATATACATGGTACAAACACGTAAAATAAGTGTATTACAATTTCTAATGTCGTATAAACTTTTGATATTTCTTCTTCACTAGATATGCTAGATCTTTATAGAATTACAATATTAATAAAAAATATGGAACCGATAAAATAAATGGCAAGAATTTAATATAATGCAGTTTTTTTTTTACAACAAAACCATTACATGAACCATGTCTAAATTTAACACGTGAAACTAAAAAAAAAAGCTTAGAAAAGACAACTTCCCGTTAGTTGGAAGTGCCCTAAAAGGGACTTGAACCCGCAAATATTATCTGAAATTGTCATTGTGGTTTATGAGTGAGAATTTCGAGGACTTAAGCTTGTCTTTCGGTTATATTTTGGGACGAAGCACGTCTCGCGAAAAGGATAAGTCGCGGGTTCAAGTCCCGTCCAAGATATCAAAGTCCAAATCGGGTTACTTTGTATGTCTTCTATAAGCCTTGAATAACATTTCCATGTATTAAATTTACATATGTCAATTAATACAACGATTAGTTGTTAAAATAAAATCGATAAACATGAACAATAACGTTCTGAGGTAGATTGATTTATAAGAAACGTATTGAGAAGACGATAACAAAACATCATTTATATCTGTTATTCGATGTACCATAATGAAAACAATTTTTTTCTTAATAATTTATACTAATAAAAATCAACGATTGATTTAACTAAAGGAAACATAACACGAAGATTGAATTTATTAGATACTATGTATTTTTTGTTCTATCGGCAAGAGAAATAAGAATATTTATAAAATATTAGCCATTAATTTAATTTAAAAAACTTAATTGTTAAAATAGTAATACATATATAAAAATACATTTTTAAAAATAAAGAAGAAATGCAGCGTTGATAATCATGATAAAAAGATAGTAATAATAAAAATGTAAAAGTTAATAATGAGCTAACATGGTAATCATTGAATCACATAATGTTTACTAACATAATTAATATAATATATATGTATATATTGTATTATAATTATTGCAACTTGTTTTTTTTATCATTTATTATCATTATTATTATATTTTTATTAAATTCATATAATAATTGATAATAATAATATGCATATATTATATCATTTAAGTATCTCCTATGATATTTGTTTCTTTAAGAGACAGGAGAAAAAATAACACAACCGATGGTCATTCATAGTACTATACAAGCTATTACAATCTTTTCATATTACCGATCTATCTGATATGAACATTATTACAGATCAATATGCATTAAAATCACTCAAAGTATTCACATTAATAACATGTTTGCTTCTTTTATTAATGTTTTATCCACCTATATCCTGAATTCCATCAAACAATGTTGTATTATAATTTATTATTCTTTATAAAATAAAGTCTATTAAACTAAAGTGAACTTTGTACATTTGGTTACCTCGAGTCAGATTGACTGCAAAATTCTCTCTCTCTCCTCGATATTATTATATTTCATTAATAATAAATACAAATACACTTGATTTAATAAATTGCATTTAAAATATTATTCTTTATGTTCGTTTTGTATCTATACCTATATGTATGTATATCTATCCTAAATTAATGTAGAAATAATCTGTTATCTTATTTTATGTGTAGGTATAGGTATTATCATTTATTAAAAAGTTATTGGCCTAATTTGGCAACAGAGAATATTAATTTCGTAATATTGTTCTGAGGTAGGTGCGTCTCATGTATGTGAAACACATAACAATGTGCTATCAACTGACAAATGATTATCTACATATAGATACTAATACATATAATTAAATTAACATACAAGGAATGTTATCAACAATATAAGTAAACAATTTTCAACAAATTCATATCTAAATAATCTCAATAGGAATGAATCCAGGACACGTTTGTTAAGATTCCTAAACAAATAATAAATTTAATTAACCTAATACGTAGTAGATAAGTATGTAGATGTTATGAGCTGCATCGCTACATAAAACTAACAGCAACAATCAAAACAGGTGATTATCTACCAGGTAAAATATGAGACAATAACCTTACGTCCTGAAGTCACCTTCAAGTAGAAGTTCGGATAAGTGGAATGACCGAGACATTGGCACGCTAATCATTTGGCTCTCAATGAATAATTTCTTCCCTAACCAATAAACTGAACATAATTTTATATAAAATAGCCCTGTATTACTCTCATAAAACAATCAGTCAAACTACTCTAAAACCCTGATTTAAAATAATAATAAAACTATCACTAATAAATGTGTAAAGACGATATGCATCTATTCGCATAGCTAAATTGCTTTACAAGGATTATGCGTATTGCCTGCCAGTGATATGTACTTGTAGGTATGTATGGGACAGTTAGGTTGATAATATCGCCGGCATCTTTTTACGATGCGTTTCGCAATGTTTCAACATATGATCTTTTCGAATGAAACCTTTGCCACACTCGGCACATGTGAATGGCTTCTCGCCTGTATGGAGACACATATGTCTGCGAAGATCTGTCTTGTGGTTAAACTGTTTAGGACATTGTTCGCATTTGAATGGCTTTTCCCCAGCATGCTTTGAGTAATGTTCTTCGTAAGCAACATCACTAGGAAATCTTTTACCGCATCTTCCACATTTAAAAGGTTTTGCACCCGAGTGGAACGATTTATTATGTTGAGTCAAGTAGCAAGCTTTATTAAAAAGCTTATCGCACTCGATACATTTGTGAATAACGGCAGGACTTGCTTTGCTTGCCACTTGTTTGACTTGCTTATTATTGCTAGTCAGCGGTGGCCCTGTGACTGTTGAGGATATTGAAGGCGAACCGTTATTTTCGTATTCTACTTTTAAAACGGGACTTATTGGAGATATCACTTGGGCTTCGAAATTTTCTTTATTGGAAACTTCGTCGGGTTCCAACTTTACAATAACTGGCTCACACACTGAATCTTGTTCTTGTTTTATATTAACTGGGGAATAATTTTTAACGCTATCAAATTCTTGATGACCTTGTGAAGGAGATCTAGCTGTCTCTGCACTATTATCGTCTAAAATGTACTCTGGGGATGATTGGGAGTAGGGATAAACATTATCCAAAATCATGTAAGTTGGTGCTTGTGGCGAATCGCCGGGGACGGACCCCCCCACGTTATGTATTGGTGAATAGCTAGGCATTACTAAGCCATAGCGATGGGATTGAAACTGGGCGAAACTTGGCAATGGACCAGATGATTGAACATCTGTTACTTCCATCCCAAACTGTTCACCAGTCACTTCACCAATAGTAACCAGATTGGTTATATGCAGGCTGTTGGAAGCCGTATCCATAACGTGGGGGGCCATCCCGTTTGGGTAGTTCGGTCCCAAGGTCTGTTGAAAATTCTGTGCCAAATATAAAGGATCCTGGGGCGTATGCACTGGATGGTCCGAAGGCCTCGGACTGTAGGGACTGCCCGGCAAATGACTGAACGGGGGCAGGCTGTGCGCTGTAATGGGCGGTGTAACTTGCACCAGAGGTTGAATTGTAGAATTGTTGGTTGTAATCGATAGCAGGCCCCTCGAAAGATGGTTTTGTTGGACGGAGGGACCTGCTTGCCCGTTTGGGGGACTCCCTACAGAATTTGATACAGAACTAGATTGAGAGGCGGGCTTTACTGATTGCGAATGATGTCCTGTGTCTAAAGGATTCCCTAACCCTGGAGGCGGATTCCCCATCGTCAAAGGATGTGTTCCCATCTGGTGGGGTAAAGGGTGATTAGCTAAAGGATTATTACCAAGTAATTGATTATTACCTATATTTGGTTGCTGATGCATATACGACCCCTTTGCTGAAGGGCCCATATTTGAATGCTGCACTCGATCGAAGCTTTGCGTTGTGAATTGCGAAGGTCCATGTCCATCATCCGGACTACGCACGTCGTCTGACGATAGTGGGCTCTGAGTATTAGGGTCACTGGTATTCTGCTGTTGTCCACGTCCACCATGGGTTGGATCTCTTGCTGGATGATGATGAGTACTTATCGGTAAAGTTGCAGGATCTGGCTGACCTGAAGATCGTACAGCGTTTTTATGCAGTGTTGTATTATAATGACGTTTCAAGTGTCCAGAACTAGTAAACCATTTATTACAAGCCGTACAATTATATGTTTTTGGACGTCTTGCTTCATTTGATTTCCAGTTGGCACCTTTTCCTGATATTGGCGGAACAGAATTATTTCCAGAATTTGCAGTCTGTGTACTAGTTATTTGTGGTCCAGAATTGGAATCAAATGGTCTATATGGCGGTTGGAGATCTCTTACTGAAGTAGTAACATTAGATGGGTACTCTCCCATTGGCATTTGATGAGTTGGATAAATTTTTGGATCCTGATGAATAAAACCTTTATTCTCATGTGGTACAGAAAACATCTTCTGTTCGTGTGCATATACTTTTGGATCATGGACGTATAATTTTTGATCTACCGGAAACATTTTAGAATCAGAAAATAATTTATCTCTAGGATACATCTTTGGATCGCCATTCATTTGTGGGTGGTTATACATTTTTTGTTCTGGCCAAGGTAACATGGCAGACACCGGGTGAGGATTTGGTCCATTGTGATGCATTTGATTTGAATTATCAAATTGAGGTTCCTCACCCCCGGGATGAACTACTTTCTGTGAATCCAAATCAAGAATATCTGCCGATTCTTCTTGTTCTTCTTTCACTTTGTTATCAGATTCCGTTCCAAAATTATTAAAATTTTTCTGTGGATATCCATGGGGTTGATGAAAGTGTGAATTTCGAGGTGTCGGTGGATGACTTGTTGCACAATGCTCTGATAATTGTGCGGCCGAATCACAAACAAATCCACATTTATCACACTGCTTTGGTGAAGGAGATGGTGTTGGTTGAGATAGAGGTTGACCGTACAGCGGACTAGAAGATGATACTCGGGCAGATCGTTCTACTATAGGACCTCCATATGGATGAAATCTTGGGGTTTTTGAAAAATCTGGAGGATATTGTCCTTGCTGTTCCCATTGTCCATCTGGAAATGGAGGCGGTCCATATGGAAATTGACCAGGTGAAAATCCTGCTGGCTCCGGTGTTTGATATGGAGAGGGGGCACTGTGATAACTTTGTGGTGTTGCTGGATGTCCAAAAGGTGCTGAAGTCTCAGGGGTTGCCCTTTGCGGGAATTCGGGGCTTGATTTGGTAATCATCGCGTCGCTAGAATCCGCGACCGCGGCTACAGTAGCCTCACGCTTCACTTTTGTATTGTTATTATTTTCCAAGTCATTTTGCGCGCCTTGCGCTTGTGTTGCCCATTTACTTAATAAATTTTCTTTGTGATATTGAATATGTACCTCTAAAGATTTTCCAGATTCAAAAAATAGTCCACAATCTTTGCAGTGATGTTGAGCGGTCGGATATGCCGATGCCAGAGTAGCGTTGTTAGCCATTCGTCTTAGGGGCACTCACGTATCGGATTTTATCCGTCGTATCCACTAAATGTCCACACTTGTTCACTATACACACTTGTTATATAAATCCTTTATCACAAAGTTCAATAATATTATTGTTTGTAAAAACTAAAAATAAAATAAAGAAAAACGTTCCAAAAGTGTCTATATCACATTTTTTATGTACTAAAATATTTCACAGCTGAATCAAAAAGTAATCGTCTCGTAAAAAGTTTTCATATCAATTATCACTCCGAGTAACATTCTTAAAGCGAGAAGGAGAACGCGATATAAACAGAGTCACGCGGCCCGCACGCCGCTATAAACACATACACTTTACGGACGATACATACACTCCGGTTGTCACTTGTTATTACATCAATTACATTTACTATTGTTTATTTAAGCGGAGAAATAAAAATACACCTTTCCCGCGTGTTACGAAGTTAAAATTCAGAAAACAAATAATAAATGAAAAAAAAGCGATCGCGGGAACTGAATGTGATCTTGACCACACAGGTCGGCTGCCGAGTGTCGACTGAACACCAGCGGGTCCTACTCGATGTTCCTTGTCCGCGCGGCGGGGAGGCGGGGCGAGGCACGGGGGACGGTGCTCCCTTCCCCCCCGATACGAAGAGGGGGATAGTTCAGCCCTTCGTCCTGTGCGAAAAGATTGTCGGACGAGCGAGAGGAAGACGGAGAAACCGGGGAAAGGGTGGGAGTGTAGGCTCTAGCGGCTAGAAGTTTTTTTTTTAAATTGAAATGGCCGGTCGGCTTGTCCAGCGGGGAGGCACTCCCACCACCTACCACCTCGCCTCGCTACCATTGCCTCCCTGCGAGGGATGACTTGAAGGAGACGCTCTTCAAACTTACATTGGAATATTTTTCACTGTTTTATAAAATTTTATGTACAAGTTATTGAAGTTGGGATATTATTATCTCTCCGCAATATTTACTTCGGTATTGTTTCTATGTCATATTATGAATGAGGATAACTAAGCAGGCTTTATTATTATTGAGAGTGTTTATGAATGAATTCATTAGTACGTAGGTACATACATAGCTTAAATATCTATTTATAGCTACTTACTTACAAATGTTACGAAATTATATTAGGTACTTACATATTATTATTATTATAGATACAAGCATTTTATTCACATTGTGAGTGAACTCTCGTTACAACTTGTATTGCCATGTGAAATACAAGATTGTTTTTGGTACGTTGACTTAGTTTTAGGTATCTTGTGTTAGATAACAAACTTTTGTTTTGTAATACATACAAACGCATACACATACAAATAATCAACAATATAACACTTACATGTGATATATTTATTTTATTTGCCTTTTTTCACATTAAATTGTGTTTTCTTTTCATAATTAAATTTAAGTTTTAATTAACATTATAAAGGGTACAATATTTTGTTTAAAAGTATGACTTTTTTATTTGATATGGTTAATGTAAAATTAAAACCCCCCATTCTATATTGATTTAAACTAAAATAAAAACGTTACAAAATTGTATAATCAAGTTCACTTGAACTAAAATTCGTATTCTATATTTGTATATAATTCTAATGTGGAAAAATTAGAGTGTCTAGAATACCAATGTAGACTAACTAAAATTGGAACGTTACTATTTTAGTTAGTGCACAATAAAAATGAATTAGATCCATTTTATATAGTATGGAATTAGATGAATTATTTAAATACATAACATACATGCATATAATAATTATGATATGAAACGCATATACCTAGATAATTTACATAACATCATTACATTTAAATTATTATACTGAAATATTCTTCAGTTTGGAAGGCGTCTGGACTCAGCATCAGGACAAAATGTCGCTTGTTCAATGCGTGCATCATCCCAATCCTTCTATATGGCTGTGAGTCTTGGCACTTAACCAAGGCTCAAGAGCGGAAGATACTAAGCTTTGAAAACAGGTGTCTTAGAAGGATTTTGGATGTCAAATGGTATGAACATGTTACAAATGATGCTGTGCGCCGGCGCACCCAGCAGAGACCTGTAATCTCCGTAATACAGGAGAGACGATGGTCCTGGCTGGGACATGTTTTGAGAATGCCTAATGATAGTTGGCCAAAAAGAGCACTGTTTTTCCGTCCGCAGGGGTTCCGTCGGCCCGGGCGTCCCTCTTTCACAATACACCGTTCCTATGACAACGATATCAGAGCGCAAGGAATGTCGTGGAAAGAGGTGACGCAATTGGCACAGAGACGCTCTGAATGGAGGAGGCTGGTTTCTGCCCTGTGCTCCCGAGAGGAGCGTTGAGGGCGATGATGATGATGATGTTCATAGATCATCCCCTTATTGACGAGCGAATGGCTTATGAACATATTATTATAATAGAACTTCCAACATACATAAATAATCAGAATAATTTATTTATGTATGGTGTAAAATGGATGATAAATAAATTAAGGCCATTTATCCCATAGAGTCTCCTCATAGAATAGGTATCCCACTCATGTCTGTGAGTTTTTGAGTACCCTACAAAAGACAGATAATCGTAAAACTATAGACATTTATTAATTATGTATCTTCAGTTCAACATTGAGTACAATACCCATCTATTTTTTTTTTGCAGGAACAGGACATGCCTATTACATACATGCAGTCAGTCAACGATTCTATATAATATATAATTATCTTACTTACTTACTGCTAGCCTTAATATCTCCGCAGCTGGATTAAATCATTTCATTCATTTCTGTTTTGAGCAACACGAACCCAAGTCTTTCTCATATTTTGAGGTCTGCCTATGCTTCTCTGATCCTCCCTCGGTGTCCATTATCATCCTCTCTTCACATCATTGTCATTTAAAAATCAACATGGATAGATTTTTGTATAGAAAAGTAATAAATGTGGTATAAATTCTCAACGAATTATATGTAACATATCTGAGAAAAGATTTAATGGACTTATTTGAGAATAACTTTGTGAGGCATACTTTGAGATTGACTCTATTCATTTCTGTACACGACTACCATAGATTTATTATGTACTTAAGTACGAAGTAATATAATTCTATGACGACTACACACTAGTTGCGAATAATTTTAGATTTAAATACAGTCATACTAATATCTTGTTTATATAAGATTTAATTTTATAATTCTTGTCGTGATTCTATTGCTCCTTGTACACGTTCTACCCTGTGAATTACACGGTATAGAATAGGCCTCCCTCTCTATTTTGTATGTTTACGAGCGTCATGTCAAAGGTACACTTCGTAAAACACGTAATGTAAGACATTTAACGTCTTTAATTACTATACTATACTATACCCTCACGCCGTGTCCCAAGTGGGGTAGGCAGAGAGAACGGAACGCCAAACAGATCTATCTTTACACACTTCCTTCGCTTCCTCCACGTTCATACAGCTTCTCATACACGCACGTCGGTTCCTCTTACTCAACACGCGGCCGCCCTTTAGAATTTGATCCACGTGGTTCTCGGACGCCCGCGTTTCCTCACACCCTTTCTTTCAGATAAGTATATCCTCTTTGTCATTCTTACCTCGTTCATTCGTTCAACATGCCCAAACCACCGTAGTTTATTCACGCGCGTCTTTAATTAAGTGATGACATATGCCACCTCTCCTAAATTTCTCTTCCAAGCTTTTGTTAGCACGAAGAGAATGATTTGTAAGTTTTTTACACGCAGTTAATCCACCGGTCATCCCATTTATGGCAAATTCCATATTCATATGAATTATACTCATATATTATAACCATCTAACTAGATCATTACGACATAATGCAAATTTGGGGTAGCCAGCAGACCAGGTATCTGTAATAAACATGCAAGCTGTCTTCTTGGTGCCAACAAAAATTAAAGCATGCAGTATGAGAATATGTTTTCTTAATATGAAAAGATGTTTTCTTTTTTCTCGTACATCTTTTACAAGAAACTCGAAAATCTACGGCAAAGAATTATAATATGTGATATTTTCTTTGTCAGGTGCTCCACAATGCTTGTATTTTGTAAAATATAACTTTTATAAATATGTGGTTATTCTTCTATTAACTATATTGAGAGTTAGAGTCATAGATTACGAATACGAATTATCAAGGGAGCATTTAGGGTGAACGGTTCACCGTGAACCCAACAAATCTATTGGAAATGAATGTTTACGGATAAATAGGACAATGGATTGGATTTACCTATTATGGTGACATTTTTATATAAAACATTGAGACATTCTCGCATTTTCATTCACCTACATAATTATAATATAATATACTACACCAAGGGAGACATATTTTGTCTCCATATGATATTATCAATCGATTAACAATGTTCTAAACATAGAATTATATTACTTCGTAAAATCTATGGTTCTAAACAAGTGAATCCGTATCCTTAGGTTTATAAAAATATACCTAGTTCGCAAGATTTAAGTACATAATTATTACCTATTAATCGAAATACACATTTATATTTCAATGTAACAAAGAAAAACTTGATTGGGTTTAAAGATATCTTCCAACTAATCATCGACTTTAATCATGTTAATCACTTATAAATTTTCGCAAAGTTTTGATATCGTTCAACATAAAATTTGAAAGATTATTTTAAGTACATACCTACACTATTATTTTCACTATTAAAATGTTTGTTCATAATCATTATATTTAAAAAGTATATCAACAAAATCTCTAAAAAAAATCTACATATCCCGCAAGTATAACTGACTTTCTGCATGTAATAGATATACGAGTTATGCTCTTCTTGCCAGCATAAAATTAAGACATTCAGGATGGCTCACGAACCTCATCACTGAATTTATCATGTAAAACGTCGTATTAATAATATTACGAATACCTGTCATAGAGGACAGTCAACAACTTCAGAAAAGAATTTAAGGCTTATTCTTGGTCGAGAGCTTCACGGCTATTGCCTTACATATTTTCACAAACTAATACTTGGATATATGGAATATAGACTTATACAATATATAATTACAGACTTCTACTTTATATCTGTGCATCAATGATTTGATTTGTCTGTAAAGTTGAAATGACAAATAATAAATAAACAATTTATTGTCTAAATAAATTCGGACAAAAGGCGTACGCAAAAGGCAAAAAGCTTTGAAGCAGTGTTTTCAAGTAAATGTAATTTGTAAAATTTGGGCTTGGTTTAATCTTTTTTAATTGAGACCATAGTTTAAATTCCGATTATGTAGAATTATGGAAAATATAATATTTAATAATAAACAGGAAAAAAGTGAAAGTGTATTGCATACACCTGTCATGTGATTTTTTCAAAAATCAAAACTTGGTTCATATAATTATATTATAGTTGTGTACCTGTGATTTTACTATCCATTTCTTTTGAAATCAGACAATAAGATTGGGTAGTTAGTTACCTACATGGAAAAAAATTACAAAATAACCTTTTATGATCAAACATCAAATAATAAAAAATAATAATAGTAAAGAACAATAGATGTTTGGTTAAAAACTTCTGGGTATTTTTTTACGACAGATTATAACTGTTAAAAGGAACACAAAACCAACATAACGGATTAGACAAAATTCTCGGAATATCAGTAGTGAAATGTAAATAGCTTTTATTATTATTGATTAGACGTATATTATATTCTAATGCTTTGTCTTTGTAGTTTAAGGAAGTATAAACAGCACCTGTAATTACGCCAGTGGTGGTAATATTTTTTTTGTATATTTCAAACTATCAATCCATACTTTCATAAGTGACTTTGAGAACTAGATTGACTGATTGTATTGAACATAAAGTTTATCTTTTAGGTCGTTTATATAAATTAAAAATAATAATTCAAGATGGATACATTATTTTCGTTTTCAAGTGAAGACATTTGTGAAATATCTTATCATAATATTATTTAAGAACACTTCTTTCAGCCATTTGAGTTCACCTGATGAATTGACAAATGACTCCTGCATTTTTTCTTTTGAGTAATTAATAAATAGGAGCTCTATTCCACTATTATTTTAATTTATTATTATTTTATTCTTCGTTGTAAATAAATTGTTAGAGTATTTCAAATCGATGGTACAAAGTATTATAATATATCAGTTTTACAATTAAATGCACAGAGGGCGAGTTAACCGCTAGAATGTCTTCCAACTAGTCTGGACATGTATTTACTAGATAAAAATTTAGTTTCGTTTACAGGGAGTAATATTTCTATGGATATAATTTGTATAAATGTGCTTATATGAAAGAGACGGCACTGCCTTCAATCTCATATAAGATACTAATCATTCAACAAGACAGTGTTATTTATTATAGCGACAGTATTTCCAACGAGTGGAAAAACCAATAAGTTATGTGAATGTAACTAAAAGATAGGTAAATAGGATGTATACATCATGCCAGAATTAAAGATGTTTTAATATGTATCCTGAAGAACTTAAGGAAGTGGGAAACCTTTTATTCACCGTTATCGTTTATTCTCTTTTTAATGTATGCAAGCGAAACTTGGACGTGGCTAAAGAAGGACGAGAGTGGAATAAATGCAGTGGAGATGCGATCACTGAGAATAATGGTAGGTAAAACATTGCGTGATAGAGTAAGAAATGAGAATATTAGAAGAATGACTGTATGCAAGAGGAGTGTTGTGGATAGAATGCGTGTAAATAAATTGAAATGGTTTGATCATGTGGAGCGAATGGATGATGTAAGATTGACGAAGAGGGTGTATTTATCTGAAAGAGAGGATGTGAGAAAGCGCGGACGTCCAAGAACTACGTGGCTTGACCACGTGGATCAAATCCTCAAGGACGGTCCCGTGTTAGGTAAGAAGAATCGGCTTGCATCTATGAGAAACTGGATGAATGTTGAGGAAGCGAAAGAAGAATGTAAGGATAGATCGACATGGCGTTCCGTTCTCTCTGCCTACCCCACCTGGGACACGCCGTGAGGGTATATAGCCTATAGTTTATTCTCAACTTATCAGTTCATCGAGTAGGAACTAGAATATTATGTCAAATATTATGTATCCGAATATTAAAAATTCCCGCAACAATTGATAACAAAAAGAATTTACTATTATTATTATACCATCATGGCATATCCTAAAGTGGGGTTGCCAGCGGATTAATTAAATGTAACAAGCATACGGACTGTCCTTTCCGTACCAATTAAAGTGGGGTAGTCAGCGGATTAATTGCATGTAACAAGCATACAGACTGTCCTCTCCGTACCAATTAAAATAAGACTTTCAGTATGGGTGGCATGCTTCATCACTAAATTGTTGATGTTAATCGTCTTATACGTGAGATTTTACAAAAACTTGCTTTTTTAAAAGGTACTTGAAAGCTTCCAGAAAAGAGTGGGAGACCTGTTCTTTACCGGGAACTCCAACAGGGCTTAAATATGAGGTATTGAAATTACAATGCAGGCTTAAGATCCTCCTTAACCTTAAGGAACTCAGAAAGCTTCGCTTACTATAATTACGCGAATTACAATGTCTCCTTAGCACGAATTTGCGGCTTAATCTACTCCTTAAGTTAACGAATACCCGGGGGTGTCCTCAACAACGATAAGCTCGCTTAAACTCAGTTAATTTTTTCATCACCAGGTGGCACCACTAGTTACAATAAGAACAAACTGACATTAATGTCATAAATCCGCGCCATCATTACGCTTTTTGTTTGTTGTTGCTAAGGTTGTTTCATTTGCGCTTCTATTTGGATGTTTTCGTTACTGACCCTGTTTCGTTGGTAACGAAAAAATCAAAGAGCGTTCACGAAATCAAAACAGCAACACGAAAAATGGCGCGCGTCCCCGTTAAAATGACAGATGTGAGGTTAATGCATAGACAAAATCACAATAAAACAACTAGTAGGGCTACCAACTTAACCATATTTGCGGCTTAGTCAAGTCGCAGTTGAATATTTATTGAAATTCTCGTGTGAGCAATAAGCTCGACTTAACTTGTAAGCCTCCTCACCAAAGCTCCACGATAAGCTACTGATTGTATTTTTGGGCCTTAATATGATACAAATTTGTTACTTTGACTTCTCTTATTAAAACATTCATTAGCAGTTTTGTCAACAGACCAAAATATGAATTTAAAAAACAAGTTTGCTCCACTATAAAAAATATTTATTGAATAAGAGGTCTTTCGTCTTTCATGGACATTGTCAATCCTTTGTTGACATTGATGAAAGAAGTCTCTTTCAATAAAAATCAATATAGTAGAAAAAACATTTGTTTTTTATTTCATTATAGAATCCAACTACCTAAGCACCGACACAATGAATAGATAGAAATATTCTCGTCTGAGACACCCTGGCGACATTAAAACATACAAAACTTCATAATGAAATGTATTGTTTTTCAAGTTATACTAGCAGATAAATTATTATGTTATCTTTGTACTAGAAAAAAACTTGGAATCGTTCAAGGCACAACAATTAGTGAAATTACATTTAGTACCTATGGGTAAATAACATTGGCAAGCGTTGTATAATTTTAGAATAAAATTATTACAAATATGAGGTATTTTGAAAATAATTTCATTAAAAAATATTATAAATTTGTTGAAACATAAGTAAACTCGATATATTGACAAATAGTTTTTTTTTCAGATGTGCTGCGTGGTTCTCCGAAAGTCTCATTCCTTCTTAGCTTTTATCCTCAGTGCACTCGAGAACATTAATTAGGTATAACGGAATTACAACTTTTTCATAAAGATAATAATATTGTATATCTAATCCAATGGATGTAACTTCTTCTCTTATTTTCTAACATTGTATTATTTTCATTTAGTCGTCTACAAAGTTTTACAAAGAGACTGTATAAGGGCGGTCAGTGTGGCGTAGAGGTAACACTCTTACCTTTGAGATATGAGGAAATGGGTTCGATTTCCGGTCAGGACAAAACGAAAAATGACCATTTTCAAATTGTCCTGGGTCTGGGTTTTACATTTATGTTTGGTGTATTGTATATTATGTATATCGTCGCGTTAGTACTCATATTATTACAAGACTCATAATATCTTAGTGTGGGACTAGCTCGATCTGTGTAAATTGTCCGTATATATGTTATTTTATAAACATACATATTGACAAACGAATTTTAATATTTGTTTTTGGTTTACTGACCCTCCGAAGTTAAAACTTCCTGACTGTTTTTAATTTGTATAATTCGTAATAATTTTATTTCGTCGCAAAATGCTTTTATCTATAAGCCGTCAGTCAGAAACCATAAAACTATTTTTCTAATCTCAAAAAGCAATAAAATTGTTTTGCATTATACTATAATATACTATACAATAATATAATTTTATTTGCTAATTGCTTTATTCAAAACATTAACAAGGTTATTGAATGCAGAAATTTTTAACAAAAATAAAGATAATAGCAATTACGAACAAATTATATATTGGCGTTTTATTATTATGTAGAATTCCACATTGTTCCTTAATCCTCCATAGATATTTGTAGTTTTTGATTTATTACAACAAAAGACACAATGCGATTAATCTACGATTTTTAAAATATTGCTAATTATAAAATCTTATTTTAAATAATGGCAACAGTTCATATACCAAGTAATTGTTTGAAATAATTCATTCATTTAGGATGATTCATTGCCTGTTGCAATTGTTTGGAGTTGAAGTCAACAAAAGAAAGATAAAACATATATTTGCCTAATTGAAGAGGTTTTAAAAAGCGTAAGTGTCATAGAATCCCGCGATCATGTTTTGAATGATGATTGCGTTAAAATATAAAAAAAATTCGGCTTGTTAGCGTGAGGAACTGCATTTATGTAGTATAGCAAAAGTAGGTAATATCTGATAGATCGACTGAGATCTGGTGTAGGAAACTGCCGCGACAATAGAGAACGATGGGGCTTCCTACAGGACGAATCCGGAGCATGTGACTGTGGTGCAGCACAGACCAGTATGTAGGATATTTTTGACGCATCTCCACCTGCTGTGCGTTTTGCGCAGTACTGGAGATCAGTTTGATGGGTTTTTTTCTCTTGGTTTCGACACGATAAATATTATAATAGTAGGTAATTTATATAGTAATCAATATTCAATGACCCAGTTTGGTCTCATATTTTTTTCTTACAGGTCCTATTGTCCTAAGGATCGTGAAAAACATGGCTATTGCCATTTTTGATTTGTTTCCAATCCATACGATCCTTGGCTGTATATATGACTTCTTTGAGTAGCCTCTTTCACCGCGCTGCATAAGTCAATAAGGAAAAAATATTTGATTGATCCAATTTTTCATACACATCCAAACGGAAGGTTCATAGTTCTACTCTTTAGGTTTATGTAAACCCAAATATACATTAAAAGCCTTATCAAATAAGTTATAAATCGGTTATCGCAAAAAATAAAGTAGTTATGTTTATACTTTACTGCTGGTTATTTGGATTTGGAGCCATTTTACTACATCGATATTTTTACGTTTGTACTTCTCCACGTAATGATAGACATCTACCCCAACATGGTCAAGGGAATGAGATGTATGATTATTTTGAAATAATTTCTAGTAAAGACATTATAAAATTATTTGCATATTACGTGGACAGGTACAATATGTGAATTATTTTGTGTCGTTTTGATGTATAAGGCGAGCTCGAGCCTACATAGTATACACATAGTTGTGTATGTATATATATTCATCCAAGCTATAATAATGTAAGGAAAGAGAATGGATATCGATCTGGTCCACAGAGGCTCTCCCTCACTTCACATCTAGTTTACATCCCAGTCTAAAATTACTTGGAGTCGCTCACTCACACACATACACACATAAGTATATCTACACTCACTCACACCCACATATATATACATATTATTATTATTATTATAATGTTATACGTACACCGATACATTATACATACATACTATTATTATTATATGTATAACTACATATACACGCATTCGCCTCCCCGCACGGACATGTGCATCGGTCGTGAACAATTGGAATAAGATTACGACATCTTAAGATTAAGCTGGTAAATCATTTTTTCGGCGATGATCGAAATCTTTTTAAAAAAAATCTGAAAACTTAATTTTAATTTTCTAAAAAATATGTTTTTTACTACCGCTATACATGCAACCAGTCTTCGCCGTGTCAATAAAAAAATTAAGACACAAGTGGCAAACCTCATCGTTCAATTTAAAATGTAATATGTCTTTACTTTTTCTAACACCTCCCTTTTACAGGTCACATGAAAACTTACGGTAAGGAGTGGGAGACCCATAGAACAAATAATAGTTAAAAGTAGTAAACAAAAATACATTAACTTTGAGTGACACAAAGGTAACAACTGTCATGTCACTCATTGTTGCTTATATATATTATAAAATAAAATAATTAAAAATTAAAATGCTAGTAAGTAAAATTTTATTAACAAGAAAATCAAATTCTCAAGAAAGGTATATTATCTGTACCTGAGAGCCATAAAGACTTAAGTGCATTTTTGACAAAAATGATAAAGTTACGAAAAAAGCGAAAATAACACATAAGTCGTGAGTCTTAAGTACAAAAATGCTCAGGGTCTATACTATAGGGTCTATGTAATAAGCTGTATATACTATATACATCTTATTAATTGTAAAATGTCGAGATTTTTTCGATTAAAAAATTGAATTCGAAAATTGCATTTTAGTACTTAAGACTAAATGGCTCTCAGGTACAGTTATTATGTTGCAAATGCTGAGAGATATTAAAGTAACAGAAATTCAATAATAGAAAGCTATGCTTTCACAGATTTTCTAATATTCCATACGACTCAAAAACAAAAAAAAATGTATGCATAATTTTAAAATAGTTTTTGTATTTGATTTAAAAACTGTTTACTATAACCTCATGCCGTATACAAAGTGGGATAAACAGAGAAAACCTCTTAATTTTTTTTTCTTTACGTTTTACTGCTGAATTTCGTATGTGCATTTTGTATTTTTACTCTTCTTATAATACGCAAAAAATAAGTGTAAAAACTTACAATATTTTTTTATTTTATTTACACCTTCCCTGAACCTACCTATATTGAAACAGTTCAAAAATTGATGTTTTTGTACCTATGATTTCAAATGTACATACACACTTCTTCACGACTTTTAATAATAATTATCTTACTCAGTCACTACAGTTGAGGACATCTGGATAAAACCCTTCCAAACCGAACGGTCGAAAAGCTTGAGTATATGTATAGGGTGTCTTTACCTCACAATCCAAGTGGTCAGATATAGTACAGTAAGCTCTACTGTAGATTGGCGATGACGATCTTATGCTTCTGAGCTCATACAGGGTACATAGTGTTCTATAAGTATGTTTGAATCGAACGCACGTTTTGGGTGGTAGGGTGGTGTTCTAAAGTCTCCCCAAGTTGAGGGAGTGAGAGTGAGTTGGTTTGGGGGGTGTTATAATATGGAGAGTGGTCCATTTTCGGGGGAACAGTGGACTTCTCGCATGGCTTGCCTTGTATTTTCCATTCCATCCTCCCTCTAGGTATCACAGAGCTGGATTATTGGATTATTACTTTTCTTATTTCATACTTCAACATTGTATATTCTGCATCTTAATTAACATATATTAATACATAACAAACATGCTATATTTCTTTGTGACAAACTGAAAACATCATAAACACTACTAATAGATATTTCATGTTACATCTAGCAAAAAGTCGTGGAAAAAACAATAAAACAATATTAAAATATATAAGATGTGAAAATAACGTAACAAGTGAGTTCTCGCAAGCTGAGACATCCCATTTTCAAATACGAGTAACGTCGTTTCACTTACCTTATGATATCGTAAAATCTCGCACTATATAGACCTATTAAATGATATCGTTCAAATAATATTTTTTTAGGTCAATGTTTTGTTTTTAGGCCGTTATTAATAATTTCTAACGAATTCAAATACTTTTCTAAAGAATTCTACGACTGCACTTATTTATAGTCATTTTAAAATCTTATGTAGGTAATGCTGATTGTAATTAATAATTTATATGACTAATAATAACATTCTTCATCTATAAGCAATATACAAAATACCTATGCAGTATATAGTACATTATGGTGATTCATATACCCAACAACTTACTTTATATTTCCCAGTATTGGAATGAAACTTCCACTCTTATATTCCCAGTATCATAGAGTAAGTAAGTTATAATAGTTGATCTTTGCTCAGTATGCATAAAATCAACATTTTTTGTAATTATCACAAAACAATACATCGTTTGATTCGCAAGAATTTCTTTATAATACCTATTGCATTCAACATAATTGCATGTAGATAAACGACCTATTTTATAGAAAATATGCATACTTCAGACTCCAATGACCATTGATATGATATACTCGATTATATGTTTTTACACTCATGTATTAAATTTATAAACACGATTCAAATAAAATATACAATTCTATTTTTTCGATTCTACAAGAAAATAAGTCATCTTATACATATTTAAAGACCTCTACACTGAGAAAAATACTAACGATATTTCACAACGAATCATTGGTACGTACTATCAGATTAGGACCAGAGATAATACAAACGATTCATTAGTACGAATCTATAATATTAACTTTTCGCAAACAAGTCGTTGGTAAATTTACCAATAATTTGTTTGCGAAAAGTTAATATTATAGATTCGTACTAACAAATCGTTTGTACTATCTCTGGTCCTATTCTGATAGTACGTACCAATGATTCGTTGTGAGTATTTTTCTCAGTGTATTATCAAAGCTTTGTGAGTGATTAGTGAAAAACTAGAGATGTTTAGAATATTTACCTTTTTTTTATTGTTTAACCGGATTTGGGTGCAGTTGATAAAACCAAGCAGAAACCTCGATTGGAGAACCATGTCTACACAATGCAACATTGTGTAGAATCTAATCGGAAGAAGTGAGAAAGGTGTCCCAACGCTTACGAATTGGCTCAAGGCTGGCTTAAGTGATCACTTTCGGTTTAGACGGGAGATTGCGATCTATTTGAGATCTGAAAAATGAGATCCCATAAAGATGGTTGCTTCTAAGGTTTGCATAAAGCGTCTCTCGATTGGTGGACCTTACATCGTGACAGTGAGAATGGTGGAATTGGTGAACGTTGTCCATGGACACCAAAAATGATCACTTAAGCCAGCCTTGAGCCAATTCGTAAGCGTTGGGACACCTTTCTCACTTCTTCCGATTAGATTCTACACAATGTTGCATTGTGTAGACATGGTTCTCCAATCGAGGTTTCTAAAAACTAAAGAAGTAGTTTTTTTAAACCTTTAACTTTGGAATTCATAGTGAAAACAAGCTTCCTTCGTTCACAATGATTTTGTATTTATTGGGTTACCATACTCTTGATGTTCTTATAAAATATAAGAGAATTGAATTTTTTTTAGAACAAAATAAAAGTGCACGCTTCTTTTCGATTACATTATTTCCAATGTCTCGAAAAATATAATGTTTAATTGGTGGCTTTTAAGGTTATTACAAAATCGTGACCCAACTGGACCCAATAAGGACCATGGAGATTGAAATTTATACATTCTCACAAAGCGCTGCACCAGTTTTGACAGGACTTGTAAAAACAATCCATACCTGGATCCATTCGCCACAAGCTTTAGTAAATTTAAAAACAATCTGGTGCAACTATCGGCTTTTGGATCCAGTGCAACTTGTTCATTAGGTACATTGTATATTAAAAATGTTTTACTAAAAAAATTTTTACGCGGCGGCAGAATTGCCATCCACACTTCACAGCATTATACAACCAGATAAGTCCCCATATGATCAGTCATGATCACACAAAAACTTAACAGTCTAATGCCGGGAAAAAATCATCTATCCAGATATACAGGATATCAAAGGATTAGGCTCAAAACGTGGTTTCAAAATACCAGCATTGTGCCTGAAATATCTGTGTTCATAAACTTTTTTAAAATATTACAAGTGTTTATTATAATAGATTTTTGAATTTTAATGTACAAATGAACCGGCAAATCAAATTTTTGTAAATTATTTATTAAAGATCTCGGAGTTACCCCTGTAAATGTCACCATTTAACACCTATATTTTATTTTTAAATTTTTTGCCATAGCTGCATTACATTGTATGTATACCCGTCTATATATAATAAGTTACTATGTAATATATCATTGTACATTGAATTAGGTTGTATTCCCTTCCCCCTTCCTTCCCTTTCCTATAATTATTTTTAAATATTATGCTGTTAAATTGTTCATATTTTAGATACTTTAATTGGCGATGTAAATAATTAACTGCATTACTGTATTATTCATTGTTAAAGCTGTTGTATCTATTGAAATAAATAAATAAATAAATAAATAATAGATATACAGCATTCTTAATCTATGAGATTCATTCTTATGAGTATCGGAAGAGTAAATTAAATTCTAAAAGTAAAATATATAAAATTAACCAAATCTTATGATAAAAATCTATCATTGTTTAAATAAGAAAACAAGTGAGAGCTTCATCAACAAGAATATATATTATTATATTCGCGTTGTTGTAAAACTTACTATGAATTATCTATGAGTAATGACTATTGTGATTCATTATTATATTATTGATGAATCATTGCTAGCATTAGTGGCTCGTAGTAGAAGAAATGCAACTGTACTTACTAAATTTGTATGACTCACTTTTGTATGAATTACGCATAGTTACATAGAATTTCAATGAAAGTGTTCGACCATTTTTTTTTGTTTTGATTCCAGACGAATTGAATAACGAATAAATAACCAGTCAATACATTTGACAGTAATTAAATAATATAAAACACTGTTACAATGTTTAAAATTGTAACAGTGTTTTATATTATATTTATTATATTTGTATTATGTTTGTTTGAAGTTGATATTGGTTAAATATTTGAATGCGCCAATATTTTTAGTGTTTTATTGATTAATTAAGGTTTAATTTTATTTTGTTGTTTTTTTGTTTGCTTTATTGTATTGATTGATTATTGTATAATATGTTTAGACCTTACTAATGTAGAAGGCTAAATGCCGTTGATGATAGAAATAAATAAATAAATAAATAACATTGCCTGAAAGAAAGGGTGTGAGGAAACGCGGACGTTCGAGAACCACGCGGCTTGATCACGTGGATCAAATTCTCAAGAACGGCCGCGTGTTGAGTAAGAGGATCCGACGTGCGTGTATGAGAAACTGCATGAATGTGGAGGAAGTGTGTAAAGATAGATCTGCTTGGCATTCCGTTCTCTCTGCCTACCCCACTTGGGGCACGGCGGGAGGGTATAGTATACTGTAGTATAGTACGTCGGTTCCTCTTACTCAGCCCGCGGCCGTCTTTGAGAATTTGATCCACTTGATCAAGTCACGTGGTTCTCGGACGACCGCGTTTCCTCACACCCTTTCTTTCAGACAAGTATATCCTCTTTGTCATTCTTATTTCTTACCTTGTTCATTCGTTCAACATGCCCAAATTACCGTAGTTTATTCATGCGCATTCTGTCCACAAAACTCTTCTTGCATCCGCTCATTCTTCTAATATCCTCATTCTTCACTTGATCAAAACAGAATAGATAAGTGCCTATAGATATTTTTTTATAGGTATACAGTCTATGTACTTTTTCGAGAGAAATTAGGTGTATTCATCCAAAAAAAAAATAGATACAGAGGTAATTTTTATCGGCACGGAGAAAGTATTAAGTTACATAGCTACGCAATTATATTATAATTACTTACAATCACAATGAAAAATATAACAGACATAAAGATGGAATAAATTAACAACAGTTTTTAAATAAAGGTGCTTCAATTCGAGCACTGCATACGAAACTATTTATACATGCGTGTAGTTGAATTTGATCTAATTCAACCCTGTTTGAAACTACAGTACTACGGGTGTCGTATTTTATATTACCTATCTATTATACATGTAAGAGTACTCACAGTACATTTTCCAGAATATTCCTGGTATGTAACAGTAGCCCAACAGTAAAATATAATATCTATTACATACATATTATATAACACTACATTTATATTATATACCTATAAATACATAGCAAGAATATACCTATACAACAACAATAATAACATTATATAGGTAAAAACACAATAATATGTATATTATAGTAAATATCCCTATACATAAAACTGTGTTGTATAATATTCTAATACTCCTTCCACTAATGACGTTCCTTTCAAAAACTAATTGTAGACTAATTGTCGATGGACAAATAAAACATTGCAGATGGGTAGCATACCTCTGAGTTTATATTTTACTTATACCTGCCATTTATATGACTCTCGAAAAATAGCAGAAATACACGAGACTTGTCTCTATAAGGAGGATGTTTCGATTTATGTTTTAATAAAATAGTCTATATGTTGTTATATCTGTATTTTTTGTTGTGTTCAATAAAATTATTATCTTTCATACCTATTATTTATTAATAAAAACCAAGCGAAAATATACAAAACAATTTCACAGGGATTGTGAAATAAATTACTGTAGTACTTCTTTATTAAGAGGGCTCAACACCCCATCTTTGTGATTTCATGCAAAGGAATTAGCAAAATTACTACCATTTTATTTTTAATATATTTTAAATTCTGCATATCATTTATGTTATTTTTTATATTCATATAATATTTTGAACTATTTAAATGCGATTTAATCATTTAAGTTTTATTTTGCAGCGAGAAATATAGTGAAAATAATTTTTGAAAATTACCGTAGCAATGATGGTAGGTTGAGTGGTGCTATTTTAAACAAATTATCCTTAATAATACAAGAGTGTTAATAAAAATTTATAACCAAGATTAATCTTAAAATATAGTGAATTTTATGATGATTTTCTTAATTATTATGACAAACTGCATTCACATCTAAAAAAAATTCATTATCAAAAAAATGATAGAAAATGTTTATAATTCAACCATTTGTTTTATTTATATTATAATATTTTATGTTGTTTACCGTGCATACTACATAATAACGTCATTATGTGCAATAATCAAGAATATAGCGAGTTTCACAAATTTTTAGATTCAGAAGGCATTCTCTGTGCCTAGTGAGAGCATGTGGGTGTATACTCGCTCTGTCTCTGAATTAGGAAATAAATAAATCCAATTTATAGAATAAATACAACTTAAATTTTATTTATATGTGACAACATACTATTTTATATACTCATGAATATTTTTGCATATAAAGTTTTGGCTTATATTTATTAATAAAGTTATTTCATTTATTATTTAAAAAAAATCTCTGCGCCTACTAAAAATTGCTGCCTGAAACCACTAGAGCTAAATCTGATTTGTACCTTAGGTAAGAACGGCTCTCAAGAAACTATTTACAAAATTGGTAAAGCTGTAGAAAAGAAACACGAATGATATCAAATTTAGTTTATCTGTCTCTTTAATAATAATAATAATAATAACTAGACAATTTATAGTGCGCCGTTTTGTGGAATATATTCACTTCAAGGGCGCATCCTAAAATATCGTGTTTATACCGTTGTGTAAATGTAATTGTATGTAATTGTTTGTGAATGTTGCCATCTAGAAGAGAGAAGATGTAAAGTATTATGTATAATAAAAAAATAAATCTATTACAAGATAGTTTTAATAAAAACTCTAATGAATATTTTCATTATAAATCCCAATATAGAGTAATATAATCATATTATTTTCGCATTTATACAATGAATAAATAACTTGAAAATCATTCCTGATAACCCATATTATGAAAAGAGATGTGTATCTAGATAGGTAACTACTTGCCCAATTAAAACATACAAACACACATTTTTATTAAGAAAAAATAAAGGATGAATTGAATATTGTTACATATCATTCTTATTTTACAGACTATTACTATAAATATTATTCGTAAAATGATGATGCACCATTGAACAGCTATTGACAACTTACTTATTTAGAAATAGTTCAAAATACATACCTACATGCATATTATCATTGTCCTATTTGGATTGTGGTATTTTTTCCAGAGATTTCCGTCCATTTCTATTTCTAGAACCTCTTACCACTCCAAATCAAATAGCATCAATTCACACGTTTGAGTACTGACGTATAAATCTACATTATAATACATAATACACATTTTTTTTAACAATTTTGTATCTTTTTTATAATTATAACATGATTAATGTTATATTGTCTGTAAAACTTTCGTTTCTTTAGTCTAATTGTTTTGTGTCTTTTTTGTAACAGATCTTTCCTTTGTTTACATGTTTTGTATGTATACAGAGGTTTAACATGTTAAAGGCTTTGGCCGTAAATATTTGTAAATAAATAAATAAATAATTGAGAACTGAAGAGTTGATACAGCATTTTCAAAGATAACTTTACAAGAGTGTAGTGTGTGAGTGTAAAGTGAATGAATGTAAAATAGTGGAAAAGAGTAAAGATAAATCGTAATTCTGATTGACAGTAGGTATCCCATACAAACTTTCTATGAAAACGTATGTATCTACGGCTTACAAAGGATCTAGTATAATTAATATTTCAATATTTCTATTGGTATCCCTTGTGACAAACCTTCTGAGAGTTAAGACTATTTTGAAGAATTATTGAATTGGTACCTACCTAATCTGATTTTAATTTCTCCGCAATGAACTACTAACACAGTTATTTAGTTATGAATAAATATTTGAATAAGTGCATTAATAAATAATAATCTAATAATAATAATAACCAATAAACAAAGCTAAATATAAAATCTCGTCTACTAAATCTTAAAAAGTAAGAGCTCAACATCGACACACGACTTTCAACTGCATGGAGACAGCACCTCGTACGATAATTTGGATATATTGCGAGAAGAGTGCCCAATAACCTTATATGTTTAATAATACCCTACTAACCTCAAGTAAAAAAATATAACTCCTTCGTGCCATAAAATCAGTACTTTATCCAGGATTGGATGCTGCCTTTTACAGAACAACCTACAGAAAATATTGGGAGATTTATTATATTTCTAGGACTCCACGATTGTATTGATTTGATGTTTAATTCTTTCTCTATCTCTATTTATAAGTAGAAAATAAAAATAAAATCCTTCGATTCTTGACCTCTGGATTCATCGAGATAGTATTGGAAAATTAAGTGTTTCCTGTTACTCGGGCTGAGGTAATTAAATTTCTTATCCTCCCGCTTTTCCTAGCAGTAGTTCGAAAATAAAAATAAAATAAGAAAATAACCAATTTACTTGAGAGAAACTCCCTGTCTCGGTAATAGACTGATAAAATTTAATTAGATTTCTATATTACTTACTTATAAAGATCTTGTTTATCAAATAATATTTTGATCAAATAAATCTATGACTTAATTGATCACACGTGTGATAAAAGTGTGAATAAAAGTTCATTCAAATAACTAAATCTCAAAAATGTTTCATAATTTATTATGAAAATGTGTCACAATAAATTATAATAGTTAACCATAAAGCTCTCAATTTTCTTAACTTTTTTCTAGTTGACTTGCGGGTCCATTACACCTACGTACTTACTCCTGAGATCCCTGCCGATTGTAACTTTTTTTACAAGAATTTAACTATGAAAGCAGAAATATTTGATTTTCGCGGGCTTCCATGAGTAAATAAATATCTTTAGTGAATCAGTTCTTAAAAACTTATTTTATGATGAATAATAATACTGTATTAACTATAGTAGAAGAAAAGGGCCCGTAGTCAAAACACATTTTAGCGGGTTTTCGTTTCGTTTTCATTTGAATATATTCGAACGAAAACGTAACGCTAAAATGGGACTGTGGGCCAAGACTTGTTTTTTTATTTCGTCATGGAATTCTACCTAAACACCGACACAGTGAATATCTTAAAAAAGTATTTAGAAACAAAAACGCTACAAGTCAAAATAGAAATGTGCTGTTTTCTCACTTTCAATGTTATAGAGCTGACTTTTTTCTATATCCCTCATTTATATGCTTAAAATTTATCGAGATTAAAGATTTTTCTTTACTTAATCACCAGCTCTGTAATAACAGTTGACAAACTATTTAAAAACTGAATAGCTATTTCGTTTCAATATCTGCCTTATCTCCGCACGCCATAGCCATGTTACATATTCGAAAAGGGATAAGCGGCAAATATAGAACACTAAATAAATTTGTTCTTGCATTACTTCTTCCACACTCAGATAATATTTCTATACTATACTATACCATCACGGCATATCCCACAAGTGGGGTAGCCAGCAGATCAGCTGCATGTAAGAAACATGCAAACTGTCCTCTTCGTGCCAATATATAATCAAGACATTCAGGATGGGTGGCAAACCTCATCGCTGAATTTAAGATGTAAAGATGTAGAGAACAAAACAAAAAAAAATCATTCAATATTTTATATTTCTTATTACTTACTTACTTTCCGTGTCCATAATCATCTATACTCTGTCCCTCCAGTAGTTCGCAGCCAAAATGGCATTGTCATTAGCTCGCCATAGATCTTCCTCAGAGCACCCCCCTCCCATAAGCGGGCAATTCAGCAGGTGTGTCATGTTCTGGGTTTCCCCACAGTCGCACTTCACATCCTGGCCGGCCTCCAGCATTCCCCATCTGTCCAGGTTCACCCTGCATCTTCATTTATTATTATAATCATTTATTATTTTATATTTCTCATGCACTCACATATTTTTTATACCAAATATTTCAGATATTCTTTAGAGTTTGATGAACCAAGCGATTTTAAGTCACTCTTTTATCAAAATCAAATATAGGTCTAGACTCTAGGCGGACTTGTAGAAGATGGCATGATAATATACCAATAGCAAGTTTTTTTTTTTTTTTTTATGACCTTCACCAATGATGGTGTTCCCGGTCAGTCTCAAGTATACAATAATGTTACTTACATACTAAGTTATGGACAATATTTACAGTCATGGATCGTGATAGTATCTAATCAAATCTTGATTCTACATAAGTTATAGTATCAGTCATTAAAGAGAGCAAACTCAATGATTAAATAATACAATGTACACAGGGAACAATCTAAAATAGGTACCTACAGTAACCTGGTTGCAACATAAACGGTTTATGTGTATTTCCAAAAATTATAAGGTACAGATCATAGAGTACCTAAGTAATACTTAGTTGATTTTTGGTACAGATGTTATATAGACATCTACATTCGTAAGTTTGTTTCTTGCATGTGTTTCGGAGAGCAACTTTAAAGACGAATGTTGACGATGATTAAAGAGGAGAGGGAGTGGGGGTTTGTTGTATGTATACATAAATATATATTATAATGTTATTACTTTAGATATACAAATGTAGGTAGGTAGGTAGGTAGTTAAAGTGTACATATTATAATATTATATACATATAGATAGTGTGTTACTATTATTACTTGTGTGTTGTAAAGTATATATGTGATGTAATAGGCAGTGCCGTACTCACCCTCAACGGAATCCATGAGTAGATTCATACCTCCTTTATCAACACCACATGAGTTGTTTGAAACCCCTGAATCTCAATACACCTTCACACCGTAATGTTACATGTGCTGAAATAATAAGAAATAGTTAATAAATTATCATAATATGCTTTCATACTTATTTTTTACTCTGTTCTCCCGATAATTTCAAGCTAGTTTGACGAAAGCGCTCGAGCATATAATCATAATTGTGAATAATAAAAAGTTTTTTTTTTACAAGTTTTTAAATTCATAAATATAAATATTTTAACAATGTGAACGCACAACCTCTTGAACAATTATAAGCTTGCATGTTTATTACATGCAGCTGATCTGCTGATTACCCCACTCGTGGGATATGCTGTGATGGAATTGTAGTAGCAGTATTATCGTATCAAAAAAATCCCAAATTCATAAACAATATTGCTTCAGAATACCTACTCCAATTTTCTTAGTTTCAACATAAAGGTTCGATGTAGAATTGTGACATGAAAAACTTATGTGGTAGATTACATTACGACAATTTTTGTTTCTGGAACTCGTACTAAGAACATTTTAGAGTGGATGAAAATATAATTATTTTGTTTATTTATTTCTACAATTTCTTTGGTAGAATATTGTAACATCGATCTCAATTATTGTATGACGTGTTTAATTGTGGTTGTGTATTGAAATGAATAAAAATTATAATTCTTATCGAAAGTTGTTTAATAATGCATAACTGTAATATTATAATAATTTGATAGGCACTAGTCTGATTGCATAGTGTGTATGACGTACGTACACTGTGCAGATGTGTAATTTGCATATTATGAACCACACAAAGGACATAGGATAATCTAGCTACCATGTCACGAAACTCGCCAGTGGCTTTAAAGGGGGTTTTGAGAGAGGCGGACTTTTCGGCGGGTGGCATACAGGAAGGACGTGGGTTGGGATGGGCGATCTTCATCTCCCCATACGGAGGGAATCTGCCTCCTCTCAGAATGGGAGGCATCTCCCCTCCCAGAACTTGTATGCGTAGGAAGATTCCGGCCTGCGCGTGATTATTCTATGTGGGTTGTTCATTAACTAAAATTCCAAATTTCAAGACATTTTCTTATTAATTTGTCACCAAAAATAATCATATAATAAATTATTAAATTACGCAAACATCCCTTCATGGTATTTTCCGGATGAGGAGTATCTAATAACTAGAAAAGTCTATCCGATAATTTTAGATTTTTTTTTAAAGTGTAGATTTTATTAGAATGCTTGTACAATATTCTTCAAATAATCAAAAAGTCTACCATTGCATTTTTCGCCATCGGAGCTCTCTCTGCTGGGTTCCATTTATAGAAAACAATATCAGGAGAGCATAAAAAGTTGAAGATAGGTATGTGACCGACACCCGGAAAAGTAGATCCAACATTATGTAATATAGGTACTGAAGGTGATATGTGAAAGTGCACACAATATCGAGCATGCGTATGACTGGGTTGCATTTACTTCTTCATATAGTCTCAGTATCTATTTTAAAATTTACAACCAGGAGATCATGCATTAAAAGTGGCAATAACGATGATACGTGTGTTGCACGGTTGCAAGAAGACATCGCTTAGGTGATATGATTTTTTAATAAGTTTCATTAAAAAAATACCGATTATGCATTTTTAGGTAATGCATGGATATGGTCGGGTATGCATTCAATGAATTTTCCCAATATTATGAGGTCTTGCGCTTTCTAAATTTAAGGTATGCATCGGGATATTATAAGTTACAAGAGGCATTTAATTTTGCTAGTTTACATGTTGAACGTAAATAAATGAGAGGATTATTGCATTATCTTAGCTGTGAAGTCCAAGGTAAATTAAAGGTCTTCTACTAATTGCTGTGATTTTTCGAACGTCAAGTTAAAAGTAGTGTTCGTAAAATATCACGTTTAAGACATTTAATATTTCCAATTTGAGGCATCCCACCCATTCTGAATGTCTTTACATTTATTGGCTTGTAGTTAGTCCGCTAGCTACCCCACTTGTGAAAAACGCGAATGAATTATTGTAATTGTGTTAATTGTTTTTCCTAGACTAACTTTTCACTCATCAGAATCTGCACATTTCATTTGCATCCAGTTATATTGGTGCTAACCACTACACGTACATTAATGTAAATAGATACGTTGCTGGTGAATTGTTGTGCGTGCGTTGGATGCAATACCCCGGCCATAGCAGGTTCAACCCATTCCATTTTTAGAAAATACTCTCAGGAGACAAGAAGTGAAAATGGGTGTATTATGATAGTTTCATTCATAAAAACCATGGATGAGGTGGTCGAGGTCGTGAACTTTATGCTTCGGAAAATGCATTGGGAAATCAGAAATTGAAGAGGGTGATCTTGTAAACAGGTTAGTTTGTTTGAATTTTGAAATTGAGCATGCGTTTGATGCATATCCCGGATGGTAAAAGTATGTTCGAGGCGAGGTTGAGAATATTTTTGGGAAAATGGATCAGAAGATGAGTAATTGCAAAGGATATAAAGGAATAAAGTAAACATGCATTGAGCATGCGTTTTATGGGTTTTCCTGGCCAACCTGTGAGGTTCTACAATTTCCTAATTTAGAAAACGCATCAGGAGTGAAGAATTTAAAGGGATTTTTGCTAAGCATCAAAATGTTCCATTTACTGTATACCGTTTGCACGATAATTATGTGTGTTTTTTCAGTGCATTTGTTACATTTTGGACTGTACATTCTGTTCCAATTTTATAATTTGAGATGCGACGAATGACTAGAAATAAACCGGTTTCGTAAAATGGTTTCATCAATAGATGTAAATAAGTATACCTATAATATAATATGTATGTACTTGTCGACCGGGTAATGGTACTCACGAGGTGCAACAGTTTCCGCATTTAGAAAATGTATCCGGAGATCCGAAGTGCAATGGGGTATAATTTCCCTGGTTTCATTCATGCTGGACATTATACACGAAAGTAGTAAGTTTATGCAAGGATGTACAGTCAATCGATGCGATAGGATATTGAGCATGCGTTTGAATCATATACTAGGTATAAAGTAAAATACGGGGAACATTATTAGTGGACGGGTATGTGCCCTGAATATCATTAGTAATCGCACATTACGAGTAGCCGAGTTGTAACCGATCGAAGGCAAGCGTACCATACGAACAAGCGTAGAAAATACATAACTGTTTGCTGTCTATGTACATATATATAATGTTTTACCGATCTTTTTTCATACGTTTCATTGAAATTGTATTATACATTTTTTTGGCCAATTAATCATTGTATGTAATACGTAAGCATATTCTAATCTCTTTCTTACCTAAACATTTTTAAAATGCATAGAAGAAAGCAGGAATAGAATGTCTCAGATGTGAATTTTATGTGAATAGTGTGTATTGAATAGTTTCCTGGTTGTTAGGTCCAAGCTGATCCAATTTTAGAAACTGTTATCAGGAGATCATAATTGTATAAGGATTGTGAACTAGTAACCTACAGTATGTGCATACAGCATTGCACTAACTGCATTATTATATAGTACATTATTATACTTTACTCACGAATTTATTGAGAATCACTTTTATATAGTTTCGCATCTAAGAAAATATTCTTATGATGATGTTTTTTTAGTATTTTCATTTTGAACCCCCCACATTTACCTATAACAGGGTCTGTTTTTGATGTAGACGTCCATCGTAGTTATCCGATGAAATTCTAAATTGCAGGGCCCGACGGAAGGGCTGATTTAAGGTAGGAGAACACCACCTACATACATAATATACCGACATACATACGCATACATCTACATATACCATTGTATGTATGCTCTAGTTCCTATATACATATGAAGCATTATTATGTATGTTATGTATTAAGTACATATGTATAACTTTAGTTCTATATGGTAATATTGATCGCTTGTATGAGATCGGTTAGTTTACTTTGCAGAACAATATTGTGACAAAACTATTACATATAGGTAAGTACTCGCATGTATGTCATTATAAACTACAAATATCCATCTGACTATATTTTACATAATATTATCACATCACAAAGAACATTCTTCAGTAGGTACTGACAAATTACGCAGAATTAACCGCCTATTCAATTATTTATATGTATTACTAAAGAAGTAACACATATGTAGACTAAATTTCTCCCAGTTATAAGTTAAAATATCTAATATTCTTGTATATTTTATATTTATCGTAGACCTATTCTTTTCCATTGACTTCTGTTTTGAATTATTTTATTTGCATTTATTATGCACCCAGGACTGCTACTCGCAATCGCAGAGGGTAGGACCGAAGGCACAAATGGCAGAGGCCGACTGAGAGACACTTATATGGACCAACTGAAGAGGGACATGAACTGTGACTCATACGTAGAACTGAAGAGACTGGCTGAGAATAGGAAGGAATGGAGAAGAAAGTCCAAACTCGTTGAAGACCAATCCAATGGATTGCAACTCATTATATATAATGAAAAAAAGACATTTGCTTTTTAATTTCATGAAAAATAATGGATCTCCTCGCCTTTTAATTTTTTGCGGATTATTGACAAGTTTCTAGATGATTTTGTTCAAGAGCCTTCCTTCCTTACGCTCAAAGATATTTTTAAGAAATCATCTAGCAATTTTTTCATCCTCAGACCTAATGGCATGGCTTCTTCATACCATCATGCTTTATGGAACTTTACTTGTGATCTATGATATATCTATATCATGAAACTAGAAATGGTTAAAGATCAAAGTTGCTAGACCATACTCATAGAATCTAACTAAAAAACTCTTTTTACTTACATTTTGATGCCTGTATATTATGTATATCTGTATATATAATTACTAAGAAGCATCAGATATAAGCAGAATTAGTAGTTCAAGTCGGTGTTTCGGAATTTGCATTATTATGTCTATTAGGCACGTAGTTTTTACATTTTACTGGATTACATGTCTACGTGAGTGGAGATATCAAGAATATTTCTCAACATAAACCACATCTGCACAGCTAACAGATTGTGCAAACTCCTTGCAACAGGAAACAGGAAGAGTTTTCTGATTCTTACGAATTGGTTTAAGCTGATTATAAGGCACTTTCTCATGGCACGTTCAACAACCCCAATTAATTACTACTTCTACCATAACATCATAGCATACCCCACATGTGGGGAAGTCAGCAGATCAGCAGCATCTAATAAACATGGATTTATTTATAAATTCATTTATAATAAATATAAATTTACTCAATTAATTAATAGGAGTATACTCTTGATTAATGTCTGTTCTTGAGTCGATCATAGTGAATAAAGTATAAAAAAACACATGTAATTATTTTTTGTCACAATGTTTTATATGTCGTAAGAATGTAGATACCATACATATAGAAATTCTTCACATACATAAATAATATGAGCCCGTGTAATTTTACAATATACCTATTATAAACTTAATATAAATTATTTAATATAAAAAATTCCCATGCTTCAGGGATGTAAGTCGACGTAGTAAAATTAAATTCTTGTAAAATGAAATGCCGTATTATTTTCCAGAGATTATCAAGTCCCGACATACATTTGGTAATTAAAAGTTCCTTATGAACACATACAACATGTAACAAACATTCGGTTACTAAAATAAATATATGCAATTAATTCACCATCAATCATTATTTGCTCTTCAACAACACTATTCTAAAGAGCAAGAGTTGAAAACGACCCTCTTACAATCAGATCGATTCGACGTCAAAGAAATATAATTCAAAAATTTATTACTTAGAAAGCCTCTAGTTTTTGGATTTAGACACAAAAGCCAATAAAGTAAAATTGCAGCTCATTTTATCCGAAAGTTTTAAGCCATAAAGCAAGAAAAAAAAATAGTTTTATTAAGATTGTTATTCTAGATTAAAGGTTAGCTATAAGTAAACAGACAATGGAATAAAATTTAATTACAACTAGGGCAACGTGTGGTAAAACTACTTTGCTTCTATAATCAAAAAGAATAACTTAATAATTATTTTTAAAATATGTAAGCTGTTTAAAGGAATATCATAAAAAGGTGAGAACAATTTAAGAAATATGTTTGGTTTACTCATTATTTTATATTGTACTTTAATATGTCTTATTACAGCTATACGAATAAAAGTAATTAAATGCACTTTTAATGTGTATAGAGCTGGTGATGCCAATTGTTTTGTGAAGCGCTAGGCATGTTTGTGGTATACATTGTTTACACTCATGTGAAACAAAAACGGTCTTATTACATATTGTAAAAGTATTTAAAACGTTTTTTCAATGTCAATACTGGAATATTAAATTCCAGTTTACAACTGAGTGCACATTGGAATCAAGTATTTCTTCGTGTTAATGGTTAGAAGACTTTTATAGCGATGTCTTTTTTATATTGGAGATGCTGACAATCTTCTTCACAAGTTTGATTTTCGGCTTTGTCATGTTGAATTTGTTTCTCCCAACACACAAATGTGAAAATGATACCGGGAAGAGCATGGAAATGTTTGACATAGCGATCCTGAAAATCAAACATCATCTCCATACCACGTCTTTTCAGAAAAGATGCATATTGCACACATTTGTGACTGTAAACCCAATGGAAGTGAATATCTCCAATCACACGTTTGTTTGATAATCTATAGATATTTTTAATAAGACATTATCACATAAGAAGGATACTATTACAATTATTTTATAAAGTTTAACGGCATTGGAGGAGGTCGCAGCAGAATAGATTCACAAGAAAAATATCATCTTTGAATTTTGGACATACTATTTAAAAACACGTTATTTGGTCAAGAACAATTTACATTCACTGTACCTAAACCATTAGAAAATTGTCATTAAATATAAAAATTATAGCATTCTTTTCTAATTTAAAAGGGCATACTTTATTTGGGAATGTGATCTTTAGTTGGCGGATTTACAAGGCATTGTGGGATTAATTCCATATTTTTTTATTTCATGTGTTACTATTGCGTTTAAGCTGAAGGGTGTGCTGTGCTGTATTTGTGGGTGCTATGTTATGTTGTATTTGTAGGTTTGAAGATGTATTGTATTGTGTGTATGTGTGTATTATGAATGTTGTATTGTTTGTGGCTGAATGTGGGTAAAGTTGTACGTTATGAAATACGTTGCATGTGTATTTCAGTCTAATTTACAATAAGAATGTGATTGCTGATGTGATATATAAATATTTTGGCTTTGTAATAAAACTACGATCTGTCTTATTTTTTTATAAATGTTTAGATGTCTCAGCATAGGCTTGGCCTATTTGAGCATCATAACCTCATATTGTTGTCTATGTATTTTGAGATAAATAAATAGATAAAATAAAATAAATAAGGAAATTGTTGTAAACATTAGTTGATTACGACTGAAAGTAAAATATACTTGTATTACATAGAATGTACTATAAGGGTCTATAGTGACATTTCTTGCGTCCATTAATTTGACGCACCCCTTTTTCCTCGCATACCACATGTAATTACAAGGCCCTTTACTCCATACTCTGAGTACTATAATAATAATATACTCTAAAAATAATAATAATATGTATCTTCTACGGCCTATGTACTACATATTATATGACTATTATTAGATATATTCGTATATTAAAGCTATACGATACAAAATAGTAATATACCAACCTAATATATGGAGACAATTTGTGAGCTTAAGTAATTATTACGCTTGTTCCTAAACGCATATTAGAGCTGTAACGAGAAACAGGAGAAATGTGAGAAGTCGCACTTAAAGTAACTAAATGTTGTTGAGAATATTTCATTAGGACTGTCACAATGTTGGCAGAACTCGCAGAAGTTTGCTTCATAATTTACGTCATCTTTGATGATAATTCCAAAAAAGATTGGAGATTGTATTTTATTACTGCTTATTTTGTAGAACTCCATAATTTAATGTAAATAAAAACAAAAAAACTTTGTAGATTTTTACTATGTACTTTTATTCAGTGACCAGGTTTCGACGTCTTGTTCAGTTTGAGAAAGAGTTTGAAAAATACATAACATGTCGAAACCTGCAGGGTTACTCTTGACAAAACTAAACACGATCTTAATCTAGTCTTGATCTTGATCATACGACGCACGAAGGGACTATGGTCAAAAACATCGCGCTACCGCTAACGCGCGATTGGTTTGCTTGTAGTTTTGGCCAATAGTCACTTCGTGCGTCGTATGATCAAGATCAAGACTAGATTAAGATCGTGTTTAGTTTTTTCAAGAGTAGCCCTGCTGGTCACTGAATAAAAGTACATAGTAAAACTCTACAAAGTTTTTTGTTTTGATTTACATTAAAAAAAAAAGATTGGAGATATTATACTTTGCCTATGTAATTTTACCTAATATTAACAAATAAGCAAGGCAATGAAGACGTCAATGTCTAGAAATGAAATGACTGCAAGGTATCTTAGTTATAAACATTGCAAGTTTATCGATAACCTGACTTCAGAAAAAAATACTGATAACATTATTATATTCACTGTCATTGAAAGATGAAAGACGCCTCTCTCAATAAAAAAAACGATATAGAAGAACAAAAATGTTTTCAATAATCATATGTACATCAGTGTTATAATTTTCCACAGAGGCCTTTATTAATGACACAAAATATTTTATGTTTCTTCTGACTGGTATATTGAACTTAAGAAAAGTGTTTCAATGTTGTAGGCACGAGCTCTGAAGAGTGCGGAGGTAAATTTCAATACAAAGTTAAAGACCCCCGTATTCACATTGACCTAAACTTTTTACGAGATGTTATGATTCTTAAATGGACGCTTGCAGTGATGTTCCACAAAATAACTCATTTTGGAAATGTCAAGGCTATTTTTATTAGTTAGTGTCAAGGGTTTTAATACTTCTGCACAAAGTTGAACTCTTGAAAAATCAGCTGATAAGCACCTTTAAAAACAAAGTCTGCAATATTTGTTGTGAATAGTGTTGTGGAATTCTCAAGAAATAATTTACCGAGAAATTTTGGGTAAATTTCTCGAAGTAGAGAATTTACCGAGAATTTTTTTTTTTTATTTAACAGTAAAATAATAATAAATCAGTACTTTATTCAATCAATCAATAACAATGTACAAATGTTGAGACAATTTATCACCAATATTGCTACAATTAAAGTTAGTCAATACCGGATATTTTTTCATATATTTTGTAGGGGAATTCCGCAGCATTATCGCCAATAAATAATAGGGGAATCCCCATGGGAAAAAATCAGAGAAATTTCTCTTCAATCAGAGGAGAAATTCTCTCTACTCACATCACTAGTTGTGAATGGCGCCAGCCATCATCATTTTCAAAAATACTAAATCTTAATAGGGAAAAATAATTTGATGTACAAGAACCACGATAAAGGAGAATAAGTTAGATGTTATTACTGTAAATTGTGACTGTTAATAACAGTGAATTAAAGCACTTCACTAGAACCACGACAGCCCTACATAAGAATAATATATGTATGATACTATAATAATATACAAATTAGAACAAAAACTACGTATATTTATAATAGTACTTATAATGTACAGCATTTATGTTTTCAAATTAAATTTCAACGACCCAAGAACAAAATTCGTGCATTCCTACTACCTGTAAGTATAACAATTTTTAATCATTCTGCTATAAGATAGATTAGGCAGAAAAACAACTACAGTCGAATGAAATTTTTAAACATAATTAATAATCAAATGTTATATTGTCGAGATAGATTGACAATGTCTTTACAAGACGAAAGACGTCTCGTAAAACATTTAAAGAATTCTACTACCTAAACACTGACACAGTGAATATAAATATTTCATTTATTTAGTTGACAACTGTGTTGTATTTAAAAAAAATGGTTTGATTCATAATTGCGGTAGAGAGCTTTTTTCTTCTATGTACTTTCGAGAAAAAAGCTGAAGGACGAAAATAAAATTTGATGTACACAAAAATCAGTTGCTTTGAAATAGAGCCGGATATATTGTAAGATGCTCCAATTTAAGATGTATAAACAGTTCTAGCGCTGGTAACTGAACCGAACATGAAGATAAATGTGGAAAAAAACTTTGATGATTGTTTGATGATGGAAGGAAATGAATGCAAATAACTCAGGATATGAATAAGTAGAAAGCCAAGTGGGAACGTGGTACAAGTCAATTAATGTCTTAAATATTATTCTGTGTGTATGAACTGAAATAAGAAATGCGTAGAAAGAAACAAGAATGGATATTAAAATTATATGCCAATTTTGTACCCAGAATAACTAAAAATAATCAATCAAGGTACATTCCAAATTATGAAATTAAATAATATCATTGATGGAAAAAAATGTAAAAAATATAAGCCACATTTGAAAGGACTTTATTTGATTTTTTTTAAAATTTGATAATGTTTTTAATTGAGGTAATTCGTGATATTTTATGATTATTTTTTATATTTCACATATCATATATCTAAAATTTCCTTTTAGATATGAAGTTATATATTCAAAGTATATATTTTATTAGATTATAATTTAGACTTCAAACTTCTGAAGATGGTGACAGTAAGCTCGGCGAAACCTCAAGATAATAGCAACAACTACATGGAGATCTCGTAAATCAGACAACGTAGAAATTATTAAAGAATAGGTACCTATATAGTATATTATTTTCTTCTTGACAATAACTTGACATACATTTCATTTGACAATTGGCACGAAGAGGACAGTTTGCATGTTTCTTACATGCAGCTGATCTGCCGGCTACCCCAGTTGTGGGATATGCCGTGATGGTATAGTATAGCAATTTGGCCGACTCGTTTATAAATAGATATTATGTATAAAATTAAGAAGAATAAAATTCAAATATTTGAATTTTATTGTTATTATAAATTCTGAACCATGGAGCATCCGGCAAAGAATTGATCTCCCACTCTTTTCCGTAAGTTTTCAAGTGTCCTGTAAAAGGCAGGTGTTCAAAAAATAAAGACATTTTATATCTAGGATTAGGTTTGTTACATGTAGCTGGTCTGCTGGGTACCCCACTTGTGGAATATGCCGTGATGGTATAATTTATATTAGGTATGAATTCTGGAGGCAGAAAGCGTGTTCAGTAGGATAAATAATCGTGGAATTAAGCGGTTCTTTCAACGTATCTAATCGCTGTATAATACAAATCACTCGTACCGGGTGGAATTCCTATGAATAATAATAATACATAAATGAAACACATACCTAATATGAAAACATACATCAAAACGAGTATGTAAATACGTGTACGTAGAATGTCTTTTTTTTATTACCAATCAAATGACAATCTGCATGCTTATTACAGGTAGTTATTTTGCTGACTACCCTACTTGTTAAATAATATACTCCTAATAATAATAATAATAGTTTGAGTTAGCACATTACGGATTATTTCAATCCTCTCTCATCTCTACTCTCCTGATAATTCGACGTACAGAACTTACGAGCGATGGCTTTTCCTGTCCGCATAGCAACAGCAAAATCGAAACATATTTGTTCCAGAATAATTACAGAATTTTATCAGGCGAGCATAAATTGCTGACGGTGTACAGACAGAGAAATGTTCTCGATGTTGGTAGTAATATAAAACCATCCATAATATTTCTTTTGTATTCACTGGAATACCTATTATACTTACATATATAATATTTATTTATTTACACTTCTACACGGCAGAGCCGTTAAAACAGAACATGTTAAAAAAAATTAAAACTACAATAACAATTTGACAGACGAATGAAATTTAATTTAGGTACAAAAAAATTAATTGAATTTGAAATGAATATTCAAAACAATGAAAAAATACAAAAAAAAAAAAAACAAAACAATTTGAATCTGAAATTAATAGTCTATGTATAATGAGTTGGTCCATTGGATTGGTCTGCAACGAGTTTTGACTTTCTTCTCCATTCCTCCCTATTCTCAGCCAGTCTCTTCAGCCCTCCGTATGAGCCGCAGTTCATGTCCCTCTTTAGTTGATCCATATAAGCGTCTCTCGGTCGGCCTCTGCCATTTGTGCCCATTTTTTGAGGAGTTGCCTTTTTTCGCCAACCCTGGTTAGCACTTTTTCGTTTTCGACGTGTTTCGACCAAATAAAATTAGTGTGTTATGCTAATAATAATTATTCAAATGAAAATGTCAGTTATGGAGTCAAGAAATAAAGTATTGAAAAAAATTATTAACGAAAGTTAATAATAAAAACATAATTTTGAATATAATATATATATACAGGTATAATAGGTATACCTATATATGTATAGCTTTCACGTATAACAAACACACTTCTATACTATACCTTCATGCCGTACCCCAAGTGTGCTAGACATAGAGAAAAAACACCGTATAGATATATCCCTACATACTTCTTTCTCTTCTTCTACATTCATAAAAATTCTCATACACGCACGTCAATTTCTCTCATCCAACACATGGCTGTCTTTAAGAATTAAATCGACGTGCTTCTCGGACGCCCGTGCTTTCTCACACTCAGGAGAAAAGATCAATTTAATTCAATTTGGTGACATCTTTCCTTCAGGCTTATAAAATAAAAATTTATATATTTTAATTTCCTTATGTGATAAATAAAGAACAATAGTTCATTAATGCCAAAGTTATTCTAAAAATAAATTTTACAACAAATAAAGTTACAAAATATATACTTGTACCATGTTGCCAATTCTACGTTCTCGTATTGTTAAAAAACAGAAGAAATAAATTACTAAAACTTCCCTTAAAATAGTAATAACTAAAAATACGCCAGAATCGTAAAACAGATAAGGAATGAATGTTTACTTGAGACAAATACAAAACAGTTTCATTGTCTGACGTATAAAATAAAAATAACACAATATTATACTATTTTTCAGAAATATTAAAGACTAAAACGTTGTCTTTTATTATTAAATTTAAAATAAAATTCTATTCTTTAATAATTACTTAGGGGCAATTTTAATCCTGAGATTACCCACAAATCTGTTGAATATAAAATATCAGCATTATTACTCTATAGTTTCTTGGTATTTAGTAATAAAAAAATTATTCAAAGTTTTGACTAAATATTAGTTTTCTAAGAATCACAACGAGGCGACACTACTTATTATTATTGTAAATTGAAACTACGAACACTTTGTTCAATTGTTAACTAATATCTCAATCTATTCTCCGTCTCGGTACAAAGACATACTATATAGACTTGCAATCTAACTATGAAGCATGCACCTACCATCAGTAATAAAAAAAATAACGGCGACACATTTTAGCCAATTACTGGAAAATTAAGGTAATAATTGGTACTGCAAATAATATAATTTTATATTAATCAGTCTTAATTAATAAGCCATGATTCAAAAAGATACGTTTGCTAGTCATTCTGACTGTTTCAATTTTTGGTTGTCACGATGAGGACAGCTTGCAGCTAATTACATGCGGCTAGTTTATTGGCTACCCCACTCGTGGAACATGCCGTTATAGGATAATATTTCTATGAAGTTTGTATTTCAAGATATAGTAGATGGGAGGCTTGTTTCAATTCCGTGTTCTCGTGAAGGGTGATAATATGAAAAGTGGAAGGTGTGTATCGTATTATGTTTTTGATGTTGAAAAGCATCGATACCTAACAAGACTCTATAAAGGACTAGATATTTAATAAATTGACTTTGATCCAATAGAGAGAAGTACAAAAATATTCCTTATCCAGCAAGAAAGCAATTTCAATTGAAAGTAATGCGTGTTAAACATAGATATATACCTAATTAAACATTTATGTTTCTGGAAGCACGCTCACAAAAATGTGAATGTGAAAAAAATATATATATCTAACTACCATCACGGCATTTCTTACAAGTGGGGTAGTCAGCTGACTAACTGCTTGAAATAAACATGCAAGTTGCGCACATTTCATAAATCAAACACATAGCATACTTACTTCATTTTGCTACAAAATATTGCGAGTATTACGAGACGTTTTATGTTGTACTACGCATGTAGGTACCTAGCACTCATACAAGCTATGTTCATAACATTATATTAGAGACACAATACCTACTTGAATACATAGAGAGGTAGACTGAAGTATAGCTTTCATATTTATAGCAATACGTAGACGTATATTTATAGAAGGCACAGACTACAGACAGTAGGTATATCTCCCAACACAGTAACCTATATACATACATCAATAAAGATCTGTAGAGCCTTTTCAACTCATGTTCTCCTGATACAAAAGGTACCTACTTCAAACTCCTGACCTATGACAATCATAAATTTTATTTTTTCATTTGAACATACTTATTTAAATATGTTGTGAAGGCAGAGTAGGTCAGCAGTGAAATACTTGTCCAAAATCGTGGCAAATTCGTGTTAAAAATATTGATATATATATATACTGCAAAATATATTAAATACATCTATCTATCTATCTATTCCCTCACTCCGTATCCCAAGTGGGGTAGGCAGAGAGAACGGATCGCCAATTAGATCTGTCCTTACATACTTCTTTCGCTTCCTCCACAGTCATACAATTTATCATGCACGCACGTTGGTTTCTTTTACTCAAAACACTGCCGTCCTTGAGAATTTGATCTACAAGTTCAAGCCATATAGTTCTCGGACGCCTGCGCTTCCTCACACCCCTCCTTTCAGCCAAGTATATCCTCTTTGTCATTCTTTCCTCTTCCATTCGTTCCACATGACCAAACCATCTCAATTTATTTACACGCATTCTATCTACAACACTCCTCTTGCATCCACTCATTCTTCTAATATCCTCATTCCTCACTCTATCACGCAACGTTTTACCAACCATCCTTCTCACATAGATTTATATGTACTAAATATAATTCTATGCCTTCTCAGCGATCTTATCTCTACAGCATTTATTCCACTTTCGTCCTTCTTCAACCATGTCCACGTTTCGCTTGCATACATAAGTGTCGGTACCAGGATGGTATTGTGCACTAGCAATTTTGCCATGTTCGACACATTGATTGACATGGGTCGAAGTGCACCGTTAATCCTGGCACCGGCTACTATTCTTCTTTCGATATCCTTGTCACATCTTCCATCCTTCGCAAACAAACTTCCTAAATATACATACTCGTCCACCTGCTCCAAACATTCATGCATACATAATTAGGTACATTGGATAAAGATTTTAAGATACATAATATTAGGTACATTGGATAAAGATTTTCATTATCATATTACCTAAAAAAATATTGATACAATTTTAGCAACGTTTTCGAAGATTATTATTACCTTATAAGGCGGCATTTGGTTTATTTGAAGGCAATTATAATACATAATAGTATTTCCCATTACTATAGTATGTTTATTACTTTCTATAGTGCAATACATTGTTATTTTTTTATTGCACATCTTTGTCGGCACATTTTAACAAAATGGTAGAACACTATGCAACAGTAATGATCATTATTATACAGAGTAGATAGTTATGGATTCTTTTTGTTATGTGATTATCACTGATAAGATTTTATGCTATTGTTTGCTTTTATGTATTCAGTGATACCAACATGTCTAGCAAAGTTTGAGTTGAAATTTGAAAAAAAAAATGTTCTTCGACCAATGACATCTTTCATTGGTTTGATGCCAATCATTTAAGAAATATTTTGTGTATAATTGTATATAATGTAAATGTAAGAGTAAAGTTAATACATAGTACCAGTGTTGCCAGGTATTCGGTATTCTAACGAACCGCTCGGTATTTTAGCACTATGTTCGGTGTTCGGTATGACAAAAATACCGAAGTATGAGCGGTTCTTTATTTTTTCTGATTGATTTTTCTCCCTAATAAACGAAGTAAGCCCTTACTTGAAAAAGATAATCAAAACGATAATGGCAGTCCCATTTGTAGTAATGCTTATGTGGAAAGAGTATTTAGCCATATGAACCATTTGTGGACGGAAGGACAGCCGTAATAAATTGTGAATAAAGTGTGGATATGGTGAAGGCTGAATTATGTAAATATGCGATGTGATTTCAGTCTGATATGTCGCGAAATGCATGGGGCAGTTAAAGCAAATAAGACATTGCTGGAAGCGTGCATTAGTCAGAAAAAATATAATTTTTATAAGTTAGGGTAGCTAGCTGCTCTTTCTCTCAATGAAAAAGTAGGTATAAGTGCATATTTTACTTTACAAACTCTACCAAACTAAAGTGAGGAATCTAATATATGGCAATGAGGGAATATTGTTTATTAAGTTGAATTGAGTTCAGTTTATATCATGGCTACTTTAATTGCCATCATCTAACATATAGTTCACTGTGTCTATGACGTTTAATATAAGCACTAATTTCCTCCCTCTTTATATACGGTATCGAATCCTCGATAACAAGACAGATAGAGCAGAAATTATGTGATGCAGGCAATGATATGTTATAACATATCACTGGGTGCAGGAGAAGCATGGTGCAAATCCTATGGACAGCCATACGGAGGACAAACATCTCTGCTCCAACCAGTGATTTATTATACCTATCACTGGCTCCAATAGGATAGAGATAATTGTCTCATCTGTCTGCTTGCAAAGTATTTTCCAGTTATTTGGATACGCTATAAGACGAGAGAAGGGCGTGGAACCTCTGATCATAACTTTAGGAAGAGTGTGATTTGTTGAGGAGGTGTATAAACTAAACTAAATCTAGCACTGTCTCAACGACAATGGTAGAAAAATAGAAGACTGCGGCCATCAACAATTATTATAGTCTGTGACTACGACAAATCGGAAGAACTATGATCAATTGTGAAATGGCTGGCAGATAACTACCCTCATAATTGAGAAAAGTGACGCAGAAGAAGACCGTACTTGAAATAAAAGCAAACGTATTTAGCTGAATAGGTACGAGTATAAGTAAAACATTGCATTGACATAAATATCTTGTTTCATATTTTCGTTCGATAAATAAGTTAAAGAACTGGCATCAAAATTAATGGTGTTAATAAAAATAATTTATTGCAATAATTTATATTGAATCGTGTTATTAAATTTTAAAAAAGAACATCAAAATGCAGATGTGTCATGTTTTTATATTTTATTTATGAGGAGACACATTTAATAATTCGATCAATACACTGGAATTATTATATATCACTGTATATATAGCCATTATTATATTATATCTAAGTATGATTATAATGATGAATTTTAATTGCATGAAATATCCTTATATAGGACTGTTCTCACTTTTCTAAGGTAGGCTCAGTATAATTTGTAGCTAAATGTTTATTTACATAACTCCTTGAATATACACCTAACCAAAAATGTATATTTTTGTTGTTTACTACACATTATCTCTTACACGAAGGGGAGTCGGTAAACTAACTGCATTAAGTATAATGAATATAGTCTTTTTTCCATACAAATAAAAGTACAATTCATTGATATTTTACCGAAGCTATTACCTTAATGTCTTATAAATACTGCTTTATGAATACCTGACTATTACAAGGCACTCGATATCTTCATAATATTGATTCTCTTAATTATTTTTTTCTCTCTTCTGTGTCGATTTCTTCAGTGCTAAGGGTCGCGACCTGTCATTCTTTTTTCCTACTACTTGCTTTATCATAGCTCTTCAGTCTTCTCGTCATGTCGCATTCCTCAATGCTTCTACAATTGGGAGACTATATTTGGTCCCTTTTCTTGTCTCTTCTACATGATAATGTATTGATAAATCTTTCTATACCCTTCCTCCTCTATGGCGCATCTTATTTTATTCTATTTTATTCAATAGAGTAAGTAATAAATTAGTGGATTTTTGATGTAGATATTTATTTTCTTAAACAATATTGTTCTCCAAGGCATACCATTTGCCATAGTTTCCTAAACACCTCTACTATTGAACTTCTCGAAATTATTGCTTAATTTATTAACTCGAATTAAATTATAATTTATTTACTACATGCATAATTACTAATCAATGCAATTTAATTTTGAAATAAAATTAAATTGAATTTTAAAAATAGGTAATATATATTTTAATAACTTTGCCTTTGAACATCATACGAGCAAATATAACAGCATTTATAATAGCAATAGTATTTATTTAAATAATATATTATTTGTATGCAAATTACAATCGTTATAGACTTGCTATAACTATACTATACCTAAATAAAATCAATATAATTTTTCACTCTTAATGTAGGCGTTTACATATTTAAGAGTTTAATGCACTTTGTCATTGAATAGTCAGGGTGTAAATGTGCAGCAAACAAAATAACTATACCTAATACATAGCATTATTTTGTACAGAATTTGTTATTGTCTGGTAATGCGGTTTTAAATTATCAGTTTGTTGTTGCTCATTAGGATTTTATGCAAATAAAATGATATACTTACATCACCTTATATAAGCGACCCCAAAACATTGATTTTTTTTTAAACTAGAGCTCCTTACATATACAATAACATATAAATAATGACATTCTCACTGTCACGATAAATAAGGACTGATGGTAACAGTGAGAATGGCGGAATTGGTGAACGTTATTCACGGACACCGAAAGTGATCACCAAAAATTCTGTATAAATGAATGAAGAAGAACCATGTTGATCACAAAATGGAAAATTTATGGATAGGTATAAATCTAAAAAATGACTGAATATTTTATCTTGAAAATCGAATTTTAACAACATCAAAATCCGCATCCTAGTAAGTTTTAAATCCACATTAGCAAATATTTACTCTGCCAATGATTACGTAATGTAATTAACCATAGTGAAACTGTTCATTTAGTAGAACAGCTATATGAACACTTGCATTCATTATTACGACTTTTTGGAGTAAACAAAATAATACCACAAGAAAAAATTACTACGCGCCTCTAAGGCTTCGACAGGAATCATTTCTCTATAAAATATAGACCATTAAAGGATGACGTCACAGAAATATCATTGAGGGGCATCAGTCATCCCAACACAACAGACGATTACGGTGTAATATTAGGTGGAACGCCTAAAGAATACCTAATAATCAAAAAAACTGTCAGTGTCGATTTTGTTATTATTTTGTCGTCTGACTTTCTTTTTTTTCTCTTATGGCATAACATCTTACTAGGATGATTTGCGCAATCTGACTGTTTGCCCCCCAAGCAAAAGCAAATCCATAGACAAGACCACGTGACCTTTAATGGTCTATTGTTTGCATTATATATAGTAAAGAAATAAATAAAACCTACAGTGAACACAAGAAGACTTCTTTGTCGGGAACACCAAGAATATTGAACATCTGCAACTCAATGATGAGTCATGGCTAACAACTTACGTCACCGCATTAATTTTTTGTATTTCATGACTAACGATTTCAGCTTATTACAGGTTGTTCTAATTAGCTGGCTACCCCATTTAATATGTCGTGATGGTAAAAATAGATATATTATTATAGGTAGGTACTCGATCGTATTAAATCCACACACAATTATTATGTATTTAGGTCCTTTCGTATATTTATGTATACACAGTTCAATAACTCAACAAGTAGAAATGTCTTAGGTATATTATTATTAAAAATTCGCCATTTTGTAATTTTGGTATATTTATAATAATTATGCTTAAAAATACAACAGGAAGTGAAATATACAAAATAATAATCTCACTATTAAAGACATACGTTGTCCTTGTTCCGTTCAACAGAACTTTTCGAAATATGTAGATATTTGTGGAATTGAAAATAGGTACGTTATTTTTTGTTAGCACGGAGAGGACAGCTATATGGCTTATAACATGTAACTGGGGTCTGAGTCAATAACACATTTTCGTTCCGTTAGCGTTCAAATGTAGACGATGTTGCGCCAAAGTGTTAATTTTCGTAACTATTGTGTATCGTAAGGGGCGTTCACATTTGTTCACTTTCAGTGATCACTCCGGATGATCCTCCAAGATGAACAGGTGTGAACGGGCGATTCACTAGCGATGACGGAGGAAAGCGATTACCACTCGTCATAATTTTGATGAAAGGTCCTTTCACTGAAACGACCATAAACAAGTTTTATCTTATTATTTGTTTAATTCTCTATGAATTTGTATTGAATGTCAGAAACATGTACAAAATTATTATGCAGTCGAGAACTACATTAATTTATTAAGGTGTTATTTTTCATTTTTGAATTCGATTAATTTTTTTTATACGAAAATACGTCAAACTACATACAACATGAGTGAGAGTGTTGACATGGCAGTGAAAGCATAGGATGAACAAGTGTGAACAGACGTGTTCACTTTCGATGAACAGGTTTGACCCTGACACTCTGGATGATCATCCAAAGTGAAGCAATGTGAATGCTACTTTTGCAACGAACGTAACGTTCAAGTATAGACGAAGTTGCAAGCTTGTGGGGTAGGTACGCCGTAATGGGATAGTAGTAGCTGTATGTACACTGTTTTTATAACTAAATATTTAATATGTAATGGGAACCACTTTTTTTTTACAACTATCTGTTTGCGGTAATGAAAGAGTGGCGTTGATTGTGTGTATTACCAATTAAAACAAAATTTTAGAAATATTCGTCTTGTTGAGCTATGTAACTGTTCTCAATATTGGCATAGTGGTACTAGACTTCATTTCATTCATTTCATCGCCCTCAACGCTCCTCTCGGGAGCACAGGGCAGAAACCAGCCTCCTCCATTCAGAGCGTCTCTGTGCCAATTGCATCACCTCTTCCCACGACATTCCTTGCGCTCTGATATCGTTGTCATAGGAACGGTGTATTGTGAAAGAGGGACGCCCGGGCCTACGGAACCCCTGCGGACGGAAGAACAGTGCTCTTTTTGGCCAAATATCATTGGGCATTCTCAAAACATGTCCCAGCCAGGACCATCGTCTCTCTTGTATTACGGAGATTACAGGTCTCTGCTGGGTGCGCCGGCGCACAGCATCATTTGTAACATGTTCATTCCATCTGACATCCAAAATCCTTCTAAGACACTTGTTTTCAAAGCTTAGTATCTTCCGCTCTTGAGCCTTGGTTAAGTGCCAAGACTCGCAGCCATATAGAAGGATTGGGATGATGCACGCATTGAACAACTAGTACTAGACTAGAGTGAGTTAAAATAAAAGAGTATAAAAATATGTCCTTAGGCTCCTGAAATATCCGACAAATAAAGTTATTTCAACAATGTACCTACTCTGTAATTAGGAAAGACAGTGGTAAAATAATACACACTATACGAAGTCTCATCCTTTGTCTTAAATATCATATTTATTGACACAGATTTGTTTGAAATTTGAATATTTTTTTTTATTTATAGAAATAAACCTTAACTGTTTGATTTTTACTATATTTAATAATAGTTACAGCAACCCGGTTTCGTCTTACACAGTCATCGTCAAGCTTGTCAGATGACTTTTGTAAAACGAAATCAGGTTACCGTATCTATTATTAAATAAATTGAAACTCATTTGTTTCCACAAATTAATATGTATTTTTTAATACGGAAGTTAAAAAAGATTTTTTATATAATAAATAGAAAATGCACACAGAAATGTCATTGAATCAAGGTGTTGCCAGTTTTTATTAACTCCTGACTTTTTACCATTTCTAAGGAAAGTACTTAAGCTTTTTCGAGTCAAGTGCTAATTTCTCAATTTATTGTTCATTTTCAGAGCAATTCCGGTAAAATTAGTCCAGTATCAATAGAAATATTGAAAAAAACAATGAGAAGTAGGTAACCTATCTAAGATATTGCACGGTAACAAATCAAATGTATTGTAATTGTCTATCTATATAAATGTACATACACAAATAAATAATTAGATTATTTAATATAAAAATACCTCAGGTGTAAACGTATTATAAAATTATAAATTTAACAATTCCAAAATTCGACGTATGGTGGGAATAAACCAATAATAATAGATTTAAAACATTACCTACAAAATAAAATATTTTTTTATCACAAAAAAACTAAAATGCATCAGGCTCTGTATGTATTCATTCTTTTGTATAATGGTAATATTATACACGTATGTATAGGTATAATGTAATGTAATATTATGTGTGTATCATTAATGTGAATGTATTCCATATAATAAAGCGTATTGTTATTATCACCCACACATTTACAGTGTTTTTTTCTGTATATCTAATTCAAATAAAATAAAATGAATGTCCAATAGTAACGCTTTTTAACACACTGGTTTATGCATTCATATTTTATTTATTTATTTATTCTTTTCGCACATCATCATTATATACCCAACAGGGCAAACGCTTCCAAATTCGCAGAGAGGAGTTTTAGCGTTGCGGGGCCAACTGCCTGGAACCGATCACCAGCGGATTTAAGACAGAACCAACCCACTGAAACGTTCAGGAGTAAGCTGAAAACACTGCTTTTCAAGAAAAGCCATGGCGCCCTTGAGATGGTCACGGATCATTAATTATATAGCAGTGTTAACAAAACAATATAAAATTTTAAAAAAAACTTTAGATAATAATACATACATAAATAAATAGTTCTTGATTGTATACAGTACATATAGTATATTATATTATTATATATCATAACGGGATCTCCCATGAATGGCCTAACATCATGTAAGTCATTCTCTCCGTGTCAATAAAAGTTAATATACATTCAGGATGGGTAGCATTCTTCTTCTATTTCTTCTCACCTCACTCCCGTCCACTCTTGGACGAAGGCCTCCTCAATTTCCTTCCACGTCATTCTGCATCCAGTTGACCTCAGCGTGTCGAGTGATATCATCCCTCCACCTCATTGGAGGTCTTCCTATGCTCCTGGTTACTGTTCGTGGTCTCCAAGATGTAAGAAACTTTGGCCACTTGTCATATGGGCTTCTAGCTATGTGTCCTATCCATCTCTATTTAAGAGTTGTGACACGTTGAGCAATATCATTAATTTTAGTATTACGTCTTTTCATTTCGTTTCGCACTCTGTCTCTTAAATTAATGCCCAGCATAGCTCTCTCCATGGCTCTTTAGGTAGCATACATCATTGCTAAACTGAATAATATGTGTATTTTTTTTAATGGTGATGTTTTCTAGATATTATGTTTATTTCACAAAGCACTCGAAAATTTACTGAAAACAGTGGAAGACTTTACTTTACCTGGAATACCACAGCTAATATATTATACATTTATCCTTTCATTTAAAATTGTGCATAATTATACCATCAGTTTTCCATTTTCCATCATTTTTCATTTCTGTGACGATGTTGAATCGAGTCCGAATTTAAGACTATAGACAAGGTCTAGGTAAGTTATGTTCCGATTTTGTTGAATAGATATCCGCCTGTTTCTGTCAAGCTTACTTGAAACTAAAGTCATCTCATGGTATTATTTCTTCATTACTATCTAATCGCAATTCAGCGCTCCTCCCGTGAACTCAAAGCAATTACCCCAAATATGTATAGGTAATATTATTTATATGTATTATGTATTTATAATATATTATGCTGCTTACATATTATAGAAAGAAGAATTTATTTTATAATATTTTCGTTTGACGGGTCGTTAGTTAATATCATATTAAATTAAAGAAGGCTGCGATACATGTACAACTATCTCTTTTACTCCTGACAACCTGTATTTTATCTACAAACTATTTATGCTGTGTATATAAAACAGTTTACTAGTTCGTATTATTATTTTTAACATACACACATACGCATTTTTGTTAGTTTTTGTTGTAGGTAGTTATACAAGTACATTTATGAAAAAAACTTCATTTGTGTTAGTCTATTCAGGACCGTATTTAAAGGAAATAATAATATCTACTGTAGACAGTGGAGTGCGCAGACATCTAAAATAATATTAAAAAATGTATAATTGAGCAACTTTCTTTTATGATACCCTAATACAATATTAGAGATTTTCTACAAACTTTCTCGTCTTTTAAGGTTAGAAAACTATAAGATATCCTCTCCTAGTTATGCTATCTTGGTAAGAAATAGTGTGCCGCGCAGAGTTCAATCCGTCGAATAGTTTTGTTTGTCAGGCATGCGCAGCAAGTGACTAGTGTAAGAAAATGACATGGTTGAGGATGGTTTTTGTCGAACCTTCAGCACTCTATTGTATATTATGTATATCATTTGATTCTTAACTGCAAACGTTACTAGGGAAAAAAACACAATTTGAGTCACACCTGTGAAAAAGTCTGAGATTGTTTTATTAACCTAGTCAAGTTCATACAATGTGGCTAGTTGCATTTCGAATCTTTCTAAACTCTTATAATCTCCTAAGAAAAATATCGGTAAGACGTTGTATAGTTAGGAGCAAACAGCTAAAGGCTAACCTTTTCGATAGCCTGATGATGAGAGCGGAAGCTCTTAAAAGCCGGCTAATAAATAAATGTTTTATTAATTCAACATGAATTTTCACCAAGAACCGTCGGTTGAAAATATCAACTTAAACAGCTTAAGTGTTTTGAGATTTCGAATGTCAATTTTAATCAACCTTTCGGATGCTGCTAATAAAATATCCACAGCATCTTTGGTTTTGTCTGATTGTAATGCTTTTAGAATGCATAAAAATAATAGGACTAATTTATTTCAAAATGCCATGAATACTTGAAAATCTTACAAATCTAAAGTTGCATAAGATCATGAGCTTTAAGTTTCCATAACAATCTTCAATGCATGCAAACCCCAATTCCATTATGTTTTCCTATTACAATCTTTCACATTTTGCCGGTTATGCCCACATTTCAGGTTATTTGTGAATGCTATCCACGTGTATTCTGTTTATGTTGTATGCCGGTATAGAAGTTGAATTCAGAAGGACCTCTACTGCGCATCTGTCTGAGTGCCATGTGCATTATCATTGAGATAATATATCACTAACTATTTTGCACACATGCTCTCCCAATACTTATTTCTCACGTGGACGAGCCCAGATATGGCTTCACCCAAAGAGAGCATTTTTTATTTGGTGCCATTTTAAATCAATGGGTGCTTTAGCCTCCGGATGCTCTCCGGATGAATGTTTTGTCAAAATAGATTCGTTTACTAACTTCACCAATTCAATCACATTCAATGACTAGGGCCTAGCCATGGTAAAATTTAATATGTTACATGACAATGAATGAAAAACGATAACTCGAAATTCTAGTTTCAAGTAATTGATCCACCATTCGTATTACATCACTAGAACTACATCATATTCAAATTCAAATATTTTTTTATTTAAATAAAATTTACAATTTAACAATATTACATACACACCTTATTACTAAAAAAAATACATTTATTAGATATTTGACCCTCAAAATTGAGCAGTGTTCGTGCTTTGAGGGTTATATTAGATGTTTAGATTACTTTGAATAACGCCAAATAATGGAGATTCAAATACAAAATAAAGTTATGGTTTTAATATATGTAATGGGACCGGCATTGTCTCTTCGACATTACAATATAATATCTTCTTAGTTCTTGTCTTTTCCTAATACTGTCGTAAACAATAATAAAGAGTTTGTCTATTTTATCTGTATATACTCTTATGTGGTAATGAGGGAAATAAATGAAAGGTCTTTGATATAATTATGTGGAAATTACACCCCTATGTAAGGTTGAAAAATAGGTCATATCATGAAGATTTTATCAACTGTCTACACTTTATGATTGCCTGATAAATGCCGGTTTGAGCAAAGCATGTCCACTGACATATGCCACGTGCTTATAAAATTCAAGGGTAAAAAAGTCTAGCAGATCTACTCTGCGCATGTCTCTCGCACAGAAAATCTTCACCTACACCGATGGATACAAAATGGACGATGCCTTGTAAATTACTACCTTCTCATCATAATCTCCGGATAGATACCGGTTAGAGCAAAACATGTGTTATTTGACAAACGCAACGTGCTCATAATAAAATTACGCAAAAATTATGCATTTATTTGTTAATAATATTGAAAATGAAAATGATCTATTTTTTATTATTATTGATGCACAAAATATAAATGACATTTCAGTCATACTCATGCATTCGGTATATCGACAAGATTAAGCCTGGTAAAGATAAAATCAATTATACATACTGTTTAAATGATCTAACCATAAAACACATAATATAAATCATCGGCACGTATGGTGGTAACTTTTTGGAGCATAAGACGGTGTGAAATACTAATTTTCTGTACACTCTATGATTTAATGTAGGATAGGGTTATGAAGAATATTCAAACTTGTAGTATGGGAGTAAATCGAATACGTCATGTGCTGGGAAGCAACAAGTGGCTTTATTTTTCAACTATTTTGTCATCATGGTCTCCTAGTACGAAGAGCTTACCTAAAGCGTGCGGTGTCCGTTCTACTTTCCTAATTCTAGGAAATATTAGTGCGATTCTAGGAAACAATACTATGAGGTCAATATCACTCGTCTTAAACTGGCGTTGGAATAAATATTTATCAATTCCGTTTTACCCACTCTACATTTTGCATTCTTGGTGTGAAACGGCAGAGGCTAGAATACCAACGATCCTATATTGAAGGAGTTCATTTCACTGAAATAACCCAGAATTTTCATATAGGTATTCGTATATTATGCACACTCTAAGATACCTATACACATTGATTCATATAGAATGCACGTGTTTTCCCTGGATTCTGCGCCTGCGGGAACTATAGAACTAAAATAAACATTGCATACATCTTGCAGTTCATGCTCTCCTCATAGGCGCAAGTGCAAAATGACTTGTCGAGGTTATTTATTATTATTATTGTTTTCAATAATACAAATATTTCATAAATTTTGCACAACAAAAAATGGACTAACCTTCATATTCTTCCCGCGGCCCAGAGGTTGGAAACAACTGCGATAGAATATAATAATATAATCTCACGGAATAATCCAGGCACAACCTTAGTTAGCAAAGAGCGCCCTTGAAGTGGATTTTTTCACAAAACGGCGCTTTACAAATCATCCAAATAATAATAATGTAATATGTACTCCATTTCACATAAATATCTACGCACAAAATCATTTTTTATTAATTATTTCGTAAACTGAGCAAAAACAAGCAATATTATTGATAAATAAGATTAAACAACCGGATGAGCTTTATTCACAACACGCCGTCTCTACGATAATAATTATGTATAATGACTTTAGATGGGAGGGGCTAGTTTCTGTCTTATGTGGTGTTCTCACTTTGGCGAATATCGCTAGGGCACCAAAATATCGCCAGCCATTTGAACCGTGTGAACAAAATGACAGCTAGTCTGAAACGATAAAAACCAGTAGAAACGATATCGTCTCGAGTTGACCACCTTCCAACTTTCTCGGCCGATCGAACGATTTGCACATGCGCAGATATGCGCGGCGTTTGTATCTATGGTAAAAGCTTTATAACCTATAAATTTTATGTTTCCCGCTTCGTGACAGCTGTTATCTTTTTTGTTGGTTTGTGGCGTTTGTTTCCTTAATTAAAAGGCGCCTTAAAACCCCTACTTTAACATTTTCGACTAAAAATAAACACTTCGCGATCTCCATCTCGACGCCATTTTGAAAACAGTGTCAAAATCAAAGCGCATCTGACAGATCGTTTCTATATCGGTGGACTGGTGTGAACAGGTGTGACGATCAATGGGCGTACGGCGAATTTTGTTTTTTCGCCTGGCGTTATATTTTGAAATTCGGCTGGCGATATTCGCCAAATGTGAACACCCCATTATGCTCGATAGACGATTGTTGAGGGTGATATAATTATGGTAACAATAATTTACATACTTCTTATCAAGAAAACCATTATAATGATTTTAGTCGAAGCTTACCGTAACCGTGAATAATATATGAGAAATAATGTATGTACAAATTAATATACCCGACCTACTAATCTTACAAATATAATACCTACATACATAATATGTATATACCCGCTTTCGTTACAATATTTTAAATTATGTGCGAGTTATTTTATCCCGTGGAGTCCCATGTAAAAATAGATCTCTGTCTTTTCTGTAATTTTTCGAGTGTTCTGTAAAATGCGGGTGTTAGAAAAATAAAGAAAATTTACATCTAAAATTTTCAGCGATGAGATTTGTCACTCGACTTGAACTTATTTTTTGTTGGTATGGAGAGGACACCTTGTGTATTCATTGAAAGCAACTGTTCAGCTAGCTACCCTACTAGTGGGATATGCCATGATGGTATAGTAATATTAGTAGTTAAAAATAATAAAAAAAACAATGTTTTCTCTCATGGAATTCGCATAAATGTTCTATCAATTAAGTTTTGTTCTTGACGGCCATTCATATCGAATAAATAATAAAGTATGATGAAAGTGTAAATTTATATAGGTACCTATACACTTTCACCATACTTACAAAAAAGATTGAAAGAGCTTCAGTCATTGCCAAAAATATGTCAAAATTAAAATAAGTTCTACTAATTCTGCCCTTACTTTATACCAATCGTTGCCAAGCGCATCCAAAGCTGTTGCCGGTGCATATAGTATGCATCTGTCAGATTTTTATAACTAAACGAATACACAATACTATAATAGTACCTACACTACTAATACATTCAAGAAAAAATTCAAGGTTACACTAACACAAACGCACGAGGCATCACAGAGATTTCGGATGGACCACCTAACAATTTAGGGTTACCAAAAATAATTTCCGTAATTTATATTTTTTTATTTGTAATAAATTAGTATATTTTTACATAATATTTGTATAAATTATATTTACTAACACAAAGTAAATAAATAATTGAGGCGATATAAAAACAATTATGTTTCTCAGTTTCACTATGCCAACCATTCTGAATGACTGGAACTTATTTTTTTAAGCATGAAAATAATCCACTTGTGGGATATGCCGTGATAGTATAGACTAATAAGAGATAAATATTTAAGTTGTTGTACCTATTCCTTTTATTACAAAACAATATCAAGAAATTATGATGTAAATGACAACAATGACGTAAGCAAATAAAGGAAAAAAACTGAATATTATAAACAAAATACTCACGTGCGCAGTGGTAAAAAATAAAGTAAAGGGCTACTGTTTTCCTTTTATAGGCTCCTGGTACATCGCTCTGTTGAAATTTAACTTGGTGAAGTTTGTAGTTCCCCATCTGTCGATAAAATATTGAACTCTAGTATTAGGATTACATAAATAGAAAAGGATTTTTACCTTAGTGCTGATTTGTGATACTGAAATGACGACATTTCACCATATAATTATTGAAACGAAACTTCACCCATGTGTTCCACTTTGACGTTGAACAGAAAGAGACGAATATATTTTTGTTGTTTCAATCATATTCATATTTTATATGGTAAAGTACTGGCATGATCAATAACTACTAATTATGTAGGTATATATATAGTTTTATATAGGTACCTATATAATCTTCTTCTGGAATAAATCTTCACCTTATTTCATGGTACAAGCTACGTAAAAATTTTGAATCACATTAAAAACTACTGTTTGTAAAGTTCAAGTATTTTTTAAGCATTATCATTTTTTCAATGTTGAAATTTAGCTCTATAAGCCCACAATACTTTTTAATCATATTATATATTTTAAAGGCAACTAACTGAGTTTAATTATTGGAAAGTATACTGTGAATTGGCTGAAATTACTATTATATTTTATTTCCAGACATGCTTTCATATCATAAATATTTGAAAAAGTTTGTGAGAGAATATTATTTAATTAAAATATAATATTAAATTTTACCGGTGCCTCCTGTGTAGACTAACGATAAAAAAATTCGTTGGAAAAGGTACTTGGCAACAGCATAGCGTTTAGTATCAGGATCGCATACTATCACAGGAGAAAATATTGCTGTAAAACACAACCTCGACAATCGAGTGGAGTAAGGGATTTTTTCAATGTATGTAGATATATTTTACTTCAAAAATTCTCTGGCACTTTTTCATAAATGTTGTTTCATTTCTATAATAAATTTATTGTAAATTGAGGATCTAGTGTTACTTTCTATTCAGTTTATCATACAATTTGGATATGAAAGTACTGTGAGTATAAAATATCACCATAAAATCAAATAGGTAATTTTGCTAATGTAGCAATTCCTTGGTGTTTATTTACTTTGTAAAATTTCACATTAATAAAAATTTTAAATACGGTATCTGAGTTTTTCAAATACTTGATTTGAGTGGCCTGGATTTCGATATTTAATACAGCTTATCCAAAACAACAACTTTTGTCACATCTGATGTAACATACTCTACATGCTTTTATGATTAATTAATTGGTTATACTTTGCTCGACGTATAAGTAAGTAGGTACTGAAATGTTTAAAGACAAAAGCCTGATTTACAAACCTGACATACCTTTCTTCTTAGTTTAAAGGAAATTAAACATATTTTAATTTTTATTTCTCATCGGCATACATTCACATTTTTCCAAAACCTCAATAAAATATAAATTATATTCCTCCACTATCTCTACATTTATTTTTAATGTTCGGGTAGGTATACTATAAAAGGCAGGTATAACAAACATATCAATATACCACAATTAACATCATCAACTTAGGAATGTAGCACACATCTTAAATATCGGAAGAAATGAAGAACTGGACAGGAGTAAAAATAATTGGGAAAAAGGTCGACATGATCAGATATGCTGATGACATAGCACTGCTCGCAGACTCCGAGATGGAGCTGAACGAAGCCTTAGGAAAAATGGAAAGTATTCTGTTGTCAAAGTACAACATGAAAAAACATAAAGAAAAAACAAAATGTATGGTCGTTGGAAGAGAGGAAGCGACTGCGAACATTGCCAAAAATGGAGTGAGCATCAAACAAGTAAGTGAATTCGTGTACCTGGGCAGCAGAATAAACCAGGATGGACGCTCCAAATCGGAAATTGTAAGCAGAATAAACCAGGCAAGGATTGCCTTTAACAAAAAATCAAAGATATTGGAATCCCCAAATATTGACTTAAGCGTAAGGAAGAACCTTACTAAAGCCTTTGTATGGAGCATTCTGCTTTATGGTTGTGAGACATGGACCATCAGCAAGAGTGAAAGCGGACGGTTGGCGGCCTTTGAGATGTGGTGCTACAGACGCATGCTCAAGATCCATTGGTCGGAGCACGTCGAAAATGAAGAAGTATTAACCAGGGTAGGCGAAAAAAGGCAACTCCTTAAGAGAATCAGCCAACAACGAGCTAACTGGATTGGCCACAACATCAGGCATCCAGGACTACTCATCGCCATCGCAGAGGGTAAGACCGAGGGGACAAATGGCAGAGGCCGACCAAGAGAAGCATATATGGACCAACTGAAGAGAGACATGAACTGTGGCTCATGCGTAGGGCTAAAAAGACTGGCTGAGAATAGAGACGAATGGGAAAGAAAAACCAAACTCGTTGCAGACCAATCCAGTGGATTGTAACTCATTATATATATCTTCTTTTATCAGCACGGAGATGACAATCTGCATGTATATTACTATCAGTTATATGCTGGCTACTACATTTGAGGGGTATGCCGTGATGGTATACATAGTAGTAGCAGACAATATCTTATTATGTTTTTTTAGTTTTATGATTAGTTTATAGGTTTTATAAGTATATCTTGTTGCAACAAAAGGATTATCATAGAACAAGTCTACCTAGTTGGATAATCCTATTCCTAACTTATAATATTATATTTTTGAGTAAATAAGTAATTAATATCTCATTTATATTTAATTTTAAATGTCATTGAGTGATAACCCTAATAAATGCAAGAGTGAGATAGTCTTATAACGCTTACACAAGAGTGAGTAGACAACAAAGGACCCGTTGCAAGACATCCAAATGTTTTTTTTTAAATTTATTTTCTCTACGAGAAACAAGGATTTTTTTTATTCTACTTTTTTTCCAAAGCCCGTAAATTCACAAAGTACACATCCACAATGTTTGATACTACATAAATATATGTGAGAGTTAGGTGCGTCATTAATCTACCAACACACATACTAACATATTATTGTAGGTGATTATTTTTATTGTTATTATCATTATGTACATTTTATAATGTGTATTATTGTATTATTATACAATATTTTATAGTATACTAGGTTCATCGTTCAGTATAATCGAGGATTTTAGGAAAAAGTAAGGAACTTAAATAAAGGAGTCCTAATCATTAACAAGCTTTGGACTATCTTGCTTAAACTAGATATTATGTACGTCTTCATACATATTGGCAGAATTATAACCACTTGAGCGCCAAGTATTCTTATTGTTGCATACACTTGTTTAATAGCCAATCGAGAACGGGTGCAAATTAATTACAAGGTACGTGCAGGAGCCATGGAGTATATTTGCCAACTAATAATCTTACATACAAAAATACATCGCTACAACATAATAATATAGAGTACATAACAATATTATAAGTGATTAAATAGGAACTCAAGTTTGTCTATTTGACAAACATTTCTAATGTGATTTAACAACACTTTTAGCTTCTTTCACTGATATACATTATACAATGCCTCATGCATGCTCTCCAAGTTTACGATTTTAACATCTAATTCTCGAACAGCCACGTATCCGAATCAGTGTCGCGGTTTTTGTGCACAAATTATTATTATTATCTTAAAAATGTCACCCTACGCTAAGACCATAACAGCTCTTGGCCAAGGCGATCGCTGAAGGAAAAAAAACATCCAAATAAATCCAAATAAAAAGTAAGACAGAAAAAATCCCAAAAGAGACATCGTCAAATGAGAGTCTCCATCCTGGTGATAAAGTAAAATAGGTACCATAATACAATAGATAGGTCCCAACTCCAATTCTTGTTGTAAAAACTGAATCTTATCAGACCAATAAGAATCATACTAGATTTGTGTTTCCTACTAGTATCCTTGCCTAACAAAATACGAGTATACAATTTGAAGATGCGTAATAGAAAAAAATATCATGTGATAAATGAAATTATTGTTATGAAATTTATTGAAATAGAATAAGTATATATTTGTTAATAGGTAGATATGTATAAAATTTATAATGAATTTAACAAATATAAGACAATTCGGCAGTGAAATATAATTCCACATATTATCCTGAATTAATTAATTAACACAGAGAGGATGATCTGCATTTTATTACTTGGAATTAGTTCGCTGGCTACCCCATTTGTAGATGATAAAGACAATCAATACAGGTAGAACAATCTTCCTTCGAAAATCAGGATGATAACAACCTTTAATTCTTTCAGACAAGCTGTCAAAAATCATTTTCTCTCATTGAATTTAGCATCTGACTCCTAAATCCTTTTCCCTTTCCCTATGCATGTGCACGCTGCAATATAATATGTTATTCTTTTATTATTATTTGTCCGTAAGTGCATTGTTGCTTGCATGTGTTCTTTTTCTTTTCTTTTGTTTACTTTGTGTTATATTTTTATTTCTATTATGACTGTTGATATGTAAACGTGTATATATGTATGCATGCGTTTTTTTTTATTTTATTTTTATTTTAGTTACCGGGTTAGTTGGAAGACATCGCATTTTAGCGATAAACTCGCCCTCTGTACATTGGATTGTATAACTGTTATTTTTATGACAATATTAAATTTTACTATGTAATATTGTAACCAATGTACAGTGAAGAATAAAATAAATAAATAAATAATAACGTAGTAGTAAATGTTATTTTTTATGGCACAATGAGGATGACCAGCATCTTTATTATTTATTTATTTATTCATACATCCAACGGCATAAAAGCCTTTTATTACAAAGACTCGTGTAATACAAACAATTTCCTTACATAAATACAAAAACAACAAACAGAGAGTCAGCAAGAAAAAGAAAATTATCAGAAAGTGAAAATTAAATTAATGAAAAGAAAATTAATATAACATTAAGTGAATAACAAATATAACAATAATAATGAAGTCAATACAGCAAACCGTGTTTACAGGCAAATGTATTTTTTTTAAATAAAAACAATAATTATGCTTAGCAAATAAAAATACTATAAAATTTTATAAATTTAAAATCAATTAAAAATTATAAATATATGAGTTGATCAAAAACAATAGATTAATGAGAAACAAGTGAAATATAATTATAAGTTGATATAAAATTAATTTAAATAATGTCAAAAACAGTATACTAAAGTCAATCAAATAAAATATGTATACATAAAAAATCTATTATAAGCAGTTTGTCTTTTGGCCACCCTACTAATTGGTGGACATATGGAAAAATTATATTTGCAAAACGATATTGATTTTTTTTGTTTACTTCTAAATAAATTTAACGATACGAGTACCTTTTTCATTTTGACAAATATGTATAATAAATATGAGCATTATTTACAGATTAACCACACTTTGGCCTCATGTCTGTGTTGCGGCCGCAAAACATACAATAAACAAATACAATAATAAAATAAAATTGATTTAATTTAATATTTCAATGTTTAGGTACATTCCGAAACAACATTTTAAATAATCTTAAAATATGCATAATATTTCCAATTAATCAATGAGATATGCCACTCTTCTTGATTGATTTATTTTTTGTTTCCACGAAAAGGACACCTCGCGTGTTTATTACATGGAGTGATTAGTCTCCGGACTTCCGAAGGTTTTTGTTGGATATATTATAGTCAACTCCATGTAATAAACAATCCCTTAGTTTCTCTATTACTTAAAAATTACATAAATTCTGTATGAGTGGCATTGTTCAATCAATGATACCTAATACTGTAGACACTCTGAGCATGGTGATCAACCAATACTTGACTTAACACTTACATGACTTTCAAAACCCAAGACAGGAAGCTTATTTGTTGTTTAGATACTGGTACGTCGTACTAAATCAAAATGTTTTTAAAAACTTGTTTTTGATCGGCAACATGAATCCTATACGATTCTTATTGATATTAACTTATAAATCATCACTGTTATATTAACAAATAATCACTGTTATATTAAGAAAACTGTTATATTTTCACTATATTTATTTAAACTCTAACGTTTTCGGCCAAGACTATCGATAAGACTAAGTGCTTAGTTATTTCAAAACACCCTCTCAGATGTAAATTAACCATCGATGATAAACCTATCGAACAAGTGGCAACATTTAAGTACCTCGGCGTAGAAATATCTTGCAATAGCGATTTGTACAATGAAGTGAAGCAGCAAACCAATAAAGCTTCAGTCGCAGCTGGATGTTTGAAAGGTGTCATATGGAGGAACAAACACATGCTAGTAGAGAGTAAAGTCCGAATATACAAAACATGTATCAGGCCAATAATGACTTACGGCGTCGAAACAAGAGCAGACACAGCAAGAACCAAAAGCCTACTCAGAACATCTGAGATGAAAACCTTACGTGCTATCGCGGGAAAAACTCTCAGAGATAGAATTAGAAATACTGAGATTAGAAGGATATGCGACACGGAGGACATAGTGAGATGGAGTAGGAAGAGGAGACGATTCTGGAGAGACCATATAGACAGGATGGCTGAAAACAGGATCGCCCACATTGCTGCAAAGAAGACACCGGCTGGCTCACGTTTGCGAGGAAGACCACCAAAGAGATGGAAAGATAGCTGGTCCTCAGGGTCACAAGAGGGAATCACTTCCGAAACAACAGATCGATGATCTATCACACGAGGAAGAAGAAGAAGAAGAAGTTTTCGGCCACTTCAATGGGCATTCTCAAGAGTACTGAATCAGTATAATGTCCTTTACAAAAATTGAAGGTGGTCACAGAGGGGGGAGAAAAAATTATTGATAATAATTTTCTGAAAAAAGGACACTTTATTTTCTCTAAACCATGTATTTTAACTGTGCTTTTTAGCAACTTTTCTCTAAGCTTAAAACCGTGTATTTTTAACCATTTTATACTCTTTTATTTATTTATTTACTTTATTCTTCACTCTACATTGGTTACAATATTACAAAATAAAACAGTGTCGTAAAAATAACAGTTATACAATTCAATGTACAGAGGGAGAGTTTATCGCTAAAACGCGATGTCTTCCAACTATGTAACTTATTCTTGAAATTTATTATACATAGACCAGATTATATTATTAATGTCATTTACGTAGATAGCCTTATTTATTTTTCTTGCCACAGAGAGGATAGCTTGTATGTGTATTATGTGCAGTTTGTCTATCGAAATAGTATAGTACACATTGAAGGACCCACCGACCACCCGGATAGCGCAGAAGTCTGAGGACAGTAGATAAGCCTTATTGCGCTTTGTGAATGGGGTTTTAAAGATATTAAAATACGCATAATATTTCACATATGACTCGGGCTAGCCATGTCAAAATTTGGCATATCGTCTAGTTTGTAACTGATTGTTTGGTGATAGAAAAAGATCTTCATTATACAAAAGTATGTTATGTGAACCTTGGAGAATATGGAGAATACTCAGAAATAAAACTTTATGGGAAAATGTCTCAAAAATGTACAGAAAATAAACATCAAGTGTCGTCATTCATTGCAATACGCGAATAGATTTAGTACCTAGGGCGCAAAATAATAACGGTGAAAAACCGGTGGAATATATTGGGCATCGAGATCTGCATAGCATCAAGCAGAAGAGGTATCAGGAAATCATATCAGTTTAATGGTCATTCGGAATGCAGAGAGGAAATCAATAAGTGTATTTATACTATTGTGCATAAATGCACAATGTTCATTACTCGTAGATACTATTATAAAAGCAATTCATAGCATACTATTATAAAAAAAACTATTCAGGATAATCTTTCTCGCTTTACAACACTCCAGGATTAATAAGAGTAAAAGAGCGAATATACTCTATAGTCTGCTCAATATTTTACTCACTTCAGTGAAATTTTCAGTACACACCCCTTTTTCAGAATGTACTCAGCATACCTACCTACCTACATTATGTATCTACCTGTTTATTATATATCCACTATCTATCTATAGACCACAGTGTCTAGATGTAGGTACTAAATTTTAATTTTTTATGCCATCGTGATGTCCTTAGTCTTTGACAACAAAAAAAGCTTGGTGACAAGAAAATAGCTTGTTCTTGGTACTCTTTTTGCATCCTCCACATTTATAGTTATCTTTCTCAGTTCCCACCCTTCTCTACGCGACGTAATAGTTATGTGGTTCTCGAACATTCACATTTTCCTCTGCTGACTGGTTGGTACGCTGTGCTCCTAAGAGGGCGCATAAAAGTTCAAAAGAAGAAAAATATACAGCTAGAAGAAAGTGCTGGAAAATTTTCAACGAAAAAGGAAGTGCAGTAATAACAGTTATACACAAATATTTTCATAAAAACTTCAAACTTTTCATCACCAATACAGTGATGAAAGAAAAGACGGATTGATATTGGTATAGATGGACGTGTCCAAGCTTCGAGATCCGCTTAGCAACAGGTAGAAGAAGTATCAGGAAAACATATTAACGTAATAGTCATGCGGAAGCAGAGAGGAAAGCAATAAAATGTGTAGCGAGTATTGTCCATTGTGCACCATGAATGCAGTTTATACGATCTATTCATCTCGCTTTATGACACAAAAAGATCGTTAAGAGTAAAAGAGTGAATATTCACAATATGCATACGCTTATAAGTTTTACAACTCTGACAGATTGAGTACCAAATAGTGTCATACGTGAAGAGTTTTTGAATTCTTAAATTCTTGTTTAAAATTAAATTTAAGGGCTTAATTCAGCCATGAGGTTTATCACTCGTCCTGAACATCTTATTTTTTTATTGGCATGGAAATGACAGCTTGCATCCTTATTACATGTTAGATATGCCGTGATGCTATAAAGAATAAGGAATGTAGAATGAAATCTGAAGTGATAACAAGAATGAACGTGAATAGGTCTAGGGTGGTTTGGGCACGTGAAAAAAATGGACAAGGACAGGATTACTAAGAAAATAAACATGGAAAAGAGGAATGGTGCTCGGAGGCATGGCTGTCCGAGGATCAAATGGCAAAATCATACACACTAAATTCTAAAGGACAGACATGGGTTGACCACATTGAATAGGCGAGCATACATAACAAATATTATAATGATTGGAGCTAGATGCTTTTTGTTCGTTCTGGTGATGATTATGATATTAATTTTATCCATAGATACATAATTATGATGGATGATTTGTTCCATTGACACTGTTTTATATTCCTTGGACCGTCTCAAGGGTGGCTTTCATAGAATATCATATCTAAGTATATTATATGATTTTATACAGAATATTATATTATTATACTTTATTTCATATTAAAACGAGACATTATAGATTGAAATAAAAAAATTATGTATTTTTCATTAAGTATTATTTCAAGTCAGAATCAAATGACTAGAATATATATTTCTAAAAATTATGGGTAGGTTGTTGTTGTTCTATCCCTATATTCTATCCTACCCATGGAAGAACAAAATTGGCAATGAATTCTCCGACCAACAAGGCAACGGTCTTGTATAATTTGTTGACTCAGTTATTTTCTCAGTCACAAAGGGAACTTGTTGCTTTGATTGAGGCAACGATCATTCTGTTGTGACCTTTTATTTTTTCTGCTGCCATGTGATTTTTATATGCGAGTATAATCCAACTGTAAACAAAGCAGTGTCACTTTGCAGATCGCATTGGCCGAAAGCTGTAGTGAAATGCAAAAGTTAGTTTAAAGATAGTAATAATATTACGTATTGTACTTTATGATTGCAAATTCATTCCTAGTGCAATAACTGGGAAATTATTTACAAATTTGAGTTGCCTTGTTATTTATTTGAATGAACGGGTGGAAATGATTAAGAAAAAGAAGGACAAAAAAATCAAAGAAATACTTTACCGGTAAACTCCGCATGGCAACAAGTTGAGAAATGTATCAGGAGAATATAAAGTACAATGGATAGTTGGTGTCTTGTTTTATTTTCATCGTAATAAGGGAATTAATTGCACAGTAAGCACTCTCATTGAAATATGAACTCGACTATAGTATTATATAGATTTTATGGGTAGATATTATAAAATATGCTTATTTTGCTTATGAGAGTTATTTATTTATTTAAAAAATCATACACGGCATGAGCCTTTTACGTGTTAACCAAAAAATAGTATGACAGGCAACAACAACAATAATCATACACTATCAATCACACAGGTACATTGCATAAGTCAAGATCAAAATAAAAATAAAATAATAGAATTAACAAAAAGAAGAAGAACTTATTTGTATTAGGTATATTTGTTTTATTTATTTAAACAAGTAATAATAATAATATTTTCTTTATTGCACAAAACACAGACATTATTAAAATATAAACATTGTAGAACTTAAACCAGACAAACAAATTTGTGCCATGGGCGAGTTTATCGCAGAACCGCGATATCTTCCATCTAACCCAAGTACATTTTTTTTTTCATTTACACAAGTTTATATAAAAACACTATTTATAGATTAACCACACTAGCCTCATGGCTGTGTTGTGGTCGCAAAACAAACATACAATAAACAAATTCGAGTTCGTCGGTAGCCTGGAGGTAGAGTGTCGGCCTCGTGAACATGGGGTCCGTGGTTCGATACCAGGTGCCGGCAAACTCCCCTTTCACGACACAAGCTTTTAGTAGCTTACTATGAAAGGTGTATAAGGTTGTATTTGGGTTTATAACAAAAACCCAGATATATCATACAATTAGAAAATCTTATAATATTTTATATATCAGCTTATAATATTTTATAAAGCCTTAAATATTATAATTAATATTAATAGCTTTAATATTAAAGCTTATAATATTCCACAAAGTTACACTTGAAAATATAGAATATTTTATAAAGCAACTACATATAGATTATATTAGTTTATACAGAGTTTAATTACAAACCAGTTGGATTCTATTAAGAAATTTATATTGATACACAATTACATACTTCTACAAAAAACCTAAAGAACTAAATCTTCTTAAACAATATACTGTATAGGTTTATCAATAGGTTTCCTTATTGTATGAGTGAGTGGGTAGTTATCACGTTTTTAATCCATTTTACACAATTATCTTATAAATGAGTATGTTTACTGTTGAAAAAATCTCCTTTAGATCTCAGTTGAAACCGTATATTTCATATCAATTATGTTAGGAAAATAAATAATTTAGGTGATTTCGTTTTTATTTGATTTAACGCACATTTATTTTATTTTGTTACGTTTATTTGCAAGCACACAGTTCTAAAGTACTCTCAAAGCTCCGTACGGCAACAACATATAATGAACACCAGGAGATTATAAAGTACCAGAGGGTTGATTTAAGAGAAACGTATGTAAATCAATACCTACTCAATGGTCCTGGATACAAAGGAGTACCCATGTAATGACGAGAAGAGGGGCTACTACTATTCACAAAAGTTAAAAAATAATATCTAATATAATTACTACATTTTACATTGTTTTTGTTATTATTGTTTTTAATTGTTAGACTTTCATTGATTAATCTTACTTAATATTTTATCGTAGGTAATTTACTGACTACTACATATATAATTTTATTTAATTTGAATTTTATTCTCACCATATACATAATTTTATTTCTTAATGTTTCTCTGTTTACCGTTGATTTGTTGGTGCTATAAATTTATTGGTTTTTTTATGTCACTGTTGTTGTTTATATTAGTATAATTTGTATTCAAACATGTAAAAGGCTTGTGCCGTGTGTTTTTTGTAAAAAAAAAATATATTAATAAAACATGTATTGAAGTAGGAATATACATACATAAATTTAATATGTACATTAAAATAAGTGTTTTCTTAACCCATGTTACTATATATAGAAAAAAATACGTATAACATTTACAAATTAACATATATTTTGGAGCAAAAGCTTAGCTATTATTACTGTATTTTGCTTCTCTCGGCTAGAGGGACATTGAAGGAGTGAAGTTAAAAGATTCCACACACGGGGGTATTTTGGCTGGCCAGCCCTCAGGCTGCCCACTATGGCACCTTCGGTGTGGATAAGTTTATTGAGTGAAGAATTTCGGATAAATGGAAGTCCCCAAACATCTGCAATATCTGAGGGGACGTTGAGTCCCCTTCAATGGAGTAGGGATAAATAGTATCAAAGTTTCGAGCGGATATTCCAATAGAAGGCGGACCAAAGCTTAGATTAGATAAAATGAGATCTGCATGCAGTTTACATACATAGACTAAAACTAGATTTCAAATTTCTTCACTCTCATCAAAATTTTGTTCGAATTCAATTTACACTCTTAATAAAATAGATTGTGAGTGCAACTTTTGCTGGATATAATGGGTATCTCAAATTCCCACCCATTGTATCGCTGTATTTAAGACTTCGTAACATAACTACATACAAAGAAGACTGCTGCACCCCATCAAAAAAAATCTGGGCATGCTTTTATGAAGACGCATCTCATACATTATTAGTTATAACAAAATTATAATATTGAGAGTATTATTTAACAGATGAGGTGCTTCTTGAGTAATATTTGTGAGAAAGTACTTAAACATCAACCAGGTCTTTAGTATATCTATATTTATATAGGTTATATCTACTACAATGTCTTTAGTATATTCATTAATCTACGCTACGCTTATATAGATTATATTTAGCTACAATAATAGCACAGAGTACTAAAATACTGAAATAATGTTAACAATACTGAAACGAAGTACTTGAAAAGCTCCGCATGGCAACTACCGGTGAAATGTATCAGGCAAACATATCAAAGTAATGGTAGATCAAGGGAAAACACGTAGTGTGAGGAAAATTGTTGAATATTGTTGATTGTGAATTGCATCCCGATATATCAGTCTTAAAGATGACTGAGGTCTCACACAATAATTTATAACAATCACGTAGGTATATATTTTTCCTTGACGAGAAATTCAACATCTTAAATACAGCAGTAAGTATTACCATTCATCTAAATACCTTCATTTTTTATGTCACAGAAAGAACAAAAATAAATCTACTTTCATTACAATTATAAGTAAGTTGTCTGGTTAGCTCGTTATTGTGAGAGTTTGCCAGATGATTAGGATAGATAGATGCATTTTTTTTATTTCATTATTATCCATTCATCCCGTGTCAAGTCATCCTCTCCGTGCCAATAAAAGTTTGGACATGCAGGACTAGTCACTGTATTGAAGACGTTAAATGTTTAAATATGTACATGATGTTTTATGAATACCTTTCTTTTACAGGACACTCGAGAACTTACCAAAAAAATGAGATCCGATGATACTTACCGGGACTCTACAAGATTGAATATTTATTATTATGCAGTGAATTTTTTTTCTTTTATAGTACAACGTATCCATGATAATAACATAAGAGTGTAACTTAGTAACTCAACGAAAACGTATTTTAAATATTATTGGAAAATAGCACGCTGTAAGCTGAAATACCCTGTGTATTACCTATATTGATCAACTCATACACACACACATGAGTGTAAAATAAAATGCATGGGTAGGTAAGTTGTGTGTACTCGCGTTGTTCTGCATGGTAACAATTGACTGAGTGTTTCAGGATAACATGAAGGGTTAAACGGTTGTATTTTATGTACGTTAAATGTGATACCGCGTCGCGCTGGCACTGTATTACCGTGAAGCTTGTAAATAAACAAATCACATCACAAAATGCATTGACCTCCCATGGCATCAATCACAAGAATGCATTAGGAGAGCAGAGAGATCAAACGGCTGCAATTCACTGGGCGTTGGTGACTATGAACTACTAAAATATCGCCTTTTTCCGGAAAATATAATATCATATTTGAATAGTAAAGAGATAATTGAAGAAAGATCCACCACACACCCGGATACCTCAGGAGTTTTTAACTCCTACTTATCCGCACATTCAAACCAAAATTGTCCTCACGGGCGGGCCATTAGGGAGGCCTGAAGGGCCGGCCGGCCAAAACCGCCGTCGTGGGAATCTTTTATATTTTAATATTTTACAATGCTAGTAAGATAATGATCGGCGGACCTTTTGGTCTTAACAGCAGTGCGCGTCACGGACCAAGGGTCGGCGTTTCCAGTTTCTGTGATCCACTCCTTCCAGGCCGAGGTCTTTGCATGCCTTATGGCCAGATGGTAGGAGCCCCTTGCACGCTGAAGCGACTCGAGGAGACGCTTGCCAGCGGGAGAGTCCCGCATGACGCTACCCTTTCTCACAGGACCATAGGCCCTTTCGGCTGACTTAAATTGACGTCGCAGAACCGTGAGTTCTGGTGTCCACCAATTGGTAGACTTCTTTCCCCCAGGTCTACATCTACCCAGCACTTCGGTCGCAACTTGAACAACCGCTGAGTTAAACTTTTCCCCAAGTGATTCGGCACCTTCACACTTCCACCAAGCAAAATCTCTCATTTCAACTTTCAAAGCAAAACCAAAGAGTTCCCAATCAGCATTCGGGCAACGAAAGCTCCAGAGACCGTATGGATCAATCTCGAGCGAGCCACCGACCGACCAAGTGATAAGCCGATGGTCGCTCGAAACGTCACCAACGTGAACCCTCCAATTAGAGAGCTCCGTATACAGATCATTGGTGCAGAGCGTAAGATCAATCCAGCTCTCACCCATAGGCCCGGCAAACGTGGCAGGTTGTCCCGCAACATTGAGAATGCATAGTCCCATCGAAGATATAAAATCCGCGACGGGGCCACCACTCCCAGAGCGGTCGGTGCCAGGTCTGTCGTACCATAAGGGAGAGCGTGCATTAAAGTCACCGGCCACAATGACCGGCCTACCTCTCAGGGCTTCCAGCGCTCGTCTCAGACCCTGAAGGTGGCGGCCTACATTATCCGAGAATTTGAAGTAAACAGATATAAGGAATATTTCACGTCCTCCAATCCGGACACACACACAGCAACGAAACTCATCAGAGAGTCCGTCCAAAAGCAACGGCTGTACCTTGCTGGTATCAATAAGGAAACCCGCCATGGGCTTGCTACCCTTGTCAACTATGGCAAGGGGCAATTCAGCACCATCGAGGATCACTCTACTAAACAGATGCTCTTGTACGAAAACAATCGGAAGAGAACTGACTGAAACGTGCCTGACCAAGTCAATGGCAGACGCACGAGATCGTCCCAAGTTAATCTGTCCCAATGCAACGGAAACGCGCCTAGCCATCGTAATTCGTTGACATCGCTACCCTGTCTATGGCGGCCCGCAGAGCAGGACAATCCCTGTCTCCCGTGGGGTGGGCCGCAGTCTTTTTGAAGCGCGTGCACGTGGCACACACGCTCCTTTCAGTGGGGACCGTGCACTGTTCCTCTCCATGTCCCTCCCTGGCACAACGCGCACACACAGGGCTCTTATGCATGCAGTGCTTCTGGATATGCCCGTACATTTGGCACTTATAGCACCTTGTGGCACCAACAAAGTCCCGTACTCGACAAGCGCTCCATCCCACGTAAACGAAGCCCTGGGACACGAGCGCAGACCTGACCTGCCCGGTGCAGGCCAGGATGCTGCCAACAAAGCCACCAGTTTTCGGGCCAAACCTGGCGACTCTTCTAGTCGAAGACATAAAAGTCTCCTCCGAAATGTCGGTTCCCTTTATATTCGCTCTGTATATCTCCTTCAGGAGATCCGCGTCAGTGAGCTCCCTCGGCGTATCGTGGACCACAATACGTGGGAGCCTTCCCTTGGGTTCGGCAGCTGTAAACCCCTTGGATTTAAGCTTCTCAGAAGCCAAAATCCTCATCGCGCCCTCCTTGGTGGACGTTTCCACAACCACACCAGCACCACGCGCCCTGCGCACTCGCACAGCTCTAAACCCATCCTGAACTGGGTCCAGGATTTCTTTAAGGGCAGCTCGGGTTTGCTCCGAGGTAGCCCCCTCAACTTGTTCCGGACGGATAACCACCGCCGGAGCCTTTGATGTAGTAGCCCGAGTAACAACTCGGGCTACCCTCTCAGCATATGTCTCTTTAGGCGTGGTCGTTAATACCGCCTGCGCCCGCGACACCGTCTCCGTAGCAGATTTTACTTCCCCTCTGAGAGACATGAAGTCTCCCTTCAGGGCCCTCATTGCTTCTTCGGCGGCGCTCGCCCTCGCAGTGGCAGCCGCCTCTCTCAGGTTGCTCCCGATGAGCAACTCACCAGCTGCGGAAACGAGGCTCCTCACCTCGGCCTTCTGTTCGACATTTAATCGACCCTTATCCGATGATAGCAAACGCTCTATAGCTTCTGCTATTTGTAAGAATGCAGCTCTGTCCTTATTGGGACCATCTGTTGCCTCCTCAATCGCCACAGCAACCGTCTCAGCCGCAGATGGACTGTTAGGCTGCCTCCTCCTCTTTTTCGTGCGGGGTCCAGGCTCACCACTCGTGCTGGGGAGCACCTCCACCGGCGGATCCCCCGACGGCCGCTCCCTCGTTGATAATTCTGCAGCTGCTAAACCTTTGTTAACTGCGGCAGCAGGTGCTGCCTTGCTGCCTTTTTTACCCTTGCTGCGGGTCACCACCGAACTATCTGAGTCAGCTCCCGTGCTAGCACCCACACCAACATGCTTCATTGTTCCCACCAAGGGAGGCGTTCTGGGGAGGGACCGACGGGGCGTGAATACCACGCCCGCATCAGACGCCTCGTCACCAGAAGACATCTCCGTATCCATGTTTTACGCACTCGCAGGCAGTCCACCTGCTTGGAGATACCACACTAGATCCCAACACAGACACTGATATGTCAATTTCACTTCCTTAATTTCACAATTTTTTCATACAAATATCACACTTGGAGTGTTTTTAGGTCAAAATATATGAGAAAACAGGCTTAATAGTTTCATAAAAGGACGAAGAATGACTATATACATATATTTAAAAGATTTCACGTTTAGATATACAAAGTTTGATTGTTTCAGACCGAAAATAAGACTTACAATTCAAAAGAAAAGAATTTTTTTCTTACAAATATAACACTAACAACGTATGTCACATTAGATTCACTTCTATTTTTTAAACTTTTGTGTACATATCAGGAATAAGAGTATAGCACAACAACAGCGCAACCCGAGGAGTACGTCCGCAATAGCACGGGGGTACCCAGTGGGGCACCCCAACGACAACACAACACAAAAACAGTAGGTATACAGTTCACGGATTTAAGCAGACTCACATACAGTATTATTTAACATAGTCAACACAAATATATTATTATTAGTTGATTATCCCAAAGAAACATTAATAAAACATGAATGTAATACAAATATAAAAAAAAAACAAATATAATATGTAAGCCAATGAATAGAATATTCAGATGCTTCATACAATACGTCCGCGCAAACTGACAGCGCGAAGCGAACTGAGAGTAAAGAGATAATATAAAAATAATCACAAGGGTATGTATTCGACCTCTTCATGACAGTATCTAGAGGAATCAAACAGTTACAACTGTTTCATGGTGGGCGTGTCTCCTAACCTAGAACTTTTCATTCATAGTGTATGTAAGTGCTTACACCTGTACGATACATGCACTCTCTTTTCCATGTGTTTACAACTTGAATTGACCTCTACATATGTAGAAGAAAATAGAGAATTTGATTGATCTTCACTTGTATAAGATTTTGTTATCTTTTGTTGTTCTGGGATTTGATTCAATAGAATTTCTTAGTCAAAAGTAGAGCAAACTATAAATACGCAAAAGCTTTCCTACTTACTGATTGTAATCTCGACTCATAAATGTACATATATTTGAATACTATTAACCTCACTCAAAATACGACATAATTAACTCCGAATACAAGTGAGGAGCAAAATTAATGGATGTACAGTCGATTCCGCTAAATTGGGACACCGCTTAATCGTGTCATCAAACATATTTTTGGTGATCTAATGAATTTCACAACTTTACGTTGTTTTGGGCGATACTTTGTAATTGGACGATTATTACAATATGTTTATTACATTATCAAAAATACCAACTAGATAATATTACCAAAAAAAATTCCATTTTGTCTAGAATGAGGAATAAATAATATAAAAACTGGATGTGCCCATATATCTCAAAGAATCATGTATATTTATTTATCATATAAACGGCTTACGCCTTTTCAAAAAGTATACATCTCACATTTGCTTAACTTAGTTACAAATCGTATAAATAGTCGAGTTCGTCGGTAGCCTGGAGGTAGAGTCTCGGCCTCGTGAACAAGGGGTCCGTGGTTCGATCCCTGGTACCGGCAAACTCCCCTTTCACGACACAAGCTTTTAGCTTACTGTGAAAGGTGTATAAGGTTGTATTTGGGTTTATTTCAAAAACCCAGATATAAAAAAAAAAAAAATAACAACTAATCAATTATGTGTAATCATTCCCACAGGCAATATTATTTATATACACCATGTACATTTATGGAAGTACTTACTAAGCTTGGCATGGCAATAGCAGGAAAGTTGTATCAGGAAATCATGAAGTATGAATGGCTGGATCCTAGATGTGCAAAAGTGCATTGCGAACTAAAGGGAAGTTATATTATGAATTTTATATACATTTATGTTATGTGCTCGACCTATTTTTGAATTACTATGTAAGACCGTATTATAAGTATTCGTGAAGCTACACATGGCAACAACTGAAGAGTTGTATCGGGAGATCATAGAGTATCAACGGCTTCTAGAAAAATATTGTTCGGCGGTAGCGACCTGGACCTTCAATACACAAATAAGTATCATGGCCATTTTCACTAAGATATCATGGTTCATTCTTCAAATCAGTACTCATGAAAGTATAGTATAAGTAGAAGAAAGGCAGCAACTAAAGAGCCGTATCGATAGATCATAGAGCGTCGACGAGTTGCAAAATGATATTGTACAATGGTAGGTGACCTTGATTTCTGGTAGCTGAGTATCTACTAGTTAGTGAAAATTACCAGAAAATTATGTAGACATACTCGATATTCTATAGAAAATCCTTTTTCGTATCCGTATGCTATGGATAGCAACAATTGAAGAATTGTATCGGGAGACCATTGAGCATTAACAGGATAGTACTACTCGATAAAAGCTACCTGCAACCTAGATGCGCAGATGCGCCTTGTCATCTACAAATGAAATACATACATATTTTATCTGTTTTCCATAGGATATAAAGTTTCCGCTTCCAAATTGGTACTCATGGTGCTCTGGATAGCAACAACTGAAGAGTTGTATCGGGAGATCATAGAGTATCAACAGGATATTACCTACTGCTCGATAACAGTTACCTTGCAACCTAATTGCGCAGATGCGTCTTGTCATCTATAAATAAAATATATACATATTTTCTCTATTTTCCATTGGCTATAAAGTCTCCGCCTCCAAATTGGTACCCATGGTGCTCTGGATAGCAACAACTTATGAGTTGTATCGGGAGATCATAGAGTATCAACAGGATGATACAGCTCGATAACATTTACCTTGCAACCTAAATGCGCAGATGCGTCTATAAATAAAATATACATATATTTTCTCTGTTTTCTATAGAATGTGTCTACACCTCTAAAGGTACCCATGGTGCTCTGGATAGCAACAACTGATGAGTTGTATCGGGAGATCATAAAGTATTCACAGGATGATACTGCTCGGTAACAGTTACCTTGCTACCAACCTAATTGCGCAGATGCGTCTCGTCATCTATAAATAAAATAAACATATATTTTCTGTTTTCTATAGGATATGAAGTCCATACCTCTAAAGGTACCCATGGTGCTCTGGATAGCAACAACTGAAGAGTGCTATCGGGAGATCATAGAGTGCCAATGAGCTGTATAACGATATTGTACATTAGGAGTGACTTAATCCTAGATGCGCAGATGCTTATTATTTATTATAATATTATAATAACATACTGAAAAGAAAATATAAATAGATACATTTTTCTATGGGACTTAAAGTCCATATACAGATGTACTCATGAAACTCTAGATAGCAACAACAGGAGAGTTGTATTGGGAGATCATGGAGTATCAACCATAGACTTTAATACTATGTATCAACGAGTTGTTGGATAGTACTGTTTGATGCCAGTTACCCGCAACCTATATGCACAGATGCACCTTGTACCACCTTGTTTCTACAAATATATTAATGCTTTCCTATATACTTCGTTTGTATTTTAGATACCCATGATGCTCTGCATAGCAACAACTGAAGAATTGTATTGGGAGATCATAGGGCAACAACAGGTTACAGAAGAATATTATTTTACCCATGCGCAGAAATGCACTATCGTCTATTCAGAAATAAATGTGCATGCATACTTTCCAATGGAATATGGAACGATCTACTTTGACTAGCTACCTATGAAGTTTTGCATATTAATATTTGAAGAATAGTATCGGGAAACCATACGGCATCGATGGACTATTGAACATTGTTATCGTAGCAATCTGCACCCTAAATGCACATAAATATGAATATTGCCATTTATTGGTAATCATGGTAGAAAGTTCCGCCGTGTAAATATTACTAAGTAGTGAAATTATTTTTACATTATTCATTTATTTAGACAATGTATTTAAAACCAATATAATTATATGAGTCAAGCCTGTACTAGGACAAACATTCACAATTATATAATAAGTTATAATCCATTGGATTGGTCTGCAACGAGTTTGGTTTTTCTTCTCCATTCGTCTCTATTCTCAGCCAGTCTTTTCAGCTCTAAGTATGAGCCACAGTTCATGTCCCTCTTCAGTTGGTCCATATACGCGTCTCTTGGTCGGCCTCTGCCATTTGTCCCCTCGGTCTTACCCTCCGCCCTCCGCGATGGCGATGAGTATTATAAAAAAACACAATTATAAAAAAACAATTCATAAGTAGGTATCGTCAATAATATACAATTACACAATTATTTTACTTTTTTATTTTACTTCATCCCGTGGAGCACCCGGTAAAGAATTGGTCTCCCACTCTTCTCCGTAAGTTTTCGAGTGTCCTGTAAAAGGCAGGTGTTCGAAAAAATTAAGACATTATACATCTTAAATTCAGCGATGAGGTTTGCCACCCATCCTGAATGTCTTGTTTTTATATTGGCACGAAGAGGACAGTTTGCATGTTTCTTACATGCAGCTGATCTGCTGGCTACCCCACTTGTGGGATATGCCGTGATGGTATAGTAGTAGTAGTAGTAGTACCTAATTATAATTGAACGAATTTTTACAACAATAAGTGGGGTGTGAGTATACACATATTAAAAGATTTTAACTAACTAGATCACTACACTATCACGGCATATCCCACAAGCGGTGTGGCCAGCGGAACAGTTGCATAAAACAAACATGCAAGCTGTCCTTTTATTGCCAACAAAAGATATTCAGGATGAGCTGCATACCTCATTACTGAATCAATTTTTTTTATTTATTCAGTCATATACGAATACAGTTATTCATTTAAACTTATGCACGGCTTTATAATACAATTAAAACCACAATATTCTGCTTGACAACAATGATATGAATGTATCAGGGAAATATGAAGCATTGAGGAAATGCGAATGCGCAGACACTGGAATATTATTCTCAGTTAATCGTGTCTCCTGGAAGCTGAAAGGAAGTTTATGAAGCAATATGTCACGCAATGTAGTTTCTATTCCATAAAAATAATTTATAAATATTACGAAGTGTATTTATATTTGAATATAATATATTGAGTAGTGAAGTATTATTTAATTTACTAAATATAATTAAATTCTCTCAACTTTCAACAAAACAAATAAGGAACATAATGATTTTATAAATAACTTGAAAAGTGAAAATATTTAAGTTGTTTATTTACTTTGAAATATAAACGCTTCCACGTGCGCTTTTTAAGGATTTCAATAACAATCATAACTCTATTTTTAATTTGTTTGTTCAGTATTTTTCTTTAATTTTTTTTAATAAATGGCTAATTTTCTTCTTGAAGTGCCATGCCTGGTCCCCCTAATGTCGGCCCTCACCCTGGCGTAAGCTTCTCTGCCTTGTGCTAGCCGGAACAGCTCTTCCACCTTCAGGATTCCGGTCCACTATCTGATGCTTCTCAGCCAAGACATGTGCCGCCTTTCCACACCGCGACTACTCTCAGTGAATGGCAATTTTTTTCAAACAGGTTGTAAAATCATATCTATTTACTTTTTTACTTTTACAGAATAATTTGAATAAATCTAGGAATATAATAATGTATATAAAAATATTACATTACACATTTTTTTGATAGTATGTATAATAATTTCCTTATGAAATAAAAAGACAATTCACCAACTTATAAGAAATTTCTACAAAGAAATAGAACAATGACTTGACCATTGAGGAACCCATCGACCATCCGGATAGTGCATAAGACTGAGGACATCCATTTATCCGAATCTAATTTCTACACTAGCAAATTTGTCCACATAAGAGTTGTCATATGAGGAACTGGACGACCAAAGCCACCACCTGTAGAATCTTTTGAATACATGCATTTAAAGTCTCTCTAGCTGAGAGAAGCAAATAAATACAACAGAAAATAAAATAACACAAAAAGGATACGATAAAAAAAGATAAGAAGGAAGAAAAAGGACATCTAGGTAAATTTAGCATTTTGGACTATTATAATTTAGTATGTATTAAGATTCATTTTTTTACTTTCACTACATTTTAAAATAACTCGACCAGAAAGCATGGTACAATTTTTTAGCAGTTTTACTTTATTATGATGCTGATTGTTTATTTAATTATTTGTATGAAAATAGTAAAGCGCACCTAGCGAAGAACGCATAAAGCTTTATAATCTGCATGAATTCAACCAATTTTCCCAGTTCTTATATTTACTTCGTTGTGTTGTTTCAAACAAAGTTTTCATAATGAATGGATCAACAGATTGTATAACAAAATAATACATTTATAAGTATTGTATAAAATACCTATGTCTTTATTTTTATCATTATATACAATTGAGTAATGAAAAGTTCGTAAGTTTATTAGTATAATATCATAGTACTCTGAGAACATCAAATATTCTTTTTTTTAATACTTATTTACAAAGATTATGCAATTGTAATTACTGGAGGTCCGACAAGAGTAAGTAAATTAATTAAAAGTAAATTAATAATTGTTGTTTGGGTCTAATATTTCTCTTGATAAAAAATAGAAAAATAGTTATCCGAATAAATTTATTTTTGACAACAGTAAATTAACCTAGCATAATGAATACATTTTTATATCGATTGTATTGTTCTAAAAAAAACACAATGCAGTTTTTTCCTATGTACGAGGGGTGACTGAGAAATTATCCGAAAATGCTTGTAAAACCTGAACGATCAAAAATATTTCAGATGACACGTGAAAACAACATCCTCTCTTTACACGCATATAATCGTGAGGTCAATGAGTTCATCCAGTGCATTTTGAGAAGCAAAAATATGTAGACGTTACTGTTATCTTTCCGATCTTGTTCCTTGCATTTTTTTCTATATTTCCTTTTGGGCTAGTTGGAAAGAATTTCTCTTTATAACTCGCTTTCTATATCTTGATTGCATGTAAAATAATAATAATAATCGGACTAATTATATGTGTCGCCGTTTAATGATCCGTGACCATCTCAAGGGCGCCGTGACTTCTCCCGAACAGTAGCGTCTTCAACTTGGTTCTAAATGTGATTGTGGACTGATTCTCTCTCAGATCTGTGGGTAGTCTGTTCCAGAAAGATGGCGCGGCGGCTCTGAAGCTCCTTTCTGCAAATTTGGAGGTGTTCGCCAAATTGGGTTTCACGAGTTTGTTGGCAGCAGAAGAGGCCGAGCGCAGCAGTCGTCTCGGAGTTTCGACAACAGAGTTCAGTTAGACACGTTGGTGAAAATAATTTTATTTCTATGCACAATTAGCTGTAGTCCATGTACAGTAAAGAATAAATTAAAAAAAATAAATAGGAGAGGCTTCAATAATAAATATCACACCTCGGACAATGAGGTGAAGGTAACTTTCAAGTCCTAGATTCGAGATAAGCTCAAAGAATTTGTCATTGACAGAATAAAAAACTTACTACTGTTAACTGTTTTAAAAATTAATGTGATTTTTAAGACTAAAAAATCGTACTATTTTTTTTTGTTCTATATAATTGCTGTCTGGGGTCTTTAAATCAGAGTTATTTTTTACAATGTTAATTTTTTAGTAATAAATTACTTTTTTTTTCTTCAGGCTCAAGCTCTCTACAAGCACAAATACATTATTTTTCAATCACCCTTCGTATAAGGAAATAGTTTTTTAAGCTTAAAGAGCTCATTGGTTGAATATATTTTGCACTTACAACAAGAACGAAAAAATATAAGTATCTTCTTGGTTATTATTATTTCAGTTAATGTATTGGTCACCCATGAGCTTTGTCGTGGAGATAAATATGTGAAAGGAAAAGAAATCTCATCATGAAAAGCTGTTACTATTAAATATATTTATTTCTTAACATTTACATATTATTTTACAACCACTCTATTTCCTTATTCACGAAACCTTAATTAATGTAAACATAAAATTAGCATTACACACAATACGAAAGTACTTAGACTGTTCTGCATGGCAACAACCGGTACAATGTATCAGGAGAATATAAAGTATCAATGGGTTTACGCGAGAGTTGAATGCGAATCAATAAAATTATAAACATATTTGATATTAATAAAACACTGTTTTACTTTTCACTATTAATTTATTATTACTCAAGCGCGTTTATTAATATCAAATATGTTTAAAATGTCTTTTCACAATGTGAACACACAAACTCTAGATCATTTCAATAAAATTATACTCATTCGTACACATTTGCACCCTGAATGCAAGTATACTTACTTATACGAACATATATCACAAATGTTGCCAATCAGTGAATAGTTGAATATTTCGAATGAAAAAATTATCTATTTCTTTAATACTTTTAAGGGCACAAATCACTCGCACCAAGTGGATAAAATGTAAGATGTGATGGACCGCTAGGTAAACCAATTTCATTTAGTTTATTTTATAAATATCAATAAATGAAGACTGTATAATATTGATAATTTGTCAAAGGCGAATGCCGTTTATTGTTCTAATAAATAAATAAATAAAAAAAAGAATTAAATTTGTTTCCAAATATAAAACTATACACCCTCACAGAAAATAATAGAACGGTGTCATAAAAGTCAAATTTTTCATCATTAACGAGGCTTGATTCCGTAACATTTCTATTGAAAATTTGTTATTTACTTACAGTCATTTATGGATTGATTAAAAAAGACACCTCATTGAAATTTCCTAAAAAGATGAATTATTATATAGTTTTTGTTAAGTAAAAATATTTAACAGAAACTACTGTCATCGTCTACAACCTGTATGAAGTTACATCACTTTTGCACTAATAAAATTAATGAAAGGACTGTCGATAATATGTTCTTTCTAAAAACGCTTCTATTATTAATAATACTTTAAGATTTCAAAATTATAACATTTAATATGTTATATCTTAATGTATATAAAAATGCATACATAAAGGTATAACATATTATGACAAAAAAAAAACAATTAGGATGTCAGTAAACAACATAGAAAATTTGGATACATCCAGTATTGAAAAGATGACTGAAGAAGATGAAAAAAACATAGGTAGGTACTTGTGTGTTAAATAATAAGTACTTATTTGGCAGGGTTAAGTTTAAAACTTCGTGTTCGCCCAACTAAAATTTTGAGATTTAACGTACATCAGAACAGAAAACAATTTAGACAAAAATAAACAAATGTTTTATATCGCTGTGCAGTACTGTGAACTGAAAGTAGGAGTGCAGTGGGAAAATGGAGAGTGAATCCGCACAGCAACAGGTTGGGAAACATACCAGGATAACATAATTTACATTAGGTGCTCCTGTATCTGGAAGCTGGGTGGAGCTTAATGGAAACAATAAATGTAATAATCAGTCTGTTCACAATGCATCAGCGCAGAAATGCCAATCAATACAATGCAACTTTGATTTATACCGCGATTTTTGAATTTTTTACACTTAAATAGGTATAAAATTAATATCCACTTTTTCTAAAGGTGCTTTTAAGTTTCTTAATCATTTTCTAAAAGCTGAAATATCCCCAACGTGTAATAAATATAATAAAAATCAACATTGAACTATACAAACTGAACTATAATTATATTTTATTCCTTAAAATGCGTATCTTGTTTATAGCTAACTCATTTTTTTTTAATATTATTATTTCTGTTGAAGAGTATCTATGATATTAAACTTTATTCTTTAATAATTATAATAAAAATCTTTATTGCACAAAAAAATCAACATACGAAAATAAACAGTTTAAACTAGACCAATAAATTCTGTGCAATTGGGCGAGTTTATCGCAGAAGCGCGATATTTTCCAACTAACCGATAGTAAAACATATATTAAAAAAAATACCTTATTATAAAAACAATTTAAACAATTTCGGATAAGTGATACGACATAGATGATGGGATGCGGTGATGGGATAAAGTGGTAGGAATTGGGCAGGACTGCTCATTATGTATAAATACACAAAAAAAATTATACCATGGGAAACCTCTATAAAAAGAAGTACAAGTACGGGTTTTAAGTGGAAGCTGGCCTTTAAGAATCTGTTTTTTTTAAAGAGTTGAAGATGTATTTTACTTGAGAAATATTTATATAATATCATATACATACGGCCACGGTCTTTTAACTTAAAAGTATGACAACTGAGTATTGCAACAATTTTAAATTTTCAAAATTGGTCTAATTCGTCTAATAATAAAGTGAATTTTATTAAATTGATATATTGTTTAGTAGTTTCAAATAAAAATATGTACAGAATTCAATAACTTCAATATAATATATTTTGTCAAGTAATCAAAATACTCGATATTGTTTAATAATCAATCATCGCTTTATAGGTTATCAAAATAACTATCACGTAGAACAACTCGTGTTGAAGCAGCTTGTACCCGTATTATCTTATGTTATCCTAATACAAATTGGACAAATTATTTCAAATACTCATCCTCCAGCTGTCTGTCTATTGACCTTGGTAATGCCTTCATCAACATAGATGATTCACTGATTTTATTTTATGTTCTCTTGATACTTCGATAGACAATAAAGAAGCTTTAATGATTTTCCATAATCAGTAGTGCTTTCAATGAACCATTTAACACTTCTTTTGATTGATGAGCTTCGTCATAAAACTAGCAGAAGCCTTCGAAGTTAATTCTGAAGCCTTCGAGGTTAATTCAGAAGGCTGGTGAGGATCTTTTAATATGGACTTTTGTCATCAGGGGAACATAAATGTAAATCGGTTATTTAATCGAGGATGGCTACTAGGGAATATCACGGTGTCTGTGTAGGTATTCACTAATACAATGGTTGAGATCATTCATAATAAATGTTGTAGGTATTGTGTTTATATAAAGTAAACGGAATAAAGTGTGTAATAACTTTTATTGTATTTTCCTGAATTTTCAGATTTTGTTATAACACCTGATAATACGCAAGCTCTATAGCTGTATTTAGACTTAATTTATCGTGTGGTTGCAACGTACAACTAGTTGAATGATAAGATAGATATTTATTTGATTGCGATGATATTTCATGGGTCTTATTTTTGTACAAGCGAATTATGACAGGTAAAATCTTTGAACTTTTATTTCATCATCAAAGAAGATTTCTGTTTTGTTTACATATTTTTGATTATCGCTTTTTAATAATATTCTTTCAAGTTTTTAAGCTGTTTTTTTAACCGCCATGAAACGAACCAATTAACAGGGACAAAAAACTGGTCATGGCTAATTAAATTATATTTATTTCCATGGAAGATTTTCTAGTTAATTTTTTAATGATGTTAAACAGGTTTATAATAGCACTTCAATAGTTAAGATCTCATTCAATTTTCTGATCGTACACATTAAGAATAGGTGATAATATAGAATTGAAACAATTCATTTAAATTAATTAACAATAACAACAAAAATCGTTTTGGAGCTTTTCAACGATTGTTGGAGAGAAGGTGTTACACCAGAGGATTGGAGGAGGGCTACGAAAGATAACTGAGTGTAAGATATGGGATGCGCAAGGAGCTTTTTTGAATGGCAGAGGGTGCACCGACCAGATCTTCTCCCTGCGAATGGTTATAGAGAAGTTTCTGGGTAAACACCAGAGGCTTTTTTGTGCGTTTGTGGATTTGGAGAAAGCATATATGATCGAGTGGACCGGGAAAGGTTGTGGCGCGTGTTGTCGGAGTATGGGGTGAGCAGCCGGTTGATCCGCGCAATATCTTCACTTTACGTGGGAAGCTCCGCTTGCGTGAGGGTAAATAACACTCTCTCGGAGTGGTTTGTCCTCACCAAGGGAGTGAAGCAAGGTTGTGTCATGTCTCCGTGGCTGTTCAACCTATTCTTCGACTACTGTATGCGACCTGTGAAAGAGATGGATGTTGGTGTCGAGCTGAATGGGTTTCGGGTGGATGCATTGATGTACGCAGATGATTTGGTGTTAATGGCTGAGAGTGAAAGGGACTTACAAGAGATTGTTACGTGTGTGTATGATAGTTGCAATTTGAATGGTTTGAAAATGAATGTTATGAAGACGAAAGTTCTTGTGTTTGAAAGAGAGAATGAAAAAACGATTTGCGAGATCAAAGTTGGTGACGAATGTTTGGAGCAAGTAAGTGAGTATGTATATTTGGGAAATATGTTTACGAGGGATGGAAGATGCGATAGGGACATTGAAAGAAGGAAAGTGGCCGGTGCTAGAGTAAACGGTGCACTTCGACCCATTGTCAGCAATGGCAATGTGTCGAACATGGCTAAAATGCTGGTGCACAATACCATTCTGGTACCGTCACTTACGTATGCAAGCGAGGCATGGACGTGGTTGAAGAAGGACGAAAGTGGATTAAATGCAGTAGAGATGCGATCGTTGAGAAGAATGGTTGGTAAAACGCTGCGTGATAGAGTGAAGAATGAAGATATTAGAAGAATGAGCGGATGCAAGAAGAGTGTTGTGGACAGAATGCGCTTGAATAAACTACGGTGGTTTGGGCATGTTGAACGAATGAACGAGGTAAGAATGACAAAGAGGATATACTTATCTCAAAGAAAGGGTGTGAGGAAACGCGGGCGTCCGAGAATCACGTGGCTTGATCACGTGGATCAAATTCTCAAGGACGGCCGCGTGTTGAGTAAGAGGAACCGACGTGCGTGTATGAGAAACTGTATGGATGTGGAGGAAGCGAAGGAAGTGTGTAAAGATAGATCTGTTTGGCGTTCCGTTCTCTCTGCCTACCTCGCTTGGGACACGGCGTGAGGGTATAGTATAGTATAGTATAGTATAACAAAAATCATTCAAATTCATTGCATAATTTTTTTTTAAACCTCTTGCAACAAACTTCGATTTAATAATAGTGCAAAATATCAGGAAAGCATAACCTATGTGAGTAAAACTATTGAACGATGTACACTGTAGTGCACTTGTCTAATAACAAAACTACACGTTATACAGTTGCATCGCTATCCCTCTTTTGCACGTATCAATTTCCATTTCTCACTCACAACAGATAAAACTATCAACAAATTCTCAGCTCTGACGCAAAAAGGTATTATTATTTGCACGCTTGCAATATTAAAACATACACATCAATGGCATTGAAATGTTTGTGAGTGTGTGTGATAAAACAGAATTTTAGCATACTTAGGTATGTAGGTATTTCTCCTAATATTAATTTTACAATGACTAAAAAAAATATATGATTTACAGTTAATTTATTTTGAAATCTGGTTGTTGTTTTACGTTTTTTTGAGCCGTTTCTGCGCACATGCTAGCCTCATCTTCAGGA